>CAXKWD010000009.1:5934830-6388048 GCA_964059195.1 Ectobius pallidus
ATTGACAAAATCATTAATTAAAACAAGTTTCATTTCTGTCGCGTGGCGCTCCACGCACACTCTTTTTTAACCTCCGATGGGGCATAAAATGAAAATCAAAACTGTTTTATTTGGAACATTTAGGTACACCTAGCTGCTTCTCTACCTAGTTGCGCTTCGATTGAGTCATTTGTCTTAGCGTGGTACCAACTATACTAAACCCTCTTCATAGAAGCTTGCCGCCAGCGTATTGAGAAGGGTCTTCCCGATATTTTGAAGTGTTTTGAATTTCTTCGTTGGTGTGGAAGCACTGTTCTCCCAGATCTTTCTTCAGCTGCCGAAAAATATGAAAGTGACTCGACACGGGAATGAGTTTTTGAAATCCATCGTGACAATCCAGAATCAAAAGGATAATCCAAACAATGGATGCACACAAATTTCCCGAACAAACCCAAGATCTGCGAGGACAGTGCTTCTACACCAACGAAGAAATTCAAAACTCTTCAAAATGGCGTGTAGACCCTTCTCAGTACGCTGGCGGCAAGCTTCTATGAAGAGGGTATTCGACAAATGTCTGAATCGGAGCCAGGGGCGTATTCAGAGGGGGGCTGAGGGGGCTACAGCCCCCCCCCCCCCGAAACGTTAAGTCATGTTAATATGTTGCACATAAGGGCACTTAAATTTCTCGGATAGTAGACAGTTTAATTGCACATCTTGACTCATTTTATTCTCTACTGTAACCTAGTATTTTTTAGGAAATTTTCATTCTTTCGTTGCATTTTTCATTATTTTGTCTTCAGAATGAACTTTTCCAAAATGTTAAAGAAATCTCATAATACCTTAGCTGTGAGGCATTCATTAATATAGCCTAGTCAACATAGCAATAATAGAAAACATAATATTAAAGTAGTAATATAAAATACTTAAACACTTTTATTTGTTATTATACTTTAAATATTTATGTAGAAATATTAAGTAATATTTTCAATTTTTCATGTCATATTTTCATAAATCAAGGTCATTTTCAGGTATTTTTAGGTCATCAACTTCTGAGTCCTTGTGATATTAGTTTTAGGCTTACCACAGCCCCTCCCGAAAAGAAATCTTGGATACGCCCCTGATCGGAGCGTAACTATGTAGAGAAGTAGCTAGAAGGTTACCGGTACCTAAATGTTCCAAATAAAACAGTTTTGATTTTCACTGTGGTTTTCATTTTATGCCCCATTGGAGATTGAAAACAAATAGCCCTCGTACATTTAGGGATTTTGTTAATGATTTGTGACATGAAATAATACTGACTTATCTTCTTTTTTCCCTCGATATCAACCACCAAGCAAATGTTATAAGTCCTTAATGGGAAAGCAGGATATTGCACTAAGTAGAATATGTACTTACTGTACTGAGATGCACTAGATGTTACTCAAGACTGATAGCAGCATCTCTGGTGTCAAAAGACGAGCATTCTTTTAAAGAGGAACGCTATGGGTCAAGGCCAACTATCAGCCAACTTGCAAACCTGATTAAATTTATCAACTCATGACTTCTAGGATTCTTTAAGTAAACGCGATCTGTATGAGAAATGTTTAAGAATGAGTATTCTCTACAGGTTGTAAATATTGTGATTTGTCTCATAACATGTTCTGGAGTCGACACCAAGACCCGTGAATACGCTGGAACTCAACAGATTGTGTAACTTTAACTAACAACATCCAAATAAACATGCTTAGTTTACATTTGTTTATTAAGGCCAGTATGGTACTTTATGAGATTGTGTGGGGGACGGAAAAATGTCTGTCCGCGTGTCTGTACGCGCCATAACTCAAATAGGCCTACGCTTTATCGGATTTTCATGAAAGTTGCTATATGCATTTATGACGTCCATGAAAAGTAACCTATTGAATTTGGATCTAATCGGTTGAACGGTACCGGAGTAAAACCCAATTTACTGTCTATTTTAAAGGCAGAATAACTCAAATACGCCTTATCGGATTTTTATGAAACTTGCTATACGCATTTATAATGTCCATGGGAAGACGTCTATTGATATTCGACCAAATGGGTTAGCCGGTACCGGAATAATGCCCAATTTAGTGCCTTTTATGGTAATATATCAGAAAGTCGCGATAACTCAAATATGCTTTATCGGATGTTCATGAAACTTTGTATACGCATTTATCATGTATTGGGAAGACGTCTATTGATACTGGACAAAATCGGTTGACCGGTACCGGAGTAAAACCCAATTTAGTGTCTATTTTAAAGACGCGGTAACTCAAATACGCTTTATCGGATTTTCATGAAACTTTATATACGCATTTATAATGTCGTCTATTGATATTAGATAAAATCGGTTGACCGGTATCGGAGTAATGCCCAATTTAGCGCCTATTTTAAGGTGATATATTATTAAGAATTTAACAAATGAAAATCTGTTATCCCTACAAAATATCGATTTGGGAGCTGACGAGATGATCCGTGATTTGGTGGTGGCATGCAGGGGGAAGGTGTTGTGCTATACCTGCAAGTGTAGGGGAGCGCTGCTATTGGCTGCAGATAAGAGCTCCATAGTCAAGCCGGGATCATCTCGTCAGCTCCCAACTGTACTTCATATACGGCTTTGGAATAGTTAGCCATGATGCATTCCTTCGCATTTAAGCTGAGACGTACGGTGATAATAACGAAGTAAATTGGAAGATTTAATTATCAAACTATTCAGTGTTTATTTCGTTCATCAAGTTGAATACTGTTATATATAGAAGATATAAACTCTGAAATAATTAGGCCTACATTAAGTGGAGTTGTTCGCCAGGGTAATTTATGAAATGTTGACATAATTATTTTAAGAATGTCTTATATCAGTGTATTCAAACAAATTTAAGTGTACATTCCTATAATACAAGAAATAAAAATATTTTAACAAGTATACCTAATATAACTAGCTTATTTGGGAAAAGCTTGACATTACAGGTCTCAAATTATACAATAGCTTACCCCAATTCAATAAAGAAATACCTGCACTATGTAAATTTTTAAAAAAGGCTTCAGCATTCCTTCACAGTCACTGCTTTTATTCATTGAATTCAGTCATAGTCATTCATAAGCAGAATTATTTCTCACAATTTTTATTTATCTTTATTTCAGATAGCCTGCTAGAAGAGGTAGCCGACGAGTATATCCAAAAGGACATTATAGTGGGACAGTGTGAAGCATGATATGGACCAAATGGCCTCATGTAGTGCACCAGTGGTGACTTGTGGAAAAAATGACTGAATTAATTAAAATTTCCATGTATTGTACAATTAGGACAGGTGTTGAATTATCCTGGTAATAGGGTTATGCAACAGTTGGGACTGGCTCAACCTTTCGGAGAGCGGCTTGGTTGACTCTGGTTCCCTGTTGCTAGGGTTTAGAACAGGGGAGACAGAAGCTTGCTCTGTGACGTCACTGCTTTCTGCTCTGACTGCTCGCGTTATATCTCTGCGAGGAGTATGTGAAATGGTGGCATCAGTGAACAGGGGGGAAGAGAGGGGCATTAGTATTGCGGGCAGCGGGAATTTTGGGGGTTAGAACTTACGTAATACGTGTTTCCGAGTTAATGAAACATCAATCTATTTTTTTGATAGTTTATCGGTTAATTACAGCACAGCAGTTTAACATATTAAAATAATTCTATTTTTCTATTCTGTGAGAACAATTGCCTTTCCACAAAATCTATGTTCTTTGACAAAAATAGACAATAGGCTACTATCATTTGAATTAACATAATTCACTACAGTAAAAATGATAACAAAAAAATGAACTGAATTAATTACCATACAAGCTCGTCTGCACCTTAGAAGATACAAGATTACAGTAACAATTTTCTGACTTTCCTGTCTCTTTTTTCTTTAACAAGTTTATTAATGTTGGGACGTAATGTTTGAGCAATATTTAATCGAAGACTACATTTAGGTTGTGATTTGACAATGTACTTCTTGATTTGAGCTTTGCACATTTCATTAGTGAAAAAAATTGTTCCGCCACATATATCGATCCAAAATTACATAATATTCGTGAGGCAAGTCTCGGGAATCTGGTTTCAGAGAAATTTCTGTAAAAGTTACCCAAGACCACTTTACGTTCGTATTTGTCCTTTAACAGATCGTCGCATTGTAAGTTTAGCAGTTCCAACTGATACCGGCAAGGAACGTCTTTGACATTAACTGAATATGGGGTAGCAAAAAGTTTAAACATTGGAGAAAGGCTTTCCACATCCTGAAACCTCGATTCGAACTGAAGAAGAACTGACACATGTTCTGCAGAGAGAACACTATCGGGATTGCGTACTTGCATTAACTTTGAAAAATGCTCCGTATTTCCACTCAGAAGTTGTTCTACCAACAGAGCTAAAGTGAATAGGTCCTCTAGTTACCTAGCTCTAGCGTACTCTAAACACCCCTACTACCGTGCGCTCTTGCTGACGTCACACACAAGGGATCCGCATGCACTTGCTCCACAAACGTCATCACAAGACGTAGTTGACTTCCCCTGGTTTAGAAGATGGAGCGGACTCACTAAGGCTGGAGAAACCTTCATCTCTTTTCCTGTTCTAAATTTTATATTTATTTATTTAACCTTGATTCTGTTACCTTGTCATATTATTATTACTTACTATTTCAATACTACACTAACATGTTCCTATAAGAGAATATTATAGGAGAAAAATTCCTCCGACACTGGGACTTGAACCCAGGACCTTTGGCTATTCGCGCCAATGCTCTACCAACTGAGCTAAGCCGGAGTTCAATTCACAGCGCCGGAAGGAACCTCTCTCCTATGACTGATTGCCCTGCGCTGTGAATTGAACTCCGGCTTAGCTCAGTTGGTAGAGCATTGGCGCGAATAGCCAAAGGTCCTGGGTTCAAGTCCCAGTGTCGGAGGAATTTTTCTCCTATAATATTCTCATGTAATGTCCAACAGAGACAATAATCTGTGGTTCATGAAAGCTTATGTTCCTATAAGTTCATTTTTATTGCTAGAAAAAATCTTTCTGTGTTTATAATATCAGAACATTATCAATATAGCTACTTACACAACAGGATAACTCAGCACCTTTGTATTTTGTATTTTGTATTTGAATTTTTATTTTTGTACATAATTGTATTATAAATTTTGTATTTGTGTTGTAAATTATTATAATAATTTCTTAATGTTTATTTGTATATTATGTAAAATTTTCACATTGCACCTATTGCTTATAACTGTAAATTCATATTCTTATTTGTAATTATATCGACATGTCCAATAACATGTAATATGTTCCGATGGACTGAACAAAATAAAATAAAATTAAATTAAATTAAATAACAGACTCACAGAGATATTAGATGGGAAACTGAATGAGGCCCACGTGGGATTTAGACCAAACAGATCAACAATAGACAATATTTTCGTAACGAAACAGATCTTTGAGAAATGTTACAAATTCAACATCAATTTACATAACATTTTCATTGATTTTTCCCAAGCTTTCGAATCAGTATATCGAAAGAAAATAATTGAGTGTCTGAAAGAGTATGAGGTTCATCACAAATTAATAAAGCTAATAGGTTTAACGTTAACCAATACCAAAGTAAGAATAAAATGTGGCAACGCCTTTAGCGACACAATAGAAATAAACTCAGGGGTTAAACAAGGAGACCCGTTATCTGCCAAATTATTCTGCATAGTTATAGATATGATACTAAAGCAACTAGATCTGAGAGGAAATATCTCAACAAGATTAAAACAATGCCTTGCTTTTGCAGATGATGTAATAATAACAGCAAGAACTAAAAATTCCTTACTTGAAACTTTTAACAAGCTAAAGAATGAAAGTATAAAATATGAGCTGGTAATCAATGTAAATAAAACGAAATACCTAAGATGTATGAGAAATAAAACAAATTTAGATGATCTAACAATAAATTGTGACAGAGTTGAACAAATTAACTCCTTTAAGTACCTAGGAACAATACTAAATGATGATAATAGTGTTGAGGAAGAAATTAAATCAAGAATATCACAAGGAAATAAAGCATATTTTGCTTACTTAGATATATTTAAGAGTAAGTTAATATTAAGAAATGTCAAATTTAAACTGTTGTATGCTATGGTTCAGAAATCTGGGTACTAAAAGAAGCAGACAAATTAAGATTTCAAATATTTGAAAGGAAAATATTTAGAAGAATACTAGGACCAATACAAGAAAGTGGAACTTGGAGATTAAGAAGAAATAATGAATTATACCTCAAAAACAATAAAGTAAATATTGTTAGCCTGATCAAATCTAAAAGACTACAAATGGCTAGGACATACATTAAGAATGCCGAAAGGAAGATTACCATATGATATCTTAAATTGAAAACCACAGGGAACAAGACCTAGAGGTAGACCTAAGGATCGATGGGAAGATGACTTAAAAGATGATATGGAGAAAATGGGAGCCTCTAACTGGAAACTGATGGTACAAGACAGGAAGAAATAGGGCGAACTTGTTGAGAAGGCCAAGAAATTACAATGGGAGCCTACAGAAGAAGAAGTATGAAAGTGATATTGAATATCTTTTTGATGAGTATGCTATATCAGAAGTCTGTAAAAAATTCTATCCATTGAAACGTTAATCACAGCCGTAGTCTTTGTATTAGTTGAGACATAGGGATGTTTATCATCGGCCCTAAGGACCTAAAAGGAGACAACATAGGATGGAACATTTTCAGTCCTATGCCCACAGTATACAGGGTTCCCACAAATGATCTTTCGGGTTTCGAAAATGTGTAACTTGTGTTTAAATAAACTTACAAAAAAAAGTTTCGATTATAGTATCACAGTTGGCAACAACGACGTATAATGACATTCAACATTGTGTATTGTCGAAAGCGAGAAAATGGCTGCTATAGAGGATAGGCGAGCGTTCTGTGTTCTCGATTATCATGTTAATAAATCTGTAACTGTTGTTCAACGACATTTTCGAACAAGATTTGGTGAAGATCCACCCAGTGGCCCTTCAATTCGTAAGTGGTATTCTGATTTTACGACAAGAGGGTGCATCTGTAGGAGGAAATCTTCAGGATGCCCGGCAGTAAGTGAGGAAACTGTAGACCGGATTCGTGAATCTTTTACACGTAGTCCTCAAAAATCAACCATTGTAGCTAGTAGAGAGCTGCAGATCCCTAAATCCACCGTATGGAAAGTTCTGCGTAAACGTTTGAATTTTCTTCCATACCAATTGCAGATGATGCAGTTCTTAATCTTAAAGGAAGAAGATAAAATGGTGCGTCGTACTTACTGCGAGAATATGCAGACTCTCATTGAAACTGATGGGTTTTTTGAATCCATAGTGTTTAGTGACAAGTGCACCTTCCATCTTTCAGGTAAAGTGAACAAACATAACGTTAGAGTCTGGGGGTCGGAAAAACCCAATACCTACGTGCAGCATGTCCGCGACTCTCCTAAAATAAACGTATTCTGCGCTTTAAGTGTGCAGAAAGTATATGGCCCATTCTTCTTTGTAGAGAAAACAATTGGAGGATTTGAGTACCTGGATATGCTACAACAATGGCTCCTGCCTCAGTTGGAACAGGAAATGCCCAACGTGATATTTCAACAGGACGGCGCACCCCCTCATTTTCATAATGGAGTCAGATTGGAGCTCAACACCAGACTACCGAACCGATGGATTGGCCGTGTTGGTAATGACGATGAAGAACTTCTTCCTTGGCCTCCGCGTTCGCCAGACCTCACACCCCTTGACTTCTTTTTGTGGGGTTATGTCAAAGATCTTGTGTACAAGTCACCTCTTCCATAGACCATCCTTGATCTAAGAGAACGCATCACAGCAGCCATTGGAACAGTTGACCATGGCATGTTACAATGTGCCTGGGCGGAAATGGACTACAGGCTTGATGTGTGTCGTGTTACCAACGGAGCTCACATTGAACATCTGTAAGGTACTATAATCAAAACTTTTTTAGTTTCTCTTTCCATTAGTACCAGTTACATGTTTGTAAGTTTATTTAAACACAAGTTACACATTTTCGAAACCCGAAAGATAATTTGTGGGAACCCTGTATTATTACGTCCCAGGTTTTTGGGGAGGAAAGTATGAAAGTGATATTGAATATCGTTTTGATTTCACCCCTGAAATGGTTGTATAGTAACATAAGAGTGAGAAATAACATTTTCTGTAAAGCCAGTACAATCTTATGTTTCTTCTTATTTCAACCCCTTCCAGGCTTGGTATATAGAAGCAATGGGATGCAAAATTCTACATCCTCTATGAGCCATAAAAAGCTATATCAAGCATTTTCTGAAAGAATAGCTGGATGTGATAAGTTTTCGTCCTCATTTCAAAATACCTACATAAGGACCTAGAGTTTGAAAATCGAAAGTCCTTCATAAGTTAATTTCGAATTACAAAATCAAAACTCGAGCGACACCAGCCTTTTAAGCTATTCTAATATGTAAAATTGAAAGTGTATATGTATGTATGTTCTCGATACAAATGTACAAGTTGTACCAATTTGCACGAAATTTTGCACACATACCCAGTTCAGCTCGGAAAGTAACGCAGTCAACATTAAAATTCAAACAAGCCACTCCTTCCCTTGAAAAACTATATAATTTCTGCAAGTATTACACTGAATATTTATCAAATGCAATTCAGTTCTCATGACAACAGTATATTGTTTACAGTGTTCATAAAGGGCTTTGGGAGCTATATAATACTGGGCTTTAACAAATTCTGATGCTATTAATATAATACATTTGTGAAAATTAATGAAGAATGAAATCTACGAAAATAAAAAACAATGTGATACAGTCACATAACTTTCTCTACCCTCTATATGGAAAATATTTTCTTATTTCACATTTTGATGTAGAATAAGAGGTCATTTTGCAGGGACAGCTTAAGTATCTGCCGAGTAAGCTGTATCAGAAGTCAGAAAAAATTGTATCCACTGATACGTTATTCAAAGCTGTAGGCTTTGTATTAGTTGAGAAATAGGAATGTTTATCATAAAGAAGACAAAATAGGATGAAACATTTTCACCCCGAAACGGTTGTATGGTAACATGAGAAATAAAATTTTCCCTAAAGACAATACTATCTTATGTTTCTTCCTATTTCAACCCTCCCAGGCAGTGTGTGGAAGCAATGGAATGCAACATTTGACATCCAGTATGAGCCATAAAAAGCTAGATAGAGTGTTTTCTAGTTTGAGTGTGATAAGTCGTACTTCCTCATTTCAAATTCTACTTACATATTATATAAGGACCTAGAGTTATGAAAATTGAACGTCCTTCATAGAAAATACAAAATACACAACCCGGGTCTCTTAAGCTAGTTATGAATAAACTGCCTAAGAGGCTTAGGATTGAGATATTCTGTTCAACTCTGAATTATAATATTTTAATTAAACATTTCACAAACACCAACTTCACTGAAATCACTCAAACTTGAATGGAGGAGGGGAAACCACAGAACCAGTGGCGATTATTCCATATAGGATGTGAGGATCATCCTACACTTCATAATTCATCTACATAAATGTTTACTAGCATTCATTGTCAAAATTAAAACAATAAAATGACAAAACAGCGTTATTGTAGAGCACTCGGGAAGGAAGTTAGCGGTTCTGTTTTGAGCAGGTTGGTATTCGAGAGGATGTCCTCAGTCTTGGTGTTACGCAGTCCATGCCGTTGTTAGATCTCTGGGGCATGTGAAGGGGGTGGCGGGGAAGGGAAGTGTTGTGAGAAGCCAGTTTCATATGGAAGAAGTTGAGGACGTCTTACAGTACAGTCCTTCCTCACGTTCGATAGCTTGTTTTCTAAGAGGGGAGTGATCATATTTTTATTAATATTTATTTATTTATTTCATTTCTTGGTATATATTATAGGCCTAGCTATTATTAAACTTTACAGTGCTGTTTATATTTCAATATAAGTATTCCTGGAGTAATATCAAGTTTGATATCGACTATGAAAATTACAGCGGAATAGCTGATTTCCGCAAACGACAGTTTTCATACGTGGTTAAATATTTTCATATTTTAGGATAAAGCATTATTGTATTAAATTTACATCTCAGCCTTTAGCCCTTTATGTATTTTTTACGGCGACGCATATGTACGTCAATAGCAGTGAATGGGTTAATTCGCTCTCTCCACACCATCCTACACAACTAAAAAGCCAGGAGTCGCCACTGCACAGAACACATGTATATCCAACGAAAAGTGAAAAGAGATATATCCAGTATCCACATACTAATGATTAACATGAGAACTGTGTAATGATATCTATAGATGTCTAGCTGATCGCAGGGTTGCCAGATCAGAAACGTAAAACAGTCGTACGCTAGTTAAAATCGTCGTACACTTTGCGAATTGTCAGGATGATGATGGTAATAATAATAATAATAATAATAATAATAATAATAATAATACTAATTGCCAAGTGAGGTACTCTGAACAGACATTTTTTCTATAAATGGTAGTTAAAATTTGCTTTATAAGGCCCGGGCGGCTTGGGTCGCTTAAATCCTAAAAGGGAGAGGTAAAACTAGGAAAAAGAAAGAAAGAAAATTTGCTTTTTTAAGTTCTATAACGTGCTGCTGCTCCACTAACGCATGCTGACTTTGTTGTTCACCGCTACTACTCACCTAACTGCAGATGTTGCAGGGAAAAATAAAATAATAATAATAATAATAAATAAATATTAATACGTTACCAACCATAAGAAAGTAAGATTTCCAAACATTATATACAGTATACAGCCACTTTTGATATGCACGTGTTAACATTATACTATTAATAATATTAATCACATGATTATTATGTTTGGTCAAAATAAAACATAAACAAAAGACCAGCTGTTCTTTATCGGTATAATTTCTTTAGAGGTTTGGATTGCTTCGTTTTGCACACGTGCGGCTAAAATCTATATTAATAAAAGGAAGTGTCTGTCCTCCGTCTGTCCGCGATGCCCAGCGAAATCTACTCAACGCAGAGATCTGAAATTTTAAACATAGGTGGACTGAAGGGTCGGAAAATGCACCTCGAAGCCGGAATTTTAATTTTCGCTTTCGTTCGTGAGTTATGAGTGAAAAACGGGCAGATTTCGAAGCATTAGTTTCAGTAATATATTTCAATGTTAAATCAATTACAGCTGGCTTTGGCTATTTTTGTCATCATACCTCATAGCCTACCTTGGAAATAAAAGCATCGCGATCGCTTGATTTTGTAAGTCCATCGTGGACGATTCATTTGTTTAAAGTGTCAAGGCCCGCAGATATATGAAATTTTCAACCTAGACGTAAGAAGGATATCAACATAGGCTTAATTATGGTCAAACATTGTTCGATTTGAACGAAACTCACTATACAGGGGTTTTCTGAGCCAAGGAACTGGAACCTGAGGTCGCTTTTCCTACCAGGGGACGCTACCTAATGGTGGAATACACTCCACGTGATTTAGGTGTTAATAAATATAATGATTTAACTATTATGCATTTAAGTTTTGAAATAATTATCGCGGGGGAAGCCGCGGGCACATGTTATCTTATATAATAATAAAAGGACGTGTTTGTCTGTCTGTCCGCGATGCCCAGCGAAATCTACTGAACGCAGAGATCTGAAATTTTAAACATAGACGGACTGAAAGGTGGGCGAATACACCTCGAAGCCGGATTTTTAATTTTAGCTTTCGTTCGCGAGTTATGAGTGAAAAACTGGCAGAAAACGTGATTTTAGCGCTGTCGAAGCATCAGATTTCAGTAATAGGCCTACATTTCAATGTCAAATCAATTGCATTTGGCTTTGGCTATTTTTGTCATACCGTGGAAATAAAAGCATCGCGATCGCTTGAATGTTGTAAGCCCACGCTGGTGCATTTGTTTAGAATGTCAAGGCCCGTAGACATACGAAATCTTCAACCTACACGGAAGAGGGATAATCAACATAGACCTAAATATGATTAAACATTGTTCGATTTGGACGAAACTCACTATACAGGGATTTTCTGGGCCAAGCAACTCGAATCTGAGATCGCTTTTGCCAGGCGACGCTATCTAATCGTGGTAAGTAGTCCACGTGGTTTAGGTGTTAATAAATATAATGTTTTAACTATTATGCTCTTAATTTTTTTTTCTTTGAAATAATTATCGCGGGCGAAGCCGCGGGCACATGCTAGTATAAATATTTGGAGAAGAATAATGAGAGAAGTAGCAATTTAACAATACAACAGTACAAGTACGAGATGCGGCACCGGCCTGTGAAAGCCTGTAATGGACTGAATTTTATTTGACAATGGCTATTATAATATTCTGCCATTCATTTAGCGACATGTAGGCATATACAAAATAAACTACGAAAAAACAAACTTCATGTTTATCCAAATTGAAAATTCTATTAGATTGCTAAAAAATTGTAGTAGAAATGCTAATATTAAAAATAGTCGTATGAATAGGCATACAACACATGGTTGCGTCGTACGTCGTACAAATCTATGAAATAGTCGTACGTATGGCAACTAGAGATGGGGAATATTTCTTGTAACTGTTACTTTGTAACTGTTACATGTATGTAACGGTAACGACCTGTTACAAAAAATCAAAAGTAACGGTTACCAAAGCTCCTCCTGTATCTTATATAGGATATCTTATTTTCGTCTCAACCAAAGGCGGAATCAGAAAATACTGAAAGGAGGGGCCGACACAGACGAAATTTTGCTGTTATTGGGGGTGCGGGGGTATGGAATATCCCAAAAATGGGGGTCCGGGGTCCTCCCCCGGGATTTTTGTTTAAAAAAAAGGGGGAAACACGACAAACCCACAATAATAACTGCAAAAAAGAGGAAAGAACACATTTTAAAACATTCAAATCTCGCTTTATATGAGCTATCGAGGAACTAGTTATTGATTTTCAGAGTACTCATCAAGAGCTTTTCAACGATACCCCGTAAGACGTGGTTTCAAAAATTTCGAATTTCCATCCCCTAACCCCACTCATACCCCCAAAATCCCCGAATCGTTGGTGTCACTGTGAACTCCATAGAAAGTACTCTAATTTATTCAAACAAAGTTTCTCTCTATACTTCATAGGGGCCGAGATATAAATATTTCAAAATTTCAACCCCCCTCCTCTTAGGCCAATTTTGCTCATTAACGAACTTGTCCGAACTATTGGGCCTAGAAATAACATAATAAAATTTGGTTCAAATATCTTCAAAATTACGGCCGTTAGCATGTAAAGATATATATATAAATATACAAAAAAATAACGGGCGGTGGTTTCGTACTTAGGGAGGCATGAAACGCAAAGATATAAAAGAATTTTTTCGAAAGTCATGACATGGTATCGATCCCAGGAATTCTGTTTGGTTTTTCCAAATTTCTCAGCAACTATCCTTTTTCTCAGGATTTATTTAAATACATTTATTTTTGGTTTTGGTTTTTATTTTATTTATTTATTTACTTATTTATTATTATTATTATTATTATTTTTTTTTTTTTAGTTGTGTTGAGATATATGTCAGTGTCGAGCGAATGTAACTGGTCGTAACGTGACGAGAGTTACACCCGTTACCATTATTTTCACCCGTTACAGTAACTCTGACCCGTTAAAATCACTCTCACCCGTTACAGCTACTCTGACAGTGACAGTTATTCTCGCCAGTTACAGTGACAGCGGCAGTGACAGTGACAGCGGCGGTTACAGTGACAGCGGCAGTGACAGTGACAGCGGCGGTGACAGTGACAGGAGCAGTTACAGTGACAGGAGCAGTTACAGTGACAGGAGCAGTTACAGTGACAGGGGCAGTTACAGTGACAGCGGCAGTGACAGATACTCTCACCCGTTACAGTTACTCTGACCAGTTACAGTTACTTTCACCGTTACAGTTACTTCTAATATTTCTGTTACAAGTGTTTTATCCGTGACTTTGGCCTTGTTCTGTTACACCTGTTAGTTACAATACTTGAAAAAATAAAATAAAAACATGAAAAAAAAATAATAAAAAAACAAAAATAAATTTAAAAAAAAACATGTAATTATCGTAATTATAAGCTTTTCATGCCACTTAAAAATGTATTAAAATACGATATTGCCTTTATTGGATAATTTAAACTTAGAATATGGATATATAGCATGAAATATGAATTCAATAACTGTAGTAAATTATTCGAAATAATAATATTGATAATTTTACTACTACTAATAAAATCCCTATAATATAAAGCCACACTGCTGACTCACTCACTCATTGACATTGATGTTTGCTCACTTCCAGATGAGCTAGAAACTTGAAATTTGGTACACATATAGCTTTTAGGCTGCAAACCACAGGAAAATTTCAAAAAAGTATTTTTTTTCATTCTAGCCCTATAACCCCCGAAAAGGGGCTCGCTCACTGACATTAATGTTTGCCCACTTCCGGATGAGCTAGAAACTTTAAATTTGGCACACATATAGCTTTTAGGCTGTAAACCACAGGAGAATTCCAGAAAGTATTTTTTTTTAATTTTTAGCCCTAAAACCCCCCAAAAGAGAGCTCGCTCACTGACATTAATATTTGCTCACTTCGAGATGAGCTAGAAACTTGAATTTTGGTACACATAAATCTATTAGGCTATAAAACCACAGAAAAATTCCAAAATGTATTTTTTTTTCATTTTTAGCTCTAAAAACTCCCGAAAAAGGGCTCGCTCACTGGCATTAATGTTTGCTCACTTCCAGAAGAGCTAGAAACTTGAAATTTGGTAGGCCTACACATATAGCTTTTAGGCTGTAAACCATAGAAAAATTCCAAAAAAAAAATATTTTTTTAAGTTTTAGCCCTATAACCCCGAAAAAGGGCACGCTCACTGACATTAATGTTTGCCCACTTCCAGATGAGCTAGAAACTTGAAATTTGGTACACTTATATCATTAGGCTGTAAACCACAGGAAGATTCCAAACAGTTTATTTTCATGTCGATAATCGATGTTTTTTTACATCCATGGAAAACAACCGATGTTTTTGCTACGTCGATGTTTGTCCCCGACATCGATGTTTTTGTAACAAAAAAAATTAATAGGCTACCTTGGTTCTACGATATAATTGAAATTACGGGAGCTTAATTTCCCAAAAGAATGATTTTTTACAACGATAGTTTTCATGGAAATATTTCTGTTGGTTTGTGAATTTTGCCTAATTTTCAGATTTCTGATACCATGGGAGTTTTAAAAAATGGGTATGGTAGAGAACGCTGCTTTCTTGCGCGCGGGGTGTTCACGCCTGGTATGCGGGCCCTAGGTTGGACACCAACGTTCCCATTGGCTGCCAACGACCTTGCATGTGATTGGTCCCACCCGCACGTTAGTACCAACATATTTATTGAGCGCGCCTTTCGAATGGATGCTCTCTGTACTGCATGTTATACTTGAAATGAGAAGGGAGTCTGGGGGCAATTATTATTATTATTATTAGGTTATTTTTTATTTATATATTTATACTGGCGAAGTTAAGGCCATAAGGTCTAAACAAGATGGGGGTTTGGGGGCAATTATTATTATTATTAGTTATTTATTTATACTGGCGAAGTTAAGGCCATAAGGTCTGAATGAGATGGGGATTTGGGGGCGGAGCCCCCAAGAAAAATAAATAGGTTTAAATGAGAAGGGGGTTTGGGGGCAGAGCCCTCAAGAAAAAGAAATGTGTAAAGAAGAGGGGGGGTTTGGGGGCGGAGCCCCAAGAAAAAGACAAGGTATAAATGAGAAGGGGGTTTGGGGGCAGAGCCCCCAAGAAAAAGAAATGTGTAAAGGAGAAGGGGGTTTGGGGGCAGAGCCCCCAAGAAAAAGAAATAGGTTTAAATGAGTAGGGGACATGGGGGCTGAGCCCCAAAGAAAAATTACTAACAAAATTTTAATTATGTTCAATAAGGCGGGGGTTTATCGAGACCCAACACTGGAGCATATACGAATATCATGGAGGGTGCATGGCGGCGTCTACCTCAAGGTGGTGTATTCACTGATGTTGGCAGCCCTACTTTCGCACCACGTGACCCATCGACTCCATCTACCGCCGCAGCTGAACAATAACACCAGCAGACGACATGTCAATATGCAGCATTTTAGTGCGCCATTTTAGGTTAGTTTTCGGAGAACTTTATAGGAATTTTACTTATATTTAGAACAATGCTAGGGTGGAAATATGCATATATATGGATTCTAGAAGTCTTGAAGAACAGAATAACGTGAATTTTGGCCATTTTTCGACTTTGGAAAAGAAATTGCCAAAGAAAGCAGCGTACTCGACCATCCCCCCTTTTTTTTTTTGTCTAAATACATCGATGAATTCAGGTCGATATTATCGTCATATCGATGGTTATCTCCGATTTTAACCTCGATATTTTAACTATCGATGCTCATCCCTAATTTAAAGCTTAATTTTACAACTGTTATTTTATTTCGGGGGTCCCTACCTAGAGCCCCAGCCTTGGCTGCGGCCCTAACCGAGGGGGGGGGGGAGATAAAAGGGCATTCCCCTACAAGTGGGAAATGATCTGGCGATTAACTACGTAATATAAAAAAAGTAACAGGTAACGGTTATAAATAACAGTTACTTTCGTGTAACTGTAACAGTAACGTAACTGTTCCAAAAAAAGTAACAGGTTCCCATCTCTAATGGCAACACTATTGATGACCTCCTGCGTGAAGAACACAGAATATACTTCAAATGCAGTTGCAAGCTTTTAGTGGTGTTGACCCATGGCATAACCAGTGGTTCAACGCCAAAAATTTGTTTAAATTTAGGTTTATATGACTGTACTGATTAAACCTAACCAGCATCTTATACCGCAAGAAGATTAAGGTCTGCTTTACGGAACTCATATTTATTTAAACATGCAAATCGTTTCCTATCGAAAAATATTCAACATCTGCTGAATATATAATACAGTATAATTTTCTAAAATGTTATGTCGTTCTCTAATAACAATTATTTGACATGTGTGAAAGGAAAACCGGTAAAACCACGTTAAATCCCAAAACGTACTGCCCTGCCATCTAGTGGGAAACTGCCTGACTTTCGGACTGCCGTCTTTGTTTGTGCTCCGGCTTCCGAAGCTCAGCAGATAGTGTGACTTCCTGTTAAGGGGCGCTCAGTTCAAACGCAGAAACAGGCCAATACTAAGGAAATCATAAGATGTTTCTAGCATTTACACTTAATTGAGAAATGACATTGAAGCACAATAGGCGTCGTGTGAATAAAGGGTTATGTCATAAAAACTGAACTTAAAACTTTAATTAATTTTGCACGATTAGGTATTATAATTTTAATGAAAAAAATTTAAGTGGTGCTGGTACACATACTATAAAGGTCTTATAGTTAATTAGCTTCATATTTTCCAGTGGTATAATTAGATTGAATGTTGTTGATATGTTCCGCCTATATACCACTATATAATAACAACGCTCAGCTGAAGTCTACATGAGGTAAGGAGCAATTAATTAACAACACGTGTTATTGAATTTGATTTTTGTTGTGTTGTTCTAAAAGTATTTTATTATATTAGATGTAGTCTATCACATAATCATAAAATATTAAAATAAACATTGAGCTCAATGAGCTGTCAAAAATTATTAGATATTTACAATAATTAGTAATAAAATTGTGAAGTTATCCTTGTTACAATATTTAAAATATGAATTAAAATTAACTTATATGAAATTTAAACTGGTAAAATATTCTGATACTTGTCAATTGTTTTAAAATATCACACAGATGTCTGTGTATGTCAAAAAATAATAATAATTGTATTCGTGGATAAAATGCACACAGCTTCTTTCTTCTTGTATTTTTGTTGTGAGACTTATTATTGGAGAGTCAATTATAACAATATCATTGTGAGTAACTGCAATTTTGTGGTCCTTCTTCTTGGAAATAGCTTAGTGGATCTTGAGTAGTGTAGTGAACTTATCTCTTGTGATCTTCAGCTTTCGTTGTTTTTTAATATATTGAGATGCATTTCGACGTCATCTAATATAATAAAATACTTTTAGAACAACACAACAAAAATCAAATTTAATAACACGTGTTGTTAATTAATTGCTCCTTACCTCATGTAGACTTCAGCTGAGCGTTGTTATTATATAGTGGTATATAGGCGGAACATATCAACAACATTCAATATAAAGGTCTTGTTGTGAATTCCGCTCACTCTAATTAAAACTAAACTCCGTGGCGCTACATCCCTGGAGGGACTTGGCCTACCACCCGACCGCTGCATCATCTACCGTAGGCAGATGGCAGGATTGGGGGGCATGTGGTCAGCATGCCGACACCCACGGCCGTTAATGGTGGTTTTCATGACCGGAGCCGCTACTTCTCTATCAAGTAACTCCTCAATTTGAATCACGAGGCTGAGTGCACCCCTACCAGACCTCCCTACCTCAGAAAATCCGAGGAGGTACCGGGGATTGAACCCAGGCCGCCCGATCTGTAGTCAGCGACTAGAAAATTTTATGATACAAACCATTTTTTTTTAAATATATCTATGAAACCATGATAGTAATACATCCTAACCTCACACAATTTCTAAGTCAACATAATTATTGAAGTGAAACTTCTTTAGGTGCGCTAGGAGTAAATCAAGAGCTAACCCAAAGTGGTGTTATGCACTTGTGTTACGAACAAAATCGTCACGAACTAAATATGAATATTTTGATGCCACGCTTCATCGGATTTTAATGAAACTTGGTATACGCATTTATAATGTCCATGGCAAGAAGCCTATTTATTTTGTACCAAATCGGTTTAGCAGAGTAACAGTTAATTAAAGCTCACATGCTTTTTAAATGGGAAATCATGTCTATGCTACAATCCCGCGTATCTAATCATCGAGGGTCTTGACTCCAATGCAGTCAGATGTTTGTTTATTTCGTTCATCAAGTTGAAATGAGTACTAAATAAATGCTGTTATATACTGGGAAACAGTTAGCGGTGCATTTTGTGAAATGTTTATATAATATTTTAAGAATTTATTTTAAGAATTATTGAAGTGAAACTTCTTTAAGCGCGCTAGGAGTAAGTTGAGAGCTAACCCAAAGTGGCGTTACGCACTAGCGATACGAACAATATTTTGATGCCATATAACACGGAGGACAACGTGAATACGTGTTCATTAACAAATAAATAGTTCTACATAGTGTTTAATATTATTTTGATGTATCCGACATTGGTAAAGTGTGTTTTATTGAAATATAGCTTGAAAGGCCCGGCGTCGCCTGGGTTTTGTATTTTGTAATATGAAATTAACTTATGGACTTTCGATGTTGAAACTCTAGGTCCTTATATAATATGTATGTAGAATTCAAAATGAGGAAGAACGACATAATATGACACTCAGACTATTCCCTCATAAAACGCTAGATATAGCTTTTTAGGGCTCATAGAGGATGTCGAATGTTGCATTCCATTGCTTCTACACACCATGCATGGGAGGAGTGCAAATAAGAAGAAAAAGAAATTCCGGTTACATAAGATTGTATTGTCTTCGCACAAATTTGTATTTCTCACTCTCATATTAGCATACAACCGTTTCGGGGTGAAGTAAAAAAGAAATTCAATATCACTTTCATACTTTCCTTCCCAAAAACCTGGGACATAATATACTGCGCGCATAGGACTGAAAATGTTCCATCTCATTTTGTCTTCTTTTAGATGCTTAGGGCCTCTGATAAACATCCCTAGGCCTATTTCTCAACTAATACAATCCTACATCTATGAGTGATATATCAATGGATAGGATTTGTTACCGACTTCCGATATAGCATACTCACTGGCACACACTTAAGTTGTCTCTCCAATACGACCACTTATTCTACATCAAAATGTGAAGTGAGAAAATGATATTTTCCATGTCAAGGGTAGAGAAAGTTATGTGATTGCTTTATTTTCGTGGATTTTATTCTTCAAGAATTATTTTCACAAATGTATTAATTACATCGATAGTATCAGAATTTGCTAAAGCCGAGTATTATAATATAGTTTCCAAAGCCCTATGTGAACACCGTAAACAATACTTTCGTTATGTAAACAATTGACAGGAGAACTTCCTAACTCTGCTTCATTTCACATTCCCGACTTTTTCCGTGGATTTTCCAAAAATTTTCTTTCATACAAACCTTGTCCTGACAATTACGAACTCAACAAAAGAAAAATCAGCCAAATCGGTCGAGCCGTTCTCAAGTGATGCGGCAACATACATTTTGGAAATTCATTTTTATTAATACAGATATAGCACAAAGTACTGCATCTTCATTTACAAGTGTGCTTTTCGCGATGAAACCCAACTCATGTTGTATCCTTCTTGGCTGATGATGAAGAATAGAATAGTTGAATAAAAATATTATTTTCATACCAAAAAAGTGAATTTCTTATTTTATTCAGATGATTTCCTTCTTTCGTTCATATAATTATATGTATTCCTCTATTTCACTCTCAATGTTGCCAAAGAAGTTTCACTTCTGTCGCGTGGTGTTTTATTATAATTATAGTCATTTAATATTTAAAAAGATCTTGTAATATTGTTTGGTTATACCACTTTTTTATGCATTTAAGATTATTTTATTTCACTCTTCCTAAAACAGATGCTTCTCAGATGGTTAACATACCTTGAAATAGCATATTATCGGCCTAGGCTGCTAAGTAATTTTATCGGCGTGAGCTGCTTAAGTTACCATGGTAGCCTCTAGCAGATGTAGTTCCAACTATGGCACCTAGATGTCTCTACAGTGTAAGTTCAATTTTACATGTTAATGGTTTCATTGCTCATTGTCAATTAAGAAGCGTAGTAAACCTTGTCATTTAGAAATCTTGAATTTAAAAAATAAATTCGATAATAATAACACTTTATATTTTTTATGACTGGGGGTGGATGCGAAAGTACAAAGTTTGCATTACTGCGACATAGATTAGTCCCTAGACTACGAGTGGTATCAACTACCACTTCTTATTTGTTTATTTCAACAATAAACAAGTTCTTGCATGATTTCTTCTTTTAACAAAGCATAATAAGTTTTGTTCAGGAAAAATATGGTAAAAATGACAAGTAATTTCAATTGAAGTACCGGTAAATAGATTTATGATAATATATCAATGTCCAACAGAGAGAATAATCTGTGGTTCATGAATACATTCATCTAAATAGATTTAAGTTTAGTTTAATTAACTTCGTGGAGCTAACATCTCAGAAGGGACAAGGCCTACCACCCGACCGCTGCATCATCTACCATAGGCAGACGGCAGGTATGGGGGGCATGTGGTTAGCATGCCGACACCCACGGCCATTAATGGTGGTTTTCTTGACCGGAGCCGCTACTTCTCAATCAAGCAGCTCCTCAATTTGAATCTCGAGGCTGAGTGCCTCGAACCCGGGCCGACCAATCTGTAGTCAGCGACGCTAACCACAAGACCACGCCGGTCTTAGTTTAATTAATCAGCTTAAAAGTTTCTTTATTTATATAAATATATATATAGGCTATATATGTATTTATATATATATTTTTTTTTAAAGAGGAGAAGGATCAATCCACAGCAATCCAAGCTTACAAATGTCCACTAACAAGTGCCGTATCTTTGGTGTTTTCTTTATGCAGGATCAGCCAAAATTAAACCAATATTTAAGAAAAAAGAAAAAACCAATGTTGAAAATTACAGGCCAATATCAGTCTTACCAGTTCTTTCAAAAATCTTAGAGAAGGTGATGTATAACAGGATCCTTCATTGAAAAAAAAAATAATTACTTCAGTTCATCCCAATTTGACTTTCATAAAAATAAATCTGTAAACGAAGCAATATTCTCCTTTGTTAATGATGTGTTAGTTGCTAAAGACAAGAGACATTATGTGGCAGGTGTATTTCTAGACCTCTCTAAAGCATTTGATCTAGTATAGGCCTACTAATTGATAAATTATATAATATAGGAATTAGAGGTATTACAACAAATGGATTGTTTTATATTTACAAAATAGAAAACAACTTGTTGAAGAAGACTCTGCTCAATCAGTTGCTATAACTATTAAGTAATGGAGTGCCACAAGGATCAATTCTGGGGTGCGCGGGCAAAGAGAGTTAAGTCCACTTTCTTGTTACTGAGAATTAGAGTGACTTAACACACTATACCAGCCCAACATAGCTTTAGAGATGGACAAACCTATGAGGCACACATCCATAACTACCGTACAATTTTGAATATGACTTACTGGACTTAACACAAATGTAGAGAACTCTTTTATCTATAACTCTATGGACACATCTCAATTTTTTAGGATGGTGGACTTAACTCTCTTTGCCCGCGCACCCCGAAATTCTTGGCCCAATATTATTCTTAATATTTATAAATGACCTCCCCTTCAGCTTAACACGGACTAAGACAACTATGTTTGCTGATGATACAAATCTCAGTTTTCTGACAGCGATCCCCATTCACTTCAGCAAAAGATAAATGAAAAAAATAACTTAGAACTTTGGCTGAAAGAGAACAAACTCTTTCAAATGCTGACAAGACAATATAAATACTCCTCCATTGACGACTCTTATAAGCAACTTGCAAGTCAGACTTAATAACGCAGCACTGGCCAAAATAAATAGGCCTACAACAAAGTTTCTTGGGCTATGGATTGACCAGGATCTTACATGGGAACCACATATAGCACATTTAAGTAACAAATTTAGCCATTTATGTTATGCTACTCATATACTCAGTCAGGTATCGACAATACATGTATTAAAGACATATTTCAGCTGTGTCCAATCGGTATTAAGTTACGGAATTTCTTTTTGGGGACACTCAAACTGCAAAAAAGAATACTGAAAATTATGCTCCAATTACCAGTCAGGACACCTAGTAAACAGATATTCAAAACTCGCCTCTACCCTCCCTCTATATATTAGAAACTGTAACGTTTATATACAAAAATAGGAATCTATTCATGAAGACACTGCCAGACAAGAACAGCTAAGAATATTCATTTACCAGGAGCTTGAACAGTAGGGTAGCCAGACATCTGGCTTTTGGAGGGACTGTAAGGCTTTTTGCTAAGCAGTCCTCCATCCAGGGGCGGATCCAGAGAGACATTTTGGGGGGGGAACCAAAGTAGAGAGGGAAGTTTTTACTCATAAAAATTAATTATTCCCAGTATACAGTTGAAATCAAAATGAACACTTCGGCATTTTATTACAAATGTATTTCAAAATAATGAATGTCGTTGCTTTAATTTAAGTATTTGGGTTATGTTGTCTTTACAAAATTTAGACTAATGTGCTTAATGTTACAAATTTTGGGGGAGGAAATTTCCCCCATTTCCTCCCCCGTGGATCCGCCCCTGCCTCCATCCGGCGCGGCTTTATGCCGGACGTTGATTTGTCCCCCTTTTCAAGACTCTGATGGATCGGTAAAGCACATGGGTGTCCGCAGAAATTTTGTCAAGGGGGGGCCAATGAACAAATTTTCGCCTCCACCACCATCACTAAGCTACTATTACAACCCTTTATTATTATATTATTATTATTATTATTATTATTATTACTATCATTATTGTTGCTATTATTATTGTTATTATTATTATTATTCCTATTATTACAATCCATGTAATTGATTTACCATAGTCGTACTTATGACTATGAATACAAAGAAAAAATCTGATGTAGTACAATCTCATGAAATTTTCTACCCCCTTACAATTTCACAGATGTTATTCAAATAAAATGTGATACTTCCATTGTCTTACCTTTATTAAAAAAAGTGTTTGGCTTGAAATGATTTCAAGTTTAGTGGAAGTGATTATTCCTACATGCTCAAATCTAAGTTACTGAGTAGTTACAACTCATTTTTGTCTAAACTCCAACTACAGTATGTGGAAACTTAAGTCTCATTTCACATTAGTTGCTTATAGCCATATAGTTCAGAGATTTATGTGTAAACAGAATTTCCAGGGAGGGGCAGCGGCCCTACCCTGCCCCCCCTTCCGGACGGCCATGGTAAAGCATATTAATAAAATTTGTATTTTCCCGGATGTTCCTGCCAATCCTAAGGTTGGCACACTTGTCGATACTATCATTTGTTTAATTGGTGCTGTGGAAAAATCTGAATCTATTCCTAAGGATGGCACGCTTGTCCATACGATGATAGCGTACTATCATTTATTTTATATAAATGCAGTTATTACGTAAAATTAGTCAGGGATACCATGTAATATCTGCTGTCCAGCCTTCCATGCCCAAAGTTTTATACTATGCTAGATTACCGAAGAAGTGTGTCCTCCTTTCTGACATTTTAGAAATGGCCACCCTATTGAACAGTATTACGAAGACTGATGAAGCTATGGACATTGAATATTGACAGCTAACAACGAATTATTATTATTATTATTATTATTATTATTATTATTATTATTATTATTATTATTATTATTATTATTATTTTATTATTATTATTATTATTATTATTATTATTATTATTATTATTATTATTATTATTATTATTATTATTATTATTATTATTATTATTGCATCATACCTCCAGATTTACACCCACGATTTATTACTTCAGTACCACATATTTTCCTTGGATAGTTTACAAACTCTACTTCTCATCTGCACATCAGGCATTTTCGTCTCGACTTGGCTTCTGATTTCTGAGTCAGTCCAATTTGTCCAGCCTTGATAACATCTTACACAATGAACCTGTCAATGAGGTCAATAAACATAAATTTTTGGGTCTTGTAGTAGACAGACATTTAACTTGGGCCAATCACATAGACCACACATGCAACAAAGTCAGTAGCTCCATATTTTTATTAAAATATTTCAAAATCTCCTCCAATGTAAACCTTCTAAACATATCTATTTTGGAATTGTCAACCCCCATCTCTGCACTATGGAATTGAAATATGGGGTCGCAGAGCTAAAACACATATAAATAGATTATTTATTCTACCCCCCCCCCCCCCCCAAAAAAAAGTATCAGATTAATTAATCATTTGCAAACCAGGCACTCATACAGACCTGCTTTCAGAAGTATGAATGTATTCACCATCCATTCCCTTTATACTTACAAAGCAGTACTATTTGTTAGGAGAAACAAATCGTACAAAACAGCGATATACATCATTACAATACCAGGAATACAGATGACTATCACAGATTTAAATTCAGTAAAACAGCCACAAAAAAGATGTATTTATCATGGACACTAAAATCACTCAGAGGACATGAATTTAAGAGAGAACTGAGGAAGTTTTTATTAAATAAATGCCTGTATACTCTGGACGAAATGTAGAAATTAGTAATATAGTTAGTAATAAATAAACTCAAGCTAACTGTAATATTTATAATAGACCTATAATATTTGTAGTATGTAAGGCTTCCCATTGACAATGTCCGAAACTTGTATACAAGTCTATTGACTGCAATAAATTATTATTATTATTATTATTATTATTATTATTGCCTTCGCACTTTTGTTTGTCACTTAGGGTTGAATATACAGGCATCCATCTGACACACACTTAATAATACTGATAACCTGGTAAAAACCCGTACATTATTAAAGAAATAACAATTGCGAAGCGAAACACTAGACGCAATTTACAAATGTTATCATTCCCACCCAAAAAAGACACGCTATAAAGGTGTTCAAAACGGTGAACTCATCTCAATCGATATTCAAAGTTTTGCGTATTGCCGTAACACAAAATCACTGGCTGCCTGTCATCATTTAGGCCAAGACCAATATCAACTTGTGTGGTTGTCAGTCCATTTTGTACAGTGATTACTTCACGGGACCCTCATTCACACAGAATCAGAAGAGAGGCAGTAGCATAGATAAATAAGAGCGAGAAGAAGAAGAAATAGTAGGCCTATAATCGGAAGTTGGTATGTAGTGCGTAATGAAGGAAACTAAACCTTAATATTTTAAATGATTAAAGACCATAACAAGGCAGAAGAATTAAAAAAATACTGAAACCCAAATTGGCCCTTATTTTTGGGTTGTGGGTGTGACAAAATGCCTCAGTTTTGTTTTTGCGGGAATGGGCAACTTACAAATTTTATTTACCTGTAATATGTCTGTAAGCATACACCAAAAGTTTTTCAAAGACTCAAGACAAAATGTGCACAACATTTAGACATCCAACTTGAAATCACCAGTCTGTAGAAGTGCCAACATTTAAAGTTAAATTTTAAGTTTTTTTTTCCCCCATTAACACCAACAGGCCAGAATAAAATGAAAAGTGGGATTGGTTTCTTGTTCATTGATCATTTGGTTCAGAAAGATATAACCCACAAGGCGATTACTGTGAACTCCGCTTAATGTAATAACAGATAATGTTATCAATTGGGTAATGTTATCACTTTTATGAAGTCCTGTACGGATTAATACTGATACATTCAGTGAACAAAGATTCGGTTTATGTTATCACATTCTCCTTTTTACGGCTTTATTTCCAAGTACTGTACGTCATTCAAAATTTTGTTTATAAGGCTTTTTATAACTCAACTGTATTGTGTTGTAGCAATTCTGTTCCAGCTCACAGGATGACCAGGGGGTGGCATTACTAACTTCCTCTTTTCGGCTATAAAACATGTTTCATCCCTCAGTTAAGCTGCAGCTTTTGATTTATGAAGATGACAGTGTTAACATGCAGTGATGGCTAGTGTAAAATGAAAAGACTTGAACAAACAGGGGTTAGATGTTTTGTCACGTGGTGTTCACCACAGAACAGTATAGACTTCCAAAAATACTCATAACTCGTAACTGAGTATGGAGTATTGGTTAATGGACTTCTGAAGGAAAGTAAAAACAATTAAAAACTTTGTTACAGTCAACTCCCGATTATCCGGGTGCGGATCAACCGGTTTGCGAATTAACCATTGAGCATTTCCTTTAAAAAATCTTGAAAACAAATATTTATTTATTTATTTTTTACTTATATGGAGTAGTCCTTGAACATCTTGAGTGTTTGAGGATAGTTCACTTGGTGATAGTTGATGTTACGCAGGCTCCGTTCCGATATTCGCAAGAAGGAAAATGCGATCAAAAAACAAAAAGTGTTGCAGCAAAGTGTAAAAATTCCTTGAAAGTGCCAAAACCAAACTGTTAATCCAGTAGTCTTAGTGTTTTATTGTTGTGCTGAAACAGTTTGTGACCTCTGATGGTGAATTATTCTAGTACTGCAAGACGTTTCCACATAGGCCTATGTAAGTTTTAAATAATGTTTCAATTACAGCATGTTTGTGTAGCCTATAATTTTGTTTTAACCGTGTTTTCGTTTATCTGTGAGGTGGCTACCACCCATTATCCCGGATAATCGGGAGTTGACTGTACTAGTTGAAAATATAGTTTCTTGCAGTCCATTACTGTATTATGAGTGGTTCAGTGATTCACAGTTACATATTATTTTATCAATCAATATTTTTAATTCTGTTTTGTAGCGTATTATATTATATATGAATAAATAACCTTCATTTAATTCCTTCGGCTACTGTTATCAATCAGTTAATATTATCAGATTATCTGCATCCCGAAATGATCACAATAAGCAGCGTGCACTGTATTTAATTTTAATTTTTTGTTAGGTAGGATCCTTTGACATGGACTCCTCTGATTCCACCACATGACTTTCCCTACCCTAAAAAAGATTTTGCTCTTCTTGCCTCTGATTTCAGCTTTCGAAACACTTTCATGACTTTCTCTACTCTAAGAAAGGTTTTTCTATTTTCTTGCTCCTTGTAACACTCACATGCCTTCCTCTGCCTTAATCATAGATTTTATTATTTTCTCACTTCCAATTCCAGCTCTTGGAGCATTCACACAACTTTCTCTACCCTAAGAAAGACTTTGCTATATTCTCGCTTACGATTTCAGCTCTTGTAACATTCAGACGGTTTTCTCTATCATACCTTAATCATCAAATTTACTATTTTCTTGCCTCTGATTCCAGTTCTTGGAAAAAGGGCATGTCTTTTTTCTACCCTAAAAAGAAAGAATACTAGTTGACATTTTCTCGTCTCTGATTCCAGCTTGTCTCTTGCGACTTTCTCTACCCATTTTTTTCGCTCTTTACCACTCACATGACTCTCTCTACCCTAAGATAGATATTTATTATTATTATTATTCTCCTATGTACAAGTGCAGGTATGTTAGGGCTATATGCAGTGAGGGAAGTGAGGCGGTATGCACCTGTATGGAATACCACCACTGGTTTCAAAGGCCCAATAGCATACCGGAACTGGTTTCAATGGTCCAATAGCATACCGTGAATAAAAAAATGTTCCTTTGTAGCCATTATCTGTTTGAGTCATAATGTAATTACTTTTCATAATCATCCATCCACTGGTAGCCTAAGCTTTCGCCAGTATAGAAGGCTATGAAGAAACTTGTGATGGGCTAGGTTGGCATTGTGATGAGAATACTGCTAGATCCGATGTTTTTTAAAAATTGTCGGTAACAAAATGTAATAAAACAAAATGAAGCAATTTGTATACAGTAGAGCATGTCAATAAGTTAAAATCAATCAGAAATAAAAACACTTGTTGCTCCACTTACATAATATTAGGCAGGACCGGTTTCAAGGAAGATCAGCTTCCTTATCCTCAGCTGGATGTCGACTGGTGTGGTGCTGGGAGATCCAAGTCTGTAATTGGCGCTGTGCTGCCCAGCACAGCGCCAATTACAGACTTGGATCTCCCAGCACCACACCAGTCGACATCCAGCTGAGGATAAGGAAGCTGATCTTCCTTGAAACCGGTCCTGCCTAATATTATGTAAGTGGAGCAACAAGTGTTTTTATTTCTGATTGATTTTAACTTAACAAAATGTAACTTTTATATTGTTTAAATACGTAGGGCCTATTTAAAACTTCTAAAGTATAATCTATTAAAATAAAGTTTGTTAATCGACAGTAAAAGATGACCATGGACATCATCTATAAATCAGGGTTGAGTGTATAAAAGTCTCCCTATATCACATAACATCCCTAATAATTATATTGTAATGAAGGTTTTTTTTTTTTTTTCAAATTGAGGTATGATAGGGGAAAGTCTAGGGATAGCATACCATCTCTGGTTTTTCACCACTTCCTTCACTGGCTATATGTTGTTCATTAATTTCCTAAATATATATACATGGATGATTCAACTGTTGGGTTTGTGATGCATATTACTGAAAAGTACACATAAGTTATATTACAGTCTCAGTCAAATTGTTTTGAAAATGTGAAAGATGAAACTGAGAAAGGAAGATGCACAACATTTCTGTGTTTTGTATTGAAATCTAGGTGGGAGGTCAAGAAGAATCGCTTCTGCTGATAAATTGGACAGTCAAACAGAAATTGAACTATTGTTTACTGTTTCTCTTTGCAGGTACACAAGTTTCCAGAAGGTGATGGTATATGAAATTGAGAGAAGTAAGATTTCCCATGTCCTGTTACAAATTGTGTAAAAATGTAGTTGGTTTAATAAAATAAAAAAATAAAAAAAAGTGTGCGTGGAACGCCATGGAACAGAAGTGAAACTTGTTTTTTATTTTTTATTTAATTTTTTCAATATTTTATTAGTGGATTTTTTCAATTTTGGATTATTGGATTTTTTAATATTGGGTTTTTGGACTTTTAAATTTTAGGATTTTTAAATTTTGGATCTTTGAATTTTTTAATTTTGGATTTTTTAAATTTTTTATTTTTAAATTTCGGATTTTATTATTTTTTAAATTTTGGATTTTTAATTTTTTTTTAAATTTTGGATATTTGTATTTTTTAATTTTGGATCTTTGAATTCTTTAATTTTGGAATTTTGAATTTTTTAAATTTTGTATGTGATACATAAGGTAGTCTGATGTTAAACAACATGATGTAGGCTTAGGTCTATGATATTTACATGGCCAGCTTTGAATTGAAAACTTCATTAGTTGACATTGGTATTTAACAATATAATGTTATATGATGTTAGCCAATGTATGAAAAAGAACATTGTCTTTATTGGCAAGTTGTTCGTTTAAATTTCCTTCTTTGTTACTAAGTTGGTCTAGGAAAATTTCTAAATTTTCAAGCGTATTCAGAGTTAGACTTTTGTTGAATGTGCATTTCTTTATTTATGGTTTCAAAACCATGTTGTGTGTCTGCCTTGTGCTCAGCGTAAGCCGACTGTTTTCTGTATGCTATTGCTTTTGTATGTTCTTTTAATCTTTCATGGAATTTACTACCTTATGTATCACTGAAGATGACCACAAGCTGGTCCAAATATATATGATAATTAAAAACTTTAAAATTGAAAGGCGGAGTTTTACTGTATTTCATTGATACCCAATTGTGTTGTATGGATGCGAAAGTTGGACTTTAAAAAGTGAGGAAAAGAAGAAACTCGATGTATTTGAGATGTGGACGTGGAGAAAGCTTCTTAAGGTACAATGGACAGATAAAAGAACCGATGTCTCAATTATTGAAGAATTAAAACCAGACTGCTCGCTAGAAGCTTGAGCCACAAAACTCAAATTGATTTATTTTGGGCACACCATGAGAAGATCTAATTCATTAGTAAAAGACATTATGATAGGCAAGATAGGTGGAAGTAGAAGAAGAGGAAGACCAAGAAGGAGATGGCATGATGAAATCAAACAGACCATAAATTTACCTTGGAGTGACAGTATTAAGATAGTACAAGACAGAGTGCAGTGGAATAACCTTGTAAAAGAAGTAGTACTTTCCAGATCAAGGCATTTTGAAGTGTGAAATGGCTGGCACCCTACTGCTGAGAATATCCGTGCACCGAACACTAAGGATCGCTTGGAATCTATGTACTTATCATCATAAGTTAACCATGGTTTATTTCTTAAATTAGGAAAGTCAGCAATTTTGTTTTTTGGAAAGTTGGCCTCAAAATGTTCAACACAATATTTAGGAATTAATATAACTTGTTATCTACATTGTCATAGGGAAACATAGATTCCCAGTTTTAATTCCTAAGCTCTGGTTTGAAATTTAAAATTGAAGCTTCATTCATTATTCTAGTCATACTACTATGGGTATGTATTTACTATATTAGTGTCCAACACTAACATTTGTGCATCATATTAATAGTGTATTACATAAATATTGAGAACTACTGCATGGAAGAACAGAAAAATGAGGGACCAGAAGCCTTATCAAACGTTTGAAGCCGAACACAGCCGAATGGCTTCTCCTTGTGGGAAAACCGAACTTTGCGCCCCATACGAGTCCCTCACTCCAACTTTCTAACTCCCTCCCCTAGTGGTGGCATTTGAACTACTAGTAGCGACGGTGGCACCATCTCTTAATGAACTGATGAAACAGAAAAAATAATTTATTTCTTCTTTATTCTCTTCTCCTCTTCCTTTCCCGTCTCCTTCCTCTCTTCCTCTCACCTCCTGTTCACCCTACCTACCTATTTGAGACCTATTCCTAATAGTAAATTTTGGATCGACCGGGATTCAAACCCGGGCTAGGAGTCTTGCTAGGAGTCTTGACCACTACGCTACGAGTGAATGTTGAGCACTGAAGGAAGCTTTCGTATATTAGAGTTATGTTAGGGGGATTTCATAAATTTTAACGCAAGAATCGGTTTTTATGAGTAGTGTTGGTACAAGGGAATTTTCCTGCATCAATTAAGCCACATAATACGGCGTTTTTTATACTTATGAAATATTATGTATGGTACAAGGGTATTTTTTGTATTGTATTTGTATTTTGTTGGAAGGGTCGTTTTTATAATTGTGGAATTTTATGTGGAGGTGCAAGGGGCTTTCTTTATTGTGAAATATTAGGTGACATATCAATTGCAATTATGCATTACCGGCTACAGGCATGAAGGTATGCATTGCTTGCAAGTGGAACAGGCGGCACGCGGGAAGAAGCCAAGAAGGGTGGAAGCTGCCAGGCGAGTGGCGAGTGGAAAGGGGAGCAGCATGGGGCGCAAAGTTCTATTTTGCCCTCCTCGTCAGTCGCTAGAACGAGGTTATAGTTCATATGTTAATCTGCGGTACTGGAACATAAGGTGTAAACCAGGCTTGGGAAGCAATGCACTGGATCTGCGAAATGATCTACCCCTCATTCGCCCCTTCCTTATTCTTTTTATCTGCCATGAGACCAGTGGCGTAGCAAGCTTAGGTGGTACCCGGTGCGGAAAATTTCGTGTCCCCCCCCCATTTAAATTATTAAAAGATGGAACAGTTCTAAGTGTTATTTCTTGGATACTCAAATGTAATCCCACGAGAGTTTATCGATAGATGCAGCTGCAACGAATTTATCTGATGTCACTCATAAACTCAAGGGATTATATAAAATTAGTAATAATTACTTTGTTATATAAAAACAAAACTAAGCTCCGAAATCATGGCATACTATCAATCAACCATCCATAAAGCGATTCGAGTTATCATTTTGTCGCACATTATGCTGTACATTGTACATTGTACTGTTAAACGATAACCAATGCTTTTATTTTTTATTACTATTATTATTATTATTATTATTGTTATTATTATTATTATTATTATTATTATTATTATTATTATTATTATTATTATTATTATTATTATTATTATTATTATTATTAAGTACATTATAGACAGACAGATATACATTGTTTTCGTCACAAATTGTGGGTGTTACCATTAATGAAGCGAACATCTAGGCCAAAATACACTCCCGAAATTGTGCAAAGTTTTATTTTTGGAGTGATTTTTTTATATTTTGTTTTCCAAGCAAAATCTCAAATTTTGGACAGATGAATTTTGATAAAAGGACAACATTTTGTAGTTATGTCAGGCACCTTTCAAGATGTGAACCGAAGATTGGAGACATGTTTTCCTTATTTTTACATAAAGAAAGTTTTCTCGAAAACGAATCAACGATTTTTTTAAAATTTCGCACGTTGGTTGCTTATACTAAGAGCTAAAACTTTTATTTCAAACACTTTTTCGAAATAATTCTCTGAAGGGTAGTTATAAGCCACCACTCTGAATACGCGCTCTTTGCAATACGTTCCCTTGAAACGAATAATCGTACGAAAACAGAATTTTGTATTTGGGTTAATTACCTTTTGGGGATGTGACACGAAGATTGGCGACGACTCTCTCTTATTTTTAAGGGGAGGCTAACTTTTGTTTGGGCAGAGGAAGTTATGTGAATTAGACATCAGAATTTTTTATAGGTTGATCCTAATAAATTTAATAAACAAAAAATGTAACTATTTTACGGAACTATTTTATTATCTATTCTTAAATATGGTCACATAATTAATTACAGTATTTGCATATTACAAATTCGCATTTGTGGTGCATGGTACAGTAATTGATAACATTTATGTAGCCTAGTGTATTTTGTGTAATCCGGAAACTTGTCCAATTTGGAAATTTTCTTGGTCCCATACGATTCCACTTTGAACAAGTTTTACTGTATTATAGTTAGGGGGAGAAGTGTTTATTTCTGCCGAAGCATGTCTCTGTATTATTGTTCGTATCAACACAGCGGTCAGTTCTGCCGCGTTTTATTACCTTTGTTGACTGCATTTAAAACTAAAAGAAATTTCAATACACATGTTGACTTGTAGAAAGTTGTTAAGCTTATTTAATTGTTTTAAATAATATTATTTTCTTTAAATTCCCTTAAGCGATCTTTTACTTACAAAGAGACATATTTTTATTTTGTCACCCCTCCGGGTGATGGCACCCCCCGCACCCCCCTTCCTACGCCACTGCATGAGACTAATCCCAGAAAGAACCTGTTTAGTTATCTCTACCTGTGACTGAAAGACAGTAGTAGGGACGAGAGGGAGGGTAACTTCACACTTCCAGTGCTTTCCTTCCCGTCCCTGGTGTAAACTGTCAAATGCAATGTTTGAGCGGCATCCCTATAGCTCCAGATAGTAATGAGGTACGGAATCATATTCTAGGGAGAAAATATTTAGATTACAAAAACGGGCAATAAGAATAATATGTGGAAAGAAAAAAAGGGAATCTTGTAAACCACTATTTGAAAAATTAGTCATCACTCTTATAGGGGAGTATATATATGGGTGAAAATTTGTGTTCCAGAGTGATATTTCCCTCCAAATTAAACTTAAAAAAAAAATTAAAATAAAAGTTTGTCTCTACTACTTCCATTCTACAACTATCACTTTAAAATGTCAATAACTTTAAATTCTGATATTCCAAAATCAAATTTAATTCAATGAAATGTCATCCACATGCCCTGTCCCATAAACCGGTTTTGTATATTCTAATGCATTTTTCCACAAAACAAAATGTTATTTCCTTTTCAACTTTTTTCCTGCCAATGAGTATGAATGGATGAAGAATATTATCCACTAAAAAATAAAATGAAATAAAATTGTCACCCCACCTAATTAACATAAAGAATGTCCCAAGGGTTTTTGGTCATCCACATGGCTGAAAAGAATGGAATTTTTTCTGCAGAAATGAGAAATTTGTATAACTGGCAACAGTGTTAGAAAGCCAACAGGGCAGCTTGTGGTTGAATTGTAAGGTTTAATTTTGCTTGCTTACAAACAGTTTGGGATTAACAAAGGACTTTGCATCATTTCCAAGGAAAACGTTTTTATTCCCCGTCATTAACATGACTTCTAGAAAGTAGGCAGAAAGTGAATATTAATTAATTTTGATATTGCACTATGATAAACCTTCCAATTCAAAGTACCTGACTGAAGTTGAGCCTACAGAGGTTTAGAAATGGCTTGCTGAGACCACTAAAACTCCTTTTTTGTCATCCCCATACCTGATTTTTGCATCATCCACATGCCTCATGAAGGGGTATGTGGATGACTCTCAAGTCATGTAGATGATAAATGTAGGGTACTATTGTGTCTACGGTGTCTGTGACCTGTACTTAAAATCTTAAAACTCATTAAGTGAATTTCTGCTTGATTCCCCCCCCCCCAAACTATAAAAACGCAGTCTAGTTAAAATTACATTAATTCCGAAGTATGCACACAAATTTGCAAATTTGGTGCAAAATCAACTGAAGCACACTGAGAAAAATATGAAACCACATAAAGAAAAGCATATTGTTGCCAAAGTTAGTCATTAATGTGGCCTTCTGCCACCCACATATACATGGATGTCATTCACATGGCTTTAAAAAAATTAAAAAAAATAAAATATAAAGATTTAAGCTCTGCTGGTGTCATATTATAATCAAGTAACCTCTGAAGTATTTTAGTAATTTTTTTGAGATTTTTTAAACAAAATAAAAAATTTGGATTTTTACACACTTCAAATTTTCCCGTATTTGAAGAATCACCCATATATTCCGTTATGTGTTATATAGTAGATAATATTGATAAATTCCAAACTAATTTCAGTGTACATGGATGTACTACCAGAAACATAAACGATCTACACAGACCAACTAACTCGTTAAAACTCTTTCAGAAGGGATGTAGATGTAGATGTAGATATCTCGTCCTGTAGATCCTGTGTTGAGCGGGGCTCAAGGATATAGAACACGTCAGATCAAAAAATACATGCATGTTATAACAATAATATAGGCCTACAGAAACTGTAAGCTGCCAAATTTATCCAAGCTGGAAATATTCCTCCAAATTGTAGAAGGTGTGAGTTATTAAAAATTCCTTGACAGCTGTTTTGAAAGGTTTGCTCTTTCTTTGAATACATAATAATTTAATGTTGTTTGGAAGCTTGTTATATATCTGTACTGCAGAATAATAAGCACCCTTCTGAAAGAGTTTTAACGAGTTATTTGGTCTGTGTAGATCATTCATATTTCTGGTAGAACGTCCGTGTACACTAAAATTAGTTTGAAATTTATCAATATTATTCACTACATAACACATAACAGAGTATATATACTCCCCTGTAAGAGTGAGGACTTTTAATTTTTCAAATAGCGGTTTACAAGATTCCCTTTTTTTCTTTCCACATATTATTCTTATTGCCCACTTTTGTAATCTAAATATTTTCTCCCTATGGGAAGAGTTGCCCCAGAATATGATCCCGTACCTCATTACCGAGTGAAAATATGCAAAATATACCATAAGTAATGCATCCTGTTTTAATATATTATTCAAAATTCTTAAAGCAAAGCACGCTGAACTCAGTTTTGGACTTATCATTTCTATGTGTGTCTTCCAGTCAAGATTTTGGTCAATTTGCAGTCCTAAAAATTTTACATTGCTAATTTCTTGTATGATTTGTGTTCCATAATTAATTTCAAGATTTGAGATACATCTGTTTTTTGTTCTAAATTGTATAAAATGGGTCTTATCAATATTAAGTGTCATTTTATTAGCTAGAAACCATGTGTTTAACTCATGAAAAGTCTTTGTAGCTATTCTTGATAAATGTTCTTGTGACGTTCCTGTTACAAGTACACTAGTATCATCTGCGAAGAGCAATACCTTTGATTCGTCACTTAAGTTATAGGGCAAGTCATTAATGAAAATTAAAAAGAGCAAAGGTCCTAGTATTGATCCCTGAGGTACCCCATTCTTAACAACCCCTAAGTTAGATTCATTTCCATTTATTATTACCTTTTGAGTTCTATCAGAAAGATATGATTTGAACCACTTAAGTGTCAAATTATCGAACCCATAATGATCCAATTTTTGAAGTAATATTTCATGATTTATACAGTCAAACGCTTCAGCTAAGTCGCAGAAAATTCCCAGAGCATATTTCTTTTTATCTAACGCTTCCAGTATTTCTGTAAGTTAGTAAGTTGAAATGTAGCATTCTCAGTGGACATGCCACTTATAAATCCAAACTGAGATGAAGTAAGAATGTCATTCAAATTAAGATAGTGTATTATGCGTTTGTACATGACTTTTTCAAAAACTTTTGAAAATGAGGTTAAGAGCGATATAGGTCTATAATTTGATGGTAGATTTTTGTCACCTTTCTTAAAGAGGGGCTTAACAATAGCATGCTTCAGTCTTTCTGGAAATATTCCATTTTCTAATGAACAATTGCATATGTGACTAAGAGGTTTACTGAGTTCCGATGAGCAGCTTTTTAATAACTTATTACTTATCTCATCCCATCCAGACGAGCTTTTACTTTTGAGAGACTTGATTATATTTTCAATTTCTTTGTGAGAAGTCAGGTTCAATTGAAATCTATGGTTCCAAACTGTAGATTTTGTTAGTAGGTCTACTGCCTTAATGTTAATATTATTTATAGGAATACATTTCTCTGCAATATTTATAAAGTGACTATTAAAAGCATTTGTAATGTCTGATAAATTATCTAGTTTTATGTCTTGGTATATTAATGATGTACAATCATTGTTTCCCTTTGTTCTCCCTGTTTTGTTTTTTATTATATTCCATACAGTCTTAACTTTATTATTTGATTTATCAATTACTTGTGAAAAATGCCTACTTTTTGCTTCTTTGATTACTTTCTTCAGTAAGAAAGGGTGCTTATTATTCTGTAATACAGATATATAACAAGCTTCCAAACAACATTAAATTATTATGTACTCAAAGAATAGAGCAAACCTTTCAAATCATCTGTCAAGGAATTTTTAATAACTCACACCTTCTATAATTTGGAGGAATATTTCCAGCTTGGATAAATTTGGCAGCTTGCAGTTTCTGTGTATTATTGTTATAACATGCATGTATTTTTTTATCTGATGTGTTCTATATCCTTGAGCCCCTCTCAACACAGGATCTACAGGACGAGATATCTACATCTACATCTACATCAACAGCGAGTTAAAGATTACCAGCTTTACCTGAAATACGAACTGTCTCCTCCTTTGTCCTCTATAACACGATGTGAGAGTCTTGCTGTACCGCTTTTTGACACTCCACCAAGTTGACTGCCAAACTGGAATAGACAGGCCTATTATTTTCACAATGTCATGGCATTATGTATAATGTTTTCTGACAATAAAAGATTGATATTGAGTGATTTTTCAGATCCATAAAAAATTTGGTTTGCATATTAATCGTAAACTTAGCTAAAGTGCACTTATACCGATATATCCTACATGTTGTATCTAATTTGACAGTAGCAGCCATTTATTTCATAGCCAAATTTCTTATTTCTTAGTTAGATTATTTTGACCAAATATTCAATTGACAAAAACATAATTACCTCATCATCTTAAAAAATAAATGTCTTTGCCTCACTACAATTCCAATAATCTTCCACCTTGCCATGTTTACCGCCACTTGTTCATATACATACCGGTGTTTACGGGAATCGAGTGGCTAACAGGCTACGAAACGTTGTAGCTGTAAATTCCTAGTCACTGAACATGACAACATGAGTATTATTAAGATTATGTTGTCAACTGGTTTTTATTTTCAGAAACACAGACAATACGCAATTTTACCGACTGTTCAAACCCACACATATCACGACATTATTTTAATTTCTAGCACAGAACACAGTGGAAGCTTCCGAATTTGGTCACAATGTTGATACTATTGCCAAAATTTGTGTTTGGATTTTTATAAACTATATTTTAGGAAACTTTTAATTATCTTCCATTACTCATACGTATAAGTATACCGCCTATGCTTATAAATCAGGAGTAAGGTTATTGGAGGGAGGAATCAGGCGCGTGAAAATAGGGGTTGTGGTTACTGCGCCAAGGGGGGTGCACAGATATATAGAGATAGATCGGCAATGGTGTATGCTGTACTATTGGCGGCAGTGAAGCCACGTTGATGCACGGACCGCCATATTACTACACTGTAGCAGCTGATCGAGTACAAGCCACAAGAGCGTTACAGCGATGTGAATTTTAGCATTTTAGCTAATAATGTAATTGGACTGAGGAGTACAAATACTTTTTCTAAAATGGTGAATACCTGTGTGGTATTCGGGTGTAATTTTTCATACTACGACAGAAAGAAACAAGGAAAGGATCACGTTTCAATACATTCCTAAGTAGGCCTTTCATTATTATTGTTAGCCCAGTGGTGCCCACAGGGAGGGGGTTAAGACGCAGACTGCGTCATTGAAATTTCTGGGGGGGGGGCAAAATATCATTTATGAATTTTCTGGGGGGGGGTTGAAAATTGTTGCAAAATTAGAGTTTTGTATGTTAAAAATAAACACAATCAAGTTCTATAACTTCAAAAGGTCTCTTCTAATTCTTTATGAAGATAAAGATGAAGAATTTCGACAGCCACGGGCACCCATACCCGGAGGCGGGGGGGGGCGCAAGGAAAAAATGTATATTAATAATTATTATAGTCAGGTGGTTTTCTTTTAGGACAATTATTTGAATTGCAGAAGTTTTACCAAATCAACAACACGGAAGCAGAATTCACAGTGGATTAGGAAAGGGGGGTTAAGGGGGTTTGGACCCCCAAAAGTCAAAACCCAAAATTCTATATTTGTATTTTAAAAAAAATATATTTAATTAAACAAGATTTGTTGGTGTGTCAAATATGATATACCAGTTATTTTCTTTTCATAACATAATGAGTAGGCCTATTATGTCCACTGTTCCATGTGTTATTCAACTTCTCTTATAAATAGTAATAAGTATTATAACTTTGGTAACAATTTATTGTTTAAGTTGCCATGTCATAGAGTATAGTAAACAAATTTGCTAACTAGTTTTTCAGTGTTAAAATAGCGTAAAATGTGATTTTCATTAGTTCAACATTTAAAAATTTCCCGGGGGTGGACACCCGACTTAGGTAACATTTTCTTGTTTACATTGGCATGTCTTAGAGTATGGTAAACTAATTTCCTAACTAGGTTTTGAGTCCTAAAATAGCGTAAAAGGTGATTTTCATTAGTTCAGTACTTAAAAATTTTCCGGGGGGTGGACCCCCACTTAGGTAATGATTTCTTATTTACATTGGCATGTCTTCGAGTATGGTAAACAAATTTCCTAACTAGTTTTTCTGTGCTAAAATAGCGTAAAATGTGATTTTCATTAGTTCAATATTTAAAAATTTTCTGGGGATGGACCCCGACCCCCTTTTTGGGGGTATTCCAAACCCCCACAGCACTTCCGACCCTCCCCGCAATTATTTTATGGCTACGTCATTGTTGCACTTATTATATTATTAATATAACGTTACAAAGTGGCCCAAGAAGTAAAAAGCGACAAAAATTAATTAATTAAAAAAATTGCCTCCCCCCCCCCCAAGAAAATATCATATGGGCGCCCTTGTCGACAGCCAATTGGGTTGAGGGTGAGCAATGAAGTTTGGGGGGTGAGTCATGACGTTTGGAGGGGTGGACACCCCTGGTTAGCCATTTCATGCATTATACATGCTTTAGTTTCTAGAAATGTACTATATGGTTGTAAATAACCATAACCTAATATTGTTAACTATTTCATACACTGTAAATAGTCATATATTACTTTAGCATTTAGAAATTGCAAATAAACTTAACCTCAATTTATGCGTATTTTTTGCATTGTAAATAATATTATGCTTTAGTTACGAGGAATGTTTTATATTTTTATAAATAACTGTAAGCATACATTGATAGCTATTTGTTGTATTATTCATACTTCCTTAAGAGCTTTTTAAATTTTGAATTTTTTATTTTGTATCTCTAAATTTTTTATTTTTTCTGATTTTTTACATTTTGGATTTTAGGATTTTTTATTTTTTGATTTTTTTAAATTTTAGATTTTTTATTTGTTAAATTTTGGATATTTGGATTTTTTACATTGGATTATTTTTTTAAATTTGGATTTTCTAAATTTTGTTTCTTTGAATTTTTTTAATTTTGAAATTTTTGATTTTTAATTTTATATTTTTAATTTATTTTTATTTTTTAATTTCGGATTTTTAGACTTAAAAATTTGGATTTTCAATTTTTTAATTTGAATTCTTTGATTTTTTTAAATTTTGGAATTTTCGGTTTTATTAAATTTTGGATAAGCCTAATTATTGAGTTGATTGTTTTCTGTGCAGTCCGTTGCGTCACACCAAACGAATTTCGTGACGATTTTGTCCGTAACGCAAGCTCTGGATTTAATCCTACCGCGGCTAAAGAAGTTTCACATCAAAAACCTAATTTTTAGCAAGTAATAGGAACCAATACTTGAGAAAAATAGCAAGAGGACGTGCTTTTTCAATGTGGTTTCAGTGTGTTCACTAGTGGATACAAAATTTCCAATAGAAAATTGTGAAAATAGACTTTAATCTAAGTTCTCGTGATAGTTTCCCATTGAATTACGTGTAGTTCAATGAGTGTCTTCAGGTGAGGCAAGATGGCGGCATAGCGCAAGGCTAGGCTTCACCGCCGTGACCCAGATTGCCGGGCTGTGGGGGGGTGAATGATACGAAAAATGGGGTGCCGGTAGCATCTAGATGACCAGGCAGTTGCTAGGAGCGCTGATTGTTCAACAGCAGAGCACCGATTGGCTGTCATATTTCTGGGAATGAAAGCCAACTTAGCCACCGCCATCGTAATGTACAGGCCAGATGGTAGCTTTCGTGACGTCACGCAAAGAGTCGGGACTCGGTCGCGTTGAATCCATTAACACACCACGATTCTAATGACTATTTCCATTTAATAACAAGTTTAATCACACTTTACAAAGAATAAATCCATGCCACTGGCATAATATAGTTTTAATAAAGTTTTCAGAAGAAGAAAACAAATAGCAATATTCTATCGTATGTCAAGATACTCGAAATTACGCACGGGTACTGGAAAACAAGAATACTATTCCAGAAAATACAAACATCTGATAACTAGCCTACATGACCATCAAATAATATAATATATTACACAGTAGACAATATTTACAATAGGCCTCAAATAGTTGAAAATTAAATGCAGAAGAAAAATATCTAATTAAACGTCAGAACAGTAGGCCTACCCATTTTCTTCTTACATAAAGATATGCCTATTATGTTGAGAACTATTTGATTATCTTTTCAAAACATTCATCACATAATATATCACAATCTGAATTACTGCCTACATTAACAAACTAGGCCTACTTTACCAAGTAATAGAGACAGAATGTAGGCCTATAGGATACAATACATGGAGAAAATTATATAGGCCTACAGATTGTAACATAAGAATTAGTGTACATGAAAAAAATATTCATTGAATAACCCATAAGTTATAGGCCTATAGGCTACAATTCATTTATGATAAATACAGTATAAAAGATAGGCTATACATGAAAATAAATACCACAGCAATTTATTGATAGACTTATTAAGTTCAAAACACTTATCGTTGGATTTTTAGGTTCCATGTTTCAGGTTTTTGGTCCAAAACATCGCTTTAGATTACAATATTGCGTTTAAATGAACTTTCATTGCGTTACTTAGGCCTACAATTCAACACATAATATAATATGTATAAAATTCAGCTGAAAATTTAGTTAAATTTGCTGAAACTTGACTGAATACCCTGAAAAAGTTAAACATAAGAGGCAAAATAGTTAATACTGTAGGCTGCCTATTAAAAGCTAGCCTATTTCGGGATTCGAACTCAATTCTTCCAATTGGGCGAACAAAAAATGTTTATGGTTAACCGACAATAATGTGAAACAAATTGTTATAGACTGAACACCGATAGGCCTATTTAAAAGGAATAGGCCTACACCAGTAATGTTATGTTCATCCCTCCTTGTCTTGGCCTTTTCATGGCAGACACTATGGGTTGAACAAAATTAATTTGAAGGTTTACTTTCAACACTTTTTTGTCTGTCTCTGCAAAATATTGATTTTTAAGAAAATATATTTTTTTTTTGCCAAAACCCTATTACGCCTAGGCCTTTAAGTAAATGAAGTTTTTGCATCCCATTTAGGCCTAAGTGTTTGTAGGTACTACAGAACTTATGTGTGTGAATCCTATGTAGCCTACATGACACAAGAAAGTATGTGAGGATTTCTGATTTTATATAGCAAGGAAAAAATAAGCAGGCCTAAAAACCTAAGAACCCGGTCCCTAATCATCACGTATAGGCCTATCTATATTGCACACAGAATATAAATCGGATTTAGAGATTCTGAAAGTGAAATGATAATGATATATCGGGGAGTTACGCCACATGGGTTTGTGATTTGCTAGGTTAGGTTGTAACATTTATAGCATAACACTACACAGCCTATAACGCATGTAAAGTTTTTGCACATTTTTTATATCTGTGATGCTCACAGAATGTACATTATATTTTGAGATTCAGTAATAGAGCGTATGATACATCACAAGCAATAAAGAGTTCGTTGGTTAGGGTGTAACATTGCCTTGAGATCTGTAACACGCCGGCTCGTATTTTCGCATTTGAAAAAGGTAGTATTACACTAGTAATCTTCGGCAATACTTTATAAGACCTACATTACATGAAAAATGCAGAATTTATTGATTAAACAACTGGTAAAAACAAATACCGATGCACTTATGCACTGTCAACATTCACGCACGCTGGCTTGTTACCGACTTCGTTGATCAGCTGATTGTTTTCCCGCGCCCTCTATAATCTGGCCTGTACATTACGATGGCGGTGACTTAGCCAAGAACAGAACAGAAGCACGTTTCAGAAGTTGGGAAGCCCAAAAGTTAACGGTATTTGTTTCTCATACATGGTATATTTTACACCTGCAAACTTTTCTTATAGTGCAAAAACAGGGAGTGAGAACACACGGAACAGAAGATTGAAAATCAGAATTTCGAATTCTCGAACGCGTGTGGATAAAGAGCGAATGCGCGAAGCGTTCGTGGTTTCTTGCTTTGGAAAAGTCATACGGATTGCCCACCACCGTCAAGGGACGCAGTAGCCGGCTCGAGAACAACGATCAACAACAACGGGACTCTCAAGCTCAAGTAAAATGATTACCAAATGGAGGTGCAACGCTGATAGACAAATAGTTCTCTTGATTATGTGATGGAGAAGCATAGAATTACCATGAAGCTTAAGATTAGGTTGAGTGTTGATAATTGAAAACGCCAAGTAATCAAGTTGGCCTAAACCTAATCATGAACTTTTCAAATTTGGCCGCAGATTTCAATCTGAACAAAGTTTGTCGTCTGTGCATGGGAAAAGATAAGGATCTCTTGCCTCTTTTCCAGCAGGATGACAACCTTCATGGAATGATCGCGAGTATATTACCGGCTCTTAAGGTGAGAATAGTACATTATAATAAGGAGAGGGTGGAGATGTATAGCACTCTACTGTTTGTGAGATTTTCATTTTAAGCACACGAGAAAGAGCCGCATTTGATGTTATATTATTCTTTAGAACCTATAGATTCCATATAAGTTATAAGCACCTTATACTTGTACACATGTACGAATGTAAGTAAAATCGTGAAGAAGTAATCACAAAATTGGCTAAAGACAAATACAAGGCGCAGTTTAGGCTCCGCCCACTCTATATTATATTATATTATATACATTATTATATTCACATTTGGTTTCTCAGCGAACAGGGTGACCAAACTATCCTTGTATATTGTCGCTGACACTCCCGACCATACCAAATATTAAAAATGCGAGAGTGCCCCTTGCACCAAATATTAAAACTGTGAAAGTAGCCCTTGTACCTAATATTAAAAATTGGAGTGTGCCCCTTGTACCAAATGTTAAAAATTCGAGAGTACCCACAGGTTTGTCAGCCTGTTTATCCTCTAAGAATTCGCTAGATCGTGGTATAAAAGAAAGTGCTTCACTGGGGGTGGGTTATGTCTCATGCGATGATGCACCTTATATTTGGTTTTTCCCACAAAATTATCCTAAAATGGCGCTGAGAACTGCTTTTGGGAAAAACCAAGGGAAAATGACACATTGCGACCCACCCGAGTCCCCCACCACTACAACGGGACCCGCGTGGAAAGTAGGGGTTTTGGGTGGGGAGAAAAATAATTTATTTCTCTCTCTTCTTCTCTTTCTTTCTTTCCCGTCTCTTTCCTCTCTTCCTCTCACCTCCTCTTCACCCTACCTATCTATCGGAACCCCTAGCGTTATAGCTAGGAGTCTTAACCCACTACGCCATGAATGACACTTGAGCAGTGAAGAAAGATTTCATATATAGGTACTAAGGGTGACTTCATGCATTCGCTTTTTCAAATTTTGAAATGTTTTGTTTGTTACGAAAAGAATACTGTTGGTGCAAGGGAATTTTTCTGCATCGATTGAGCCATGTTTTATATCATAACATGGCGTTTTTAAAAATTGGGAAATATTATGTAAATTTCGATTTTTTATATTATCAAATCGGTGTTTAAAGATCGTGAAATATGATGTTTGGTACAAGGGTATTTTTTTAATTGTTCGACAATTTCTATAATTCGTGAAATTTTATTTTGTTTTTTATAATGGTAATTGCAATTATTAGAGCAAGCTGCGGGCTTAACACAGCAAGCGGCGCCTAGTAGCGGCCGGCATGAGCCATAGCGGGGATGATGCGCGGTAGGCTGGCGGAGAAGGCAACCAGGCCGATAGAAAGGGGAGCCGGGTGGGTCGCAGAGTGTCATCTTGCCAAAACCTAATATAAGGTGCATCGTCACATGAGACATATCCTGCCCTGACCCACCCTCAGTGAAGCACTTTCGTTTATACCACGATCTAGCGAATTCTTCGGCATAAACCAAATATCGGGTGCCAAATAGGCTCCGCCCATCCCGCATTCCGTTGCTATGGCGACAGCAGCTGTCGGCCGGCCGGCGAACTCTCGCTCGGCTCTCCCACCGATCTTCCGACCGTTCCCGAACGTGTCCGCCTTCACTCAACACTACCCCTATTGAAAATACGATTCCCACGATGCGAGAGTGCCCCTTGTACAAAATATTCAAAATACGAGATGCCCCTTGTACCAAATATACCCACCTAAGTTATACAGAACATTATCATTCTTACTACTGGTCATGTATTACACGTCTCTGTAGTACAAAGGCTAGAAGAATTCTCGATTTTTATTCCATTGAGCACTCATGGTGTAGTGGTTAAGGCGATGGACTATAACGCTAGCGGTCCCCGGATCGAATCCCCGTAGGTGCGAAAATTACTAGGATAGGAATAGGTCCCAAATAGGTAGGTAGGGTGAAGGAGAGAAGGGAGGTAATAGGGAAAAGAGGAGGAGAAGAGGAGAATAGAGGTAAAAGGGGAAAATAAAAAAATTAATTTTCTTGTGTTTCTGCTATTTCTGCCAGATGTCTCTGCGCCGCTACTACTAATTCCACCATTACCTACTAGATGTCTCCCACTGTTTCATTTAGTTAGTCCCCGCCCTAAACCCCTCCTTCCCGGGCGGGTCCCGATAGCGAGTATGGGAGGAGCCTATTTGGCACCCGATATTTGGTTTTTCCCAATTCTTCTAGGATAAACAGGCTGACAAACTGTTGGGTACAAGGCACTTACTCCCGCATTTTTAATATTTGGTACAAGGGGTACTCTCACAGTTTTAATATTTGGTACAAGGGGCACACTCGCATTTTTAATATTTGGTACGGTCGGGAGTGTCGGCGACAATATACAAGGATAGTTTGTCACCATGCCTTGCTGAGAAACAAAATGTGAATATCAAGTGGGCGGAGCTTAAAGTGCACCTTGTATTTGCCTTTCGCCCTGCTTTTAAACCACGAATCACAGTGCACTGACCTGCCAAAACAAATGCTTGTGACACCCTAGCCCCCACTCCTACTCAATAGTGGGACCTGGGAAAAAATAGTTTTATGCCGCGCACTAGACTTGTCCCACATAATGGCAAAAGATAGATTTATGCCACGCACCAGTCAAGCTCCGCCATTTTGTTAAGTTTGGAACCTTTATGTTAGTTTAGGAGCAACATACTGATTAGCACGAGGTTTATTAAGTTATGTCTCACATTGAATCTCTTCTGTGACAAAACCCTAAACCCCACCTTACCAGGCGGGTCCCATTAGAGAGTTGGTAGAAGGAGCCTAGTGCGCAGCATAAAACTATTTTTTTCCCTACATAATAAACCTCGGGCTATTCAGTATATTGCTCCTAAACTAACATAAACATTCCTAACCTAACAAAACGGCGGAGCTTGGCTGGTGCACGGCATAAATCTTTTACCCAGGACCCGTCTAGCAGCGTGATTTCAACTACTATAGTGCGTTTCACGTTAAGAATGCAGCATTGGATATACGGGACATTCATTTCCACCCCTTCCCTCCCGTTCACACCCCTTCTTATCGGGTGGCACGTGCTTTTGGGCCTTCCTAAGCCCGTACAGTCTGAAGCTAAGTGACCTCAACAAGTAGTATTTTACGAGTGGCAGTATGGCATTAGATTAGCATCTATTACACATTGCAAAATAAACTAATATATACATTACTTATCTACATACAATTCATATAATACATTACATAAATTACTGACATAGAGTAAAAAAAAATTATTATATATTATTTACAATAAATTCATGAACTGAATAAAACACTATGTTAACTAAAAATTCACAGTCTTTCTTAACACATTTCAAAATCATTTCAAAATTACATAAATACTTAAATAATACACATGTTGGTCCTGAACCTCCGAAAGCGCTGGAGGTCATGCTCGGGGGGCAGTTCAATTGTCACATTTATACAGGTCTATGTCTTACAATAGAAGTGTAATGTTAAACTAAAATTATCTTAAAACTAAGAACTAGACAAAATATGATGAAAAAATAACAGAGGAAATAGGGAAAGGCTTAGAGAATTGGCATGATTCAAGTGATATAGTAATAATAATTATAATAATGAAAAAATTAAGAGGTGAAAATTAAAGTTTTATGATTTTTTTAAATTCTAGATTTAAAGACTTTATGACTACATTTACCTGGATGTAATTTGATTTTAGAATTAAAAAGACAAGGACCGAAACCAGAGCTATATGATAGACCAGCAGAAGTGAAACATTTGGGTTCTACTAAAGTACTTTTTTTATTTCGTCCTGTGCTGTTTTCATGTGAAACAGTAAGCAATTTTGTCTTACTTTTATTGAAGAATTTTAATAAAGAGTATCTATAAATTGGTGAATGTTAAATTCCTGTACATCAAACTCGCAATAGATTAGTTCAGTGGTTTAGCCCAGCCGCTTTTTTAAACAAATTGTTCATGGATTAAGAATAGTTTTAGAAATGTTTCCCCATCCAATAATACCATATTGAGTAATGGATTTGACTAGGGCTAGATAAACTACTCTTACGCCCGGTTTCATCGACAGGGGTTAAAAATACACTAACCCCGAGTTTGTTAACCTCGGGCAAAAATTTTAACTCGTCCTTGTGACTCACGCGTTTCACCATGCTTTTTCGGCAGAGGGTTAACTAACACCATTTTAACCCTCGCAGGAAATAGGAACAGTAGTAATCTAGAAGGCAGTGACTGAAAATTCGTTTTTATGAATGCACTTAATTACGCGGTTCTTTTGTTTTCTGTAGTGGCGAATGACGTCATACACGAAAATGGAAGACATTAAAAGAGAAATCGATGGACAAACTTATCAATTATTTCAAAAAGTCTCTGCTAATTCCGTTTGTGACGAAGTACAAGTCAGTCACAGAGAAGGATGATGCTTGGAAGAAAATGACGAGGGAGTTTAATAGCATTAACATAGTCCTGTTTGTGATTATAACGTTTTCTTCAGTCCATTAATTATTTGTCTGTAATAATTATACCATACAATAAACTACAGCATTAATCTGTTTTCACACATTCTTCTTTATTTTGTCTTCTTCTTCCAAGTGTCATTTATACATCGGAAATGTATATTTGCCCTTGGAGAGTGCAAGTTTGAGAAATCAGCTGACTTCGAAGGTCACTGAGCTCTTCTGCTCCCTTACAGTAGGCCAGCTGTGATAACTTCCAAGACAGAGAAACTCTCCACAAAAGAAATATGCGTATGAAATAAGTTTTAATTAATAAAAATGGAACAGGAGGCTGAAAATCTTAATCAGGAAACTGCGCGTGAAAAAATACGCTATTATAGGAGGGAATTCAATTATTGTGACAATTAATAGAAAACAGAATATTTGTAGGCCTACTTATTAACTTTTTAAATAGCTTGTATTGTCTTAAATGTACTGGGCAGTACAAAGGGATAGGTTTGTTAAATTTCTCAAAATTACCTAGGCCATTACCTATGAAAATCAAATATTATTGTGCTAACTTGTACATTACTGGAGCTAGAAGCGTTGATGTGACACTTTCTTAGAAATCTGATTTTAGGCCTAAACACACGCATTCTTCATCTGTGAACCTGATTCTGTTCAACTTCCTCCACAGTAGGCAATTCTATGACAAATCTTTTGGTACATACGTATTTCAGAAAAGATGATCTTGGTAAAGTGCGGAGAAAATTCGTAATATACCCCGATATTCCGATCTCGGACAGAAGCACTGTATGTAAAATTGTAATTAATTTTAAGGAAACAAGTTCTGTGTTGAATAAATACCAAGAAGTTTCTGAGAAGTTTGATGAAATAGGAGAAATTAGAACAGTATCTGAATAGAATTAAGCAGTATTCACGGAATAGGAATACGTCTGTATAGGCCTAATTTTTTTGCGGGCTGTGCGCTCGCTCAGTTACCGGGACTCGTTGCAATAACTGCCGGGAGAAGGAGCTCCCAGGAACCCGTGAAAAAAACAGATTTCCTAGTTTATTATTATTACTAATACTTGTAACATTATTGATAAAACAATGCTATTATTAAACTTTTAAATATATTTCCGGGACGATAGGGAAATACAGCAAATCTGTATCAATTGCTTAATACCCTTGGAGAGTGCAAGTTTGAGGAATCAGCTCACTTCGAAGCCATTTTAGCCCCGAGTTAGGCTTTTAACCCAAGGGAAGGTAGGGGTTAACTTAACCCGAGGGGTTAAAACTAACTCGTGTCGATGAAACAAAATTTTCGTCAAATCGAGAGTTTAGAATGTGTAACCCGGGGTTAATTCTTAACCCCTGTCGATGAAACCGGGCGTTAGAGCATTAATGCCCATACAGTTACGGAGATTTACAAATTGATATATTCCTTTTCGTATTTTACTATACATATATGAAATGTGCTTATCCCATTTCAAATACTGATCAATAACAATCCCCAATATTTCACTTCTGTTGATATTTTCAGAGGAGGGCATTCGCAAACCGTAAGGTCTTCACAATCAGAGTTATGGATTATTAATATTAAATTTTCAAGTGGAATTGTTTTAATCCAGAAACTGTTAGGGAGAAAGGCGTTAAAACAGCATAACAATACGAGGCACAATTATATTTCTTCAGATAGGCCTATGTTTTATGTATAGGCTATTAGATATAATATTGGTCCCAGAATTGCTATTGACATTTGCTATTGATTTAATGTCCCTTAGCAATTGATTATATCATTATTTCAATCCTTTAGGCTTATAATTTAGTTTTTTTCTTAAATAACACCAACATAAGTTTTGTTAAGTTATAATCATTCTGCATTCTTAGATAAAGACCTTTAGACAAAAATGTGCTGTATGATTCATGAGGGAGACTGTACTCTGTGGATGGAAAAAAGAGTTCAATAGTGCAGGGAAATCCCTTTTTCCGAGAATAATTGTCCTTCAAACTCTGCCTGCAGGTAGCATTGTAACAAAGCCTAGAATAGCCCCATAAGGACAATGCTGCATTCTTAGCATGAAACGGTCTATAGGAACGTTGGTCTACTATGCCATCTAGTAGGCAGTAGGTGAAATGGAGTAAATTTAAGGCTAAAGACAAGTTTAAGTTGCATAGGAGCCAAGCTCCGCCCCTCTTGACCACCTGCTGCTTCCCCTCACTACTGATCCTTGCGTGTGCACCTTCCTAATTTCCCTATCCTGGCTATGAAGACTGCAGCTCACTATTGTACCCTTCATTATATATACACATAATAATCTACAAAATCACAGCATTAAGAAAATGACCTTGCACCATATTGCTGCATTTGGATATGGCAATGGCCTATCAGTTGAGGCACGGAATTAATGCACTCAAAATGACTTGCAACAAAACGGATCTTTTCAGAGCCAACATAATATTTCAAATTTTAAAAAAATTACCCTTGCACACAGGTGAGAGACAAAGTTCCTTTTCCACAATTATAAAAAGCTAACCTTGTACGAAAGCAGCTATTTCTCATGTATTAAAGCTCTCTAAACTTAAATAACTTCCCATCACCCCTCAGCAGTCGCTCATCGTGTTGTGGTTAAGACTGCTGGTTATAGTGCTAGTGGTCATGGGTTTGTAGGCTATAGCCTACTGGTCAATCCAAAACTTACGGATAGGAATAGGTCCCTCATAGGTAGGTAGGGCAAGGAGAAGGTGAGAGAAAGTAAGGAAGAGAATGAAGGAGAAATAGATACATTTTTTCCAGTTTCACCTTTTGCACAATAGATGGCATTCCTCTTCTTTAGTCTTCAGTCCTTGGATTGGTTTGTAGCGATTCTCCATTCTGATCTTCTTTTTGCCTTCCTTTTTAATTCTTTGTATGTCGTACAGTTCATGTCATCCTTAATTTGTTCCATGTACTGAAGTCTTGCTCTTCCTTTGCTATTCTTGCCTTCAATTGTGCCTTTGATAATTATTTTTAAAAGACTTTGGTGCCTAAGTAAATACTGTCTGGCTGTGAGCTGAAGGCCGAGCTAGCATTCCCTCACTACCTTACCATGCGCTTGCATTTACTGCAGGGTTGTTATGAAAAAAGCCGGCCTGATTTTAACCGGTTTTATCCACTTGAAAAAAGCCAGGCAATTTTATCCGGATAAAATCAAATTGAATAAAAATAATGGAAGTTTCTTTCATGTTTTTATTTCCAAACATCATAAATTTAAGTTACAAGCTCAGAACCTGTAGTAGGACTACTGAGTGCAAATGCAGAGCTACCAGTTTTATCCACTTGAAAAAAGCCAGGCCGGATAAAATCAAATTGATAAAAATAATTCAAGTTTCTTTCATGTTTTTATTTCCAAACATCACAAATTTAAAAGTTACAAGCTCGGAACCTGTAGTAGGCCTACTTAGGCCTACTGAGTGCAAATGAAGAGCTACCAGTTTTATCCACCTGAAAAAAGCCAGGCCGGATAAAATCAAATTGAATAAAAATAATTGAAGTTTCTTACATGCTTTTATTTCCAAACATCACAAATTTAAAAGTTACAAGCTCAGAACCTGTAATACTTACTGAGTGCAAATGCAGAGCTACCAGTTTTCTCACTTGAAAAAAGCCAGGCCAGATAAAATCAAATTGAATAAAAATAATTCAAGTTTCTTTCATGTTTATATTTCCAAACATCACAAATTTAAAAGTTAAAGCTCAGAACCTGTAGTAGGCCTACTTAGGCCGACTGAGTGCAAATGAAGAGCTACCAGTTTTATCCACTTGAAAAAAGCCAGGCCGGATAAAATCAAATTGAATAAAAATAATTGAAGTTTCTTACATGCTTTTATTTCCAAACACACAAATTTAAAAGTTTCAAGCTCAGAACCTGTAGTAGGCCTACTTAGGCCTACTGAGTGCAAATGCAGAGCTACCAGTCTTATCCACTTGAAAAATGCCAGGCATTTTATCTGGATAAAATCAAATTGAGTAAAAATAATTGAAGTTTCTTTCATGTTCTTATTTCCAAACATCACAAATTTAAAAGATACAAGCTCAGAACCTGTAGTAGGCCTACTTAGGCCTACTGAGTGCAAATGCAGAGCTACCAGTTTTATCCACTTGAAAAAAGCCAGGCATTTTATCCGGCTAAAATCAAATTGAATAAAAACAATTGAAGTTCCTTTCATGTTTAAATTTCCAAAGATCACAAATTTAAAAGTTACAAGCTCAGCTCAGAACCTGTAGTAGGCCTCAGTTTTATCCACTTGAAAAAAACCAGACATTTTATCCGGCTAAAATCAAATTGAATAAAAATAATTGAAGTTCCTTTCTTGTTTTTATTTCCAAACATCACAAATTTAAAAGTTACAAGCTCAGAACCTGTAGTAGGCCTGCCTACTGAGTGCAAATGCAGAGCTACCAGTCTTATCCACTTGAAAAATGCCAGGCATTTTATCTGGATAAAATCAAATTGAGTAAAAATAATTGATGTTTCTTTCATGTTCTTATTTCCAAACATCACAAATTTTAAAAGATACAAGCTCAGAAACCTAAAATTGTATTTAGTGTAATTTAATACAGTGAGTCTCATGCAAGAGTTGGCCAATGACACGGGTTTCTGCGTCGCGGTGGGCACAGCAAATAAAGCCGCGATCGGTGTAATGATTCAGGTTCTCACATTTACAGTTAAAATTACAATGAAAATAACCACGTACCTCATCACAAGAGATGTTAAAAATGTTCTGCTCTTGCATCCACACAATACTGGCACCATTTTAGGAAATTTTCTTTTACGCGCATTAAGTTCAGCTTCCGAAATAGAGTTAATTTTTCTTGTTGAAGTTTCCCCATAAATAATAGTCACATGCTGTTAGAAGAACTTAAAAACAATATCACAAGAGAAATTAACTCTGTCTCGGAAGCTGAAATTATGCGTGTGAAAGAAAATTTCCTGAAAAGGTGCCAGTATTGTGTGGATGCAAGAGAAGAACATTTCCAGCAGCTCTTGTGATGAGGTATGTGGTTATTTTCATTGTAATTTTAACTGTAAATATGAGAACCTGAATCATTACACCAATCACGGCTTTATTTGCGTAGATATTTCACCCGATCGCTCGGGAGTTGGAGCTGTGCCCGCCGCTTCGCAGAATCCCACGTCATTGGCCAACTCTTGCGTGGGACTCGCTGTACCACTTCACTGTGTAATTCCCAGCAATAGTTAATTACCGTATTTACTCCAATATAATGCACCCTCGAATTTAATGCGCACCCTGATTTTGAAACTTAAAATCATAAAAAAAGAGTTTGTTAGCGAATGTAATGCGCATCAATAGGAGGTTATTTTATTTGGAATTTTGTCTTAGTATTTATAGAATAATGAACCAACACATAAACATTTACAGTTAACTGCCAGTTTTAGGCCTACAAGTAGACCTATAGGCATGGCTCATCAATATTCACTAATGTGTTCATCACTGGAATCCTCGGAGGTGCTTATTTTTATTGCTAAATGGACAAACAAAATGTTAAATGCATGTTTCACAATAAAAGCTGATACCACTCTTAAATGAGTTTAAAATCGACAATGCACAATATTCCACATTTGCACTATAGAACTGACAAAAACTATTTTTTCATTATGTTTCAGAAATTAAATTTCATATGGTGTAGGGTAACGATAAAATGAACGAAGTCAAGAATTATAGCAGTGTCTTGTTGTGTAGATCAATATTACCTCCGACCTACGAAACGGATTTGTACTAGAATTTAACGCGCACCTCAGTATTGAAATCTACAAATGGACAAAAATAGGGCACGTTATATTCAAGTAAATATGGTAAATTCACCATTCATCATAAGACTCTTGCATATTTGCTTTATTCTGCCTGTTGATGTATACAAGCTTCTGGGCTTTTTCATTGCCTAGTCTGTTTCTCAATTTTGTTTGTATTAACCCAAATGAAGAAAATACTCTTTCGATTGATGCAGAACTGGCTGGCATACGATATAAAGATTCTATGGCTTGACAAAATTCCAGCGATAGGTGATTACGCTTCAGATTTGTGTAATTGATGGAGAAATAAGTATAAAAAATCCCTTTAGGTAGGCCTACAGGGCACAGGCTGAGGTAGATTTCATAGTGCTTTTTATGAATTTATTGGGGTAAGTGTAGAATAAAAACTGAAATATTTTTTTTATAAAAAGAGAGTTGTTATTTATGTAGTATTAATTGATATCTTTTATTATTTCATTTTTATTTTGGCCAAGGATTATTGTTCTAAAGATATTTAACTATTATTTTTAATATTTCAAACTTTATTTCATTGGTAATTTTAGCCTCAGTTGGTCCTCATGAATTCATTTCGGCATGCCTCTTTGCTGAGGTATATTTTAAAGTGTTTTTGACTTTCAAAAATTCAAATCTCTCCTTATATGAGCGCTATTGAGAAACTAGTTGTTGATTTAGAGATTACTCATTAAGAGCTTTTCAACGATACCCCACAAACATGGTTTTAAAAAATTTTAATTTCTACCCTCACCCCCACAACCACTGAATCATTGGTGTCTAATTTATGCATACTAAGTTTCCCTCTAAACCCCATAGGGCCCTAAGTTAAATATAATTTTTTCAAAATTTCAACCCGCTCCCACCTCTTCCAACCAGGAAAAATTGATTTTAGCCGGCTAAATTTGATTTTAGCCGGCTAAAATCATGATTTTATCCGGCTAAAATTGAAAAAAACCGCTGGTCAGGTCTTTTTCAATTTTAGCCGGCTTTTTTACAACCCTGATTTACTGTCTATGTCTTTCCCCCACTATGCCACCAGCTCGGCCTTCCATTCACCACTAGACAGTACCCTATGAGTTTTATTCTTCTTTTTCTTATTTGGTTCCAAATTTCTTTCTCCGCTTTTGTTCTCTCATAAACTTCCTCATTGGTAATTTCATTGATCTAGCTAAGATGGTGTTACTAGTGTAGTTAAAATAGTGCAACATCTAGGAGGTGATATTTGAAGTTGCTCCCCATCCTAAACTCCTCCTTCCCAGGCGGGTCCCGTTAGAGAGTTGGTTTTTACCTAAAAATAAATTATTTATTTTTCCTTTCTTCTCTTCTTGTCTTCCTCCCTTTAACTCACCTCCTCTTCACCCTACCTACCATGGACTTATTCCTAATCTTAAATTTTACGCATCAACTGGTTACGAACCTGGGACCACTAGCATTGTAGCTAGCGGTGAAGGGGAAGTTAATCTATTTAAGTTCAGAGAGCTTTATTACATGTGCAAGGGTGATTGTAGCGTACTTTAATTACTGGTACAATTAACCCTTTCACTGCTGAGATATTGGCAAGCTGACATACCCTCCTTGCTGAGATATTTTCACTGTCACTCTGCGCTAAATCCGAAAAATAAGAAGGCAGTTTTAAAATACGCCAGAACTTCGTCATCACGTTAGAAATGTTTTTCCTTGCTCGTGAAAGCAATGACTGTGTTGAAATTGAACATACCATGGCCTTGACGTGATTCCCCGCTTGTCATATGACTCGTGAGTTCATTGGCTTCTTCAGACATCACAACATTGTGCAAGGCCTCACATTTTCGTCTACAGATTGCACCACAGGGCAAGGAAAGCAATGAAAATAATTTCTATCTAACCCCAAGAGATGGCAGGACACTATCCTTTCGTTGAAACCATGTTAAAAAATTCTATTCTGCGAGCAATTGTCTTATTCGTAGCACTAACTTCGTGGCAACATTGTGCAAGGCCTCACATTTTCGTCTACAAATTGCACCACAGAGCAGGAAAGCAATTAAATTTAGTTCTATCTAACCCCAATAGATGGCAGGACACTATCCTTTCGTTAAAACCATGTTAAAAAATTCCATGCCTTGTGGAATCGTCTCGTTCATAGCACCAACTTCGCGGGCGGAACAGTTCCGTCAATAGCACACGTAGGTGCCATTCTCCGCGCCGTCACAGTTCCGTCATTAGCAGTGAAAGGGTTAATAGCGTAGTAAAACATGCAGTACAAAGGAAAAAGGTTGCAGCCAACCTTGAGCAGCAAACAGCTTGTGAGGGGAAAGGTTGCAGGCCAGGTGAAATGAAGGCCGGCTAAGGGAAGGTAGGGGAAGCAGGCCATCGCCATGGCAATGAGCAGCAGAGAGTGGAGTGAGAGCCATGGTGCCACAAGTATTTGGTTTTTGCCTGCTGGCCGATATTCTATTGTTGGACAATAAGTCACATGGAGATAATTCAGTAAGCCTATTGGAAACCTAACGGTAACAAACTGTGGTCTCCGTGGCTCAGTCACTGTCAAGGCCAAAGTATCTACCAGATGCAATACTTCATGTCTGCTCTGGATTACCTTCCTGTTTTTCTATATTGGAGTCTTCGCCTCCAAGCCCCACCAAGGACTGTGCCCCTGGACCTCCTTCCTGCTTTCCACCAGACCGAGAATAGTAACTTCATATCAGCCTCGGATCGCTTTCCTGTTTTTCTTGGTTGTGAGTGCCCCTGGACCCCCTTCCAAAGCTTCCGGAAGCTTCGAGTAAAATAAGGGAGATCATAGACACTTGATACAGTTTTCAAAAAAAAAGATTTTTCTATTCGCTCTAAGAACTTCCAACCCTGTTTGTTTGATAAAAGAACATCTCCTCTGTCGTGTAGAAATGTTTTAGATCTAAAAAATTACTCTTTCAACTTTAAATTTTTAAGTGTCTGCATAGCGTATCAAGTCTGAGTATGCTAATTAAGAATTTACAAGAGTTTAACAATTACTTTTATTTATAAAAATTCATAAAGAACAAATTAAAAAGAAGTTGTCAGTGGATAAAAACACACAACACTAACAATAAATTCTTTTTTGTTTGCCCTTTATGAATTTTTATAATACAACTTCAGTGGAAAATATGGACCAACGAGTGTTGAATACTTTTATTTGCGTGTTCAAAAATCAGAACAGCTTAGATAGGCTTATGCATAAGCCAATATTTTTCACACTAATTATGTTAGGTTTACTTTTGTTGAACAAAGTGTCCGTCTAATTTTTATTTGCAAATGAAACATGTGATGCTTTAATTTATATATTGAAACCTGGGTGGTGACAGTTTCTTTTCAGTTTGTTCATCATGAATGGTGCTGTTATCTTCATAATCTGGCCATTTAAATTTGCTGCTTTTAATATGACTAGTGAATTTAACGCTCCAGTCATTGATTTCAAGGGAAGACTGTGCTTTGCGACACAAGCTGGTCCCCTTTCCACATGCCACTCGCCTGGCCGCTTCCCTGCACCGCATGCCACCATGCCGGTAGCCGCTGCTCAACCTCCACACCAATAAATGCATAATTGCAATTGATATGTCACCTAATATTTCACAATAAAAAGAAGACCCTTGCAACAAAATAGGGTATTTCACAATACAAAAATACCCTTGCACCATACATAATATTTCACAATTATAAAAAAACGCCGTATTATCACATAAAATATGGCTTAATTGATGCAGGAAAATTCTCTTGCACCAACACTACTCTTTTCATAACTAACAAAATATCTCAGAATTATAAAAACCGATTCTCTCATTAAAACTCATGAAATCCTCCGTATCATACTCAAATATACGAAAGCTCCCTTCATTCCTCAACAGTCACTCGTGGTATAATGGTTAAGACTCCTAGCTATAATGCTAGGGGTCCCGAGTTCAAATCCCGGTCGATCCAAAATTTACCAGTAGGAATAGGTCTCGAATAGGTAGGTAGGGTGAAGAGGAGGTGAGAGGAAGAGAGCAAGGGGATGGGAAAGGAAGAGAAGAAGAGAATTGTGTAAGAGATGGCGCTACCGTCGCTGCTAGTAGTTCAAATGCTGCCGCTAGGGGAGGGATTGAGAGTAGGAGTGGGGGACTCTGGTGTGTTGTAAAGTACCATTTTCCCATTTTCAATTGCTGTCACCAATCAATGGGCACTTCTACTTGATCTGTTGGGTGATGCCCTCTCATTTGCTCCCTTAAATTTGAGGTAACTCAAGCTATTACATGTGGAGTGAAACTGCAGCATCCAAAAATGTTTTAAACGAGTAAAAAGCTTAATTAATTTCAAATCTAACACTATTACCACAGGTTAAGGGACCATTCTATATAATTAAGCCAAAAGAAACAATATTTGTCATAAATAAATAGGCCTATAAATATTTAGAGAAATGTATGTTTAAAAAAGAATAAGATACAGTGTATCAAGTCTCCCTTCAAAACTGTATCAAGCCTTGAATTGTATTGGAAGTTAACACAGTGAATCCATTTTATGCGGAAACTTTTTAACAGCGTTGCTCCTGCTCACACTTTCCCCGCTGTTGCGCTTGCACCGGCCGGGACCGTGTTCCATTACTACCGGCAAATCGGCAAATCAAGACTTTAGAAACAATACAAAATAGAATAACTCAACCAATTTATTATCAAAATAGGCCTACATGTAGAGGCTTATTACTCACCATTTTGTACGGATGGTACAGTCAGGATATTTACGAGAAAATCTCCGAACGCGCCTTCTATGGTTATTTCTCAATAAGTAACATTCCACCAAATAAATTCACTGTTCAACCGTATACATTTTCGATTATTGTCTTACGTAACACACAACAATAGACAAGCATCTCACTACAAGACACCGAAGCATAATGTATGCCTTGTACACCGCTTGTATGCCTTGTACAATGCTAGTGCGGCAATGATGCGAGGTATCCTCATAAAATGGACTCACTGTATAACATAATAATTATATAAGAGTTGAATTTTTACACAAAAACGTCACTTTTGGTATAGTTTACCTGTACTAGTTTTGGCGCCTTCGCAACCATTGTCAACAGCTATACCTCAACTGTCGTGCTACCCTCCCGAAGACGTGGTACAAACTTTGAGATGAGGTCCTCATTGGTCGGGATATCAACATTAGATTGTCGAATTCTGATTTATATTAATCAGGTTTTTTTTTTAAATTAAATTAAATTTAATTTAAAAAGCTAAACATTTTTTAAAATAGCCTATAAAATTTTAGTTCACGGGTCATTCCATGCCAAACCATCACAGCTCCCAATCGGACCATTTCAGATTTACATGAAATTCGGTAAGAAGTTAAAATACATGGAGTTGTACACACACGCAGAATTTTACCCCTCAGTGATTTACGATATTCATACAGCAGGGTTGCAAATATGATAAAAAAAATTGTAAAATTTTCCCTTGCATACTCTGCAAAAATAAATCATAACTTTACTTCTATTTGAGGTAAAACCTTCATGTTGGTCTCATTTTGAAGCTAAAGGTACATAGTTTCCATTAAAAATAGTTGTATCTTTAATTTAATTGGAAAAAAATATATGTTAGGCAATTAAATGCATTCTATCTTTGGTACAAATTTCATTTTGGGATGGCTTTGGGAACAAAGAGAAAAAAAATATATAAAGTATTTGAGTGTAAGCAATAGCATAGCCCGCTCCAACAAGAACACAATGTTTAGGTCGCAAAGAGGCAAATTTTGAAAAACCAATTTTCATACCAGGATAAGACTGTTTGAAATGAACATACACTTCTGCAAGGTTGTTCAAAATCAGTCTCTTTTGCATGTGTTCTTTTGTAGCACCCATTCTAACACAAATTCTTTCTCGCCAGGTATAATTCTGCTGACATCATCATTGCAGTAGAAGTTCTTCACAGTGTTGGCAACCTCTGGATCCAAACTCCTTTGGATTTGGTGTAGACAGAATCCCACGTTCTCTTACTAATTCCTTAGCTTTATGTATCATTTAGTTACTTGCACGAGGAAATTCGTGCTCTATTCTTCTGATACTCCAGTCTTTAGGAAGAAGGGTCAAAATTGTAACTTTTCACTTTTGTCAAACTTTTCTTTCAGTTGTTGCAGTATGGCATCACAACCATTATTGTCAGGCATGGATTCTTCAGCAAGAATATGAAATATCTTCTCTTTTACAACTTTCACAATTTTAGTAGCTTTCTTTTTGCGGTATGGCTCTTCCTTCAGTCTCTTCTTCTTGATGGTTGATGCACCGACACTACCCAGACTTTCATTTAATGATCGTATAGCAGAGTCAGTACTGTATGTGTCCCATTCGATATCACTTTCTTCATCAACTGATGTGCTCGGTTCTTCCTCAGGAACATCATCAGTCATTTTAATTTTCTTCCTACAGTTGTCACAAATCATTTGTTCACTATTCACATGCGGTAGTTTTTCTGTCATCCATGGCAACACCCTCCTTAATTGTTTTCTACTGCTCTTGTGCCCTTTAATATCAAATGGGTTGCAGCACTCTGTCTGTATGTACAGTAAAACCTCTATATAACGACCATCACTGGTTCCACGAAAAAGTGCTCTTTAAGAGGGGTGGTCTCTTAATAGGGGGAATGCAGTTTTATGTCTTGAAACTGAAAATACATTAGAATAAATATGGTACAATACAGTAGGTGTATCATGTAACACACAGTTGATTATTACTTACTTTTACTGTATTTAAAATTGCAGCACAACAATAAGACACTTTAACATATGCAGGCCAAGAACACCGAGCCTCTATTTACAGTATACCGGGGTAATGTTTTCCAGGAAAAGAAAGACACCTCTATTTTCCCTACATTACATTTTGCTTGGAGGACAATGAAAGGGACTCGTCCGGCATGCTTCTTAGAATCGAGAATTTCATTAACCCCTCATGTCCACTGAATAAAGGTTTTCATAAGAAATAGAACTACCCCTCCGAGTCACTGCGATCATATAGATAATAAAGGCATGAATTCCAAAGGGTATTGAAACAAGCAGGTCAGAGGTAAGAGATTGGAATGTGTCCTGTTCACGCTGTACAGTACTGTACATTGTCTACTGTAAAGTATTTCGTAGAAGGCGAAGGGGAAAACAGCCCAAAACATTATCCATCCATATTATCATTTCTGTGCATCACTCTTGTAAAAATGTACTGTATTGAAAATTGAAGAGACGTCTTGCAGTGCCCACATCAGTATTTCTGTTCAAATGCTGATTAATGCCTACCATTTGAGTAAATATTTTTTACGATTTTGGTCATTATAGAGGAGTTTAACACAAATGAAACTCTGGTTGTTGGTCGGGGAGAGGGGTGGTCGTTTAATAGAGGTACAAATAACATTGGCCTTATGGGTTTTACTGTCGGTTCCTAGAAAAATTGGTCTTTAAAGGAGGTGGCCGCTAAAGAGGGGTGGTCTTTAAGACAGGTTTTACTTCTTATCCATTTCCACACACTTTTTCAAGTTATCACTAAGTACTTAAAGAAGCACTAGTCTCTGAATCACCTTTGAACTCCACAGAAGATTGAAGAGGACTGAGCTTGCTTATCAGACTTGTGTGATGCATGACTGGTGCCTGCTAGTATGGTCTTAAGAGCTTACTAGTTGGCTATGCTATTACTTACACTCATATACTTTATATATTTTTTTCTCCTGATCTTAAAGCCATCCCAAAATGAAATTTGTACCAAAGATAGAATGCATTTAATTGCCTAAGATATCTTTTCTCCAATAAAATTAAAAATACAGTTTCTTAGGTACTCAAGCTCAAAGGTTACACCTTTTGACCTTGAAATGAAAAAATTAATATTTTGAAATGCAACTATTTTTAATGGAAACTATGTACTTTTAGCTTCAAAATGAGACCAACATAAAGGTTTTACCTAAATTAGAAGTAAAGTTATGATTTATTTTTGCAGAGCATGCAAGGGAAAATTTCACAATTTTATCATGTTTGCAACCCTGCTGTATGAATATCGTAATTCACTGAGGGATAAAATTTTGCATATGTGTACAACTTCATGTATTTTAACTTCTTACCGGATTTCATGTAAATCTGAGATGGTTGGGTTGGAAAGTACACTTTATTGTGATGATTTGGCATGGAATGACCCTATATTCATTTACATTAGCCGTTGACCAGCTGCGTCCTCACACGAGGAGACAAGATGAAGAAGTGAAGCTATGTTCACGTGCTAGACTCGCAGTTTCTTATGCTTCAAGCTTATTGGATATTCCAAATTACGTCATTTTAATATCATTGGCTAGTTAAATCCTAACCGTCTTTTCAAATTATATTTCAGTTAGCAAATACAACTGGGTGCTTTGAATTCTGAATGTAGTTTCTTTTAATTTATCTTACATCATTTTGTTATCATTATCATTCTTGTGAATAACAAAAGGGGTAAATACTTTCAGTCTCAATTGTAAGTAAAATCGTGAAGAAGTGGACACAAAATTAACCTGAAATGGGACTGTGAACTGCTGAGATCTGTGTGATGGATGATGCTCTGTTGTCAAGCTGGGGGTAGGCGTTGGGTAAAGTGCAGAATATTCAGTGCTAAGAACCTGATCTTGATGGCTTAATATCATGGCTTTCTGGTACAAAGAACTTTATATCTATCTTGGATCATCCTCCTGTGTTTCTACCCCCAGATCCCCTTATTATTATCTTAATACAGTAGACTGATTATTATTAACTAATGGAGGAATGTAACCATAGAATGTGGCTTACTGTCAAAGGGTGTGATATAAAAAGCGCATTGCAGACCTATTTTTACAGAATTTAAAGAGCTTACTATAGTAAAAGATAAAATGCGTGGTCCTACTTTCCACTAAAATCTCAATAACATAAAAGTGATGAACACTTGATAAAAACACTTAGTTATGATAGTGGTTATAAGATCAGTTAAAAACATTAAAAAACACATAACACAAGACGTTTCAGCCCGCCCTCCAGGCCTTCCTCAGTCAGACTGATTATATGGATCACTTCTTTCACAAACGGTCGTGTTGTTCAACTGTTGTTGTTGTTGTTCGTCAACGACGTTAGAAATACAAGCAACATAAGAATTTTTTAAGAATAAAGTAAGGAACGTCCTTCTTTCAAAGAACTTTTACACTGTTGAAGAATATTTGAATTGTGATTTTTAATTTTTTTTTACCATATGACTTAACCTATTGCAATCTTGTATTACCTAATGGTGACAAATTTATTATTATTATTATTATTATTATTATTATTATTACTACTAGGCCTACTACTACTTCTACTACTACTACTACTACTACTTCTACTGTGTAGCTATTGCCAGCATTGGATAAGTATGTGTGAGAAGGACCAATGAGGTGCAAGATCATTGGTAGCCAACCTATGGGTCATGTAATCTCATGTCGCAATCCAGCAGAGTTTCATACTAAACCCATGACGAATATTAATTTATATGACCTATTCAGATTTATCTTAGTATGCCGAACTTTATTGTTTACACTCCTGTAAATGAGGATTCAATACAATCCGAGTTCGCTGCAGTTATTCAGATCGATATGAGTACATGGATCATATGCAAATTTGCATCCATTATAGTAAAATGTTAGTAAAACTCAAGCCGATGAACTGTAATAGAAATCAGCAAATGGAGCTTTAAAACTTATGTGAATTGCAGCCTTCAACTTTGACAAACAAACGTTGAGCAAACACGTCGTTTCAGTTAGAGGGGTAGGCCTATAGACTAAAATTTCTGCTTAAGTTGGAATTTGTGAAGGTTAGTATAGGCTTACGATATTTTTACCTTACCAGACTTATTTTTAAAGTTACTTTCCTTATCACGTATGTTGGTTTTTACTAGACACCATTTTCCCTATTTTTGTACTGCATGCTAATCTCCTGTGGCTTTCCTGATGCGTGAAAGTGAGACTGACTTCTCATGCACTTTCTGCTAGTGACGAACATCATGACTCATGACAAATAGCATCGATCTTGTACTCCCAAGACAGAAGTTGGCGACAAGGCCGACTAGCCCTCCCTACCACAAGATCTGTGACCTTGCCTCCCCTTGCCCCTACCACACAGAGTTTAACTGGGTGGTTACGATGACAACCATGACGTCACCTGCTTCATTTTGTCTATAAGGAAGGGTTAGCAAAGTAGTGAACATCTTTTGTCTCCTTACTTCTAGCGTGACGTCACAGCTCATGCATGTTCATGTGCATATTTGAACTATGTGTTAATGGCTTCTGAGTGGTGGCAACAGCACATTGCGAAAATGAGGTCTCTGTACAATAAAAGTCATATCTTGCTTATGATTAGAACAGCTGGACTGGAATATTCCTTTGTGAAAAATACTAAACAGTTATGCACAAAACGAATAGAACATTTTTATCACAACACAATGAACCCAAGACCCATGTTGAGTTTCTTGAGGCAGTCATCAAATATCCAGCCTGGAAATGTCGGGAAAACTCGATGCATGGGGATTCCATGATGGCTGATGAACTAATGACGTGAGGGCCTCTGGTTTATAACAATACGTAATAATCTACAGAACCCATTCCAAAACTAAATAAGTTATTCTTTCCAGAAATTTCTTTTACAAACTCAAGTAGCCATAATTTAAAGAGTGATTATTTCTCTCCATTTGTTTACAAATCCGAAATATAATTAAACCAAAATGATTTTCTACTCTTATACAATTCAACGGTCCTAAATAGCATGCTTGCTCCCTCACTTCGTGAGACATCGGGTATACTCGGCGATGTTCGTCTCTCGCAGTTTAAACTTTCATGAAGAGTACAAAATTAGGAAAACTGTTTCTTTATTATATATAAAGCCTAAGTGAAATGAACAAATATTCTAATTTTATTTTTACTTACAATATTCATAGCTCTGATCCACAAACATTTTTATTAAACTACCAGTGTAAATTTCTTAAAAATCCTGGACAGCCATTTCATAAAATATGGGAATTTTTCCCTCGAAGAGAGAAGTTATAAAATTATTGTAATTGGGTGGTCAAAAATAAGTTTAAAACCTCAAATTATCTGAATTTTAAGGACTTGGGTGTATTTGAAGTGGTTTCATGTGTAGAATCTGTCGATTTACTTATTTATAGCGTTGAGTTACTTTTTTTGCCATTTTTAGCATGATTTTAACACTCTTTTTAATACCAAGTAGTCAAGAGTAATCAGCTATGTCCATTTTCATTTGAGAAAATATACATCTTAGGGTACAATTTGGTATAAGATTAACTTCAAAAAATATGTGTGGTTAATTACTATGTAAAATAACAAACAAGGGAATTTTTGTCCCACCCGTAACAGTGATAGTTTTGTTAAATTATTATTGATGAGTTAAATAAATGTTCTGACAACCTGGAAACAGTTTATAATTTGTATTGAATCCCTCATACCTTCATTAATAACAACATTAAGACCCTAACAGTAATAGCAGAACAGAAAATGAGCTTTTGTTTTACATCATTAAAATCAGTGTCCAAATTATGTCCCACCCGTAACAGATTTTGAAAAACAAATTTAAAATATTTAAAATAAATTTTTAATAATGCTTTGCATGTAGAACGAAGGAGAAGCCATAGTAGACTTTACAGAATGTGCAGAACAAGTTCTAATTCATTATTTATGACATGTAATAAACAAAACTAGTTGTTATAATTTGCTAGATGTCCCACCCGAAATTATGAAATGGCTTTGGAGTCAATTAATAATGGCGGGCGAAGCCACAGGCACCAACTATGATATATTGGTAGTTTAGTCCTGGAAGTATCGTGGACAGTAAAAATCCAAACAAACCACTCCTACCCTTGGTAAATTATATAATTTATGAAAATTACACTGAATTTATCAAATCAAATTCACATCATATTCATCTGTCAACAAATAGTTGAGAAACAATATGTATTATCATTGTTCACAGGTAGCTTTGGTACTGTATAAAACTTAGGATATCATTAATTTCTGAAATGTACGTACTGGTAGGAACGAATTATATTCTAAAGGAAAAAGCGATAGTATATGATGAGATATTTTAAATAAAAATTGATGAGGCCAGCACTGACTTTTGTAAATGTATTGTCAGTGTCTTCAGGATTCTAGACCTGTAAGTTTCGTATTTAAGCATCATTTTATAGCCATGGGCTATTTTCTAGTATATTAACATATCAGCCTTCTCATCCTGAAACCTATAATTTGTACCGTCGCTTATGCATGATTTGAGTAAGGTTCATGAATCCATAGTGCACGTTTTGTTTCATTTTGAATCTGTATGTCCATATGGCAGCACAGGATACAATTTGTGTGTTTGGTTATTTATAAATGATTATATAAAACAATATAGGCTAATTGAGAATAGAGTTATGTAATTCCTGAAATTTATGTAAAAATGTCAGCGTTAAAAAATTAGGTTTTGTGTTTTATTTTACAGCTGTGTGCAGATGATGGGTTGCCTGCACAGGTTTGCTCGCGGTGTGTGAGTCAAGTCAACATGAGTTTCAATTTCAAACAGCAGTGCGAGGCTGCTGATGTCACCTTGAGGAAGCTGTTGGATTTCCTTCAGGAACAGGTAAAGTTATATGCAGTTAAAACAATACTAGTTCCAACTAAAGAATAAAGTAGATGTAAACAAACACACTGATATTTATTACTCCGTGACCACGTGTTCATTGACACAATGCAGATGACACAATTTCAATGCAAGAGGAGCTCGTTAATATTGATCAAAGTAAGCTAGCATCTACAGAAACAAAGTTGGATTTCACAAATATTACATATGCCTACATTTAAAATGCTAATGCATTGTAATATTTTAATGTCGTAATGAAAATCTGCTTATGGCAAAATGTATTAAAAACATTCAAGATCACAGTTTTTCCGCCACTATTTAATGGCTTCCCCGCTTGTGCTTAACACATGCCTGAGGTGGTGAGGCCTGATTAGCTTCAGCCATTGAACTGTCTTTTATAATTTATAATAGCTGTGGTAAGCTTGTTTTCACCGTTAACTGTCTTCGAGGAATAACTGACAAGTGACTGTGTTATTTTTTCATACCTTTTCATGTGTTCAGGCATGCGCATCGCATTACATTCAACCGATAATATCAAATAATAATATTGGTATTGCTTAAATCACATAGAAAGTGTTGCTACAAACTTGAGAAACGTGCTTAATTTAGTCCTACATCAAATACATTACTTACTTTTTATGTTTTGAGGAAACAACATTAATACTCTGAAGAAGACGACAAGCAAGAGCCTGAGGGGGTTGTGCGTCCAACTGCCAATGAGAAAACATCATTTCACATGGTTTTGTTTACATCTACTTTATTCTTTAGTTGGAACAAATACTATAGAGGACAATACCGGACACTTACTGCTTTGACAATGGAAAAATGGGGGACAGAATTTGCAGCACTCCTGGTGGCACAACCTGCAAACTTGGGGGCAAATTAAAATATTCAAAACACATATAAACTGCAATGTTGTATTGTTTCACCAAACACTAAGGACCAAAACACTGTTTAAGTAATTATAAGAATAATAATGAGCAAACAAAACACAGAACTTCCGAAATAGTTATCAAAATATCAATGAAAACACAAATATTTCAACTTAACGGTTGCTAACAACAACAACTTTATCTTTTTTTTCAATGTTGCTTTTTTGTTTTAATTTTTTAGGTCATTTACTTCTAAACCAGCATTTATTTCTGAACCATAGATAGATAGAAAAATCATATCCCTTATACATAACATGCCGAGGTTGGCTACTTCGGCTCCTCTGATAGAAATTGGTTGATTTCTTTGTATCTAGTTACTGCATCTGTATTCAGTAGTAGCAGGTTGGGCCGCTAGATGGTGCTCAAGATATTGTCCCTCGATATATCTCAAAGTGTCCTGTATTGTCCTCTATTGTATTTGGTTGGAACTAGTTCAGATGTAACGATTCATTGCTTCGTCCTTTATACTTACGGCTCTGATTTATTGGTGAAATAAAATGGCTGATTTCGATGTTAATATCCTTCTATTTCGGTGGGTATTTGTGAAATAATTTACTTATACTACTTTGGGAACATTGCGCAATGATAAACTTTGCTTCTTTCTTTACATGAACTAACACCACCCCCCCCCCCCTCATTTCTATACTCTTCTGCCCTTGTATGAACTGAAGTAACTTTCGATTTAGGCATGATTAGAGTTAATGTTCAAATATAATGACGAGAAATATTATCGTAATTTCTATTTAACACAATCAGATAGCCATTTGCAAACAGAAGTGCCAACCATACCACTGTGGAAAAAACATGAAATCTGTTGAATACAAGTAACAAACATTCTACACTCTTCTGCTGTAATCGATCATAGGCATCGCTGACTTGGCAAAGACATAGCAGGAAAGGAGTGTACTCAACAGTACAAACCAGGTCACAGACAATCTTTGTGTAAATTCTGCAATCTTTGTAGTAGATCCAGAGATGCCAACTGCTACGGAATTTCCGTAGTTTCTACGATTTTCTTGAATTTGCTACGGCAATACGGAAATTGTACTGAATATTACGGATTTTACGAATCTCCCGCGAACATAACAAAAAAAAAGTTAATGAATGTGTCAGCAGAGATGCCAACTGTTTATCATGAGAAATAGTTTGTAAAAGAAATCACCCGTTGTGTTGGCGACATTGGTCACTACAATCTTTGACGTGTGTGTGTGTTAACCAAAGATGTTATATCTTACAGAGTAAAATAATTGTACTTATAACATCTTTGGTGTTAACATATTTCCACTGTAATGCCGCTGATGACTGCCGAAGTCGCCGCTTACTTTATTGAGTGTTGCAGTGCAAGTAGAATATTGAGGAAATATGTCGTGTAAACGTAAAACCAGTGACGAATCTGATGGACAAAACGAACAGCTGCAAATCAGCAGTATCGAAAGCAGTATACGGAAGAGTTTTCTTGCCTCGGACCTTCAAAGTTTTCGCTGAGTCACGTATTTTGTGAAAATTGTAATTGTGATTTTTCAGTTAAACATGGAGGACGCGATGACTAGGCGCCATGTGATCTCAAAAAAAGCAGCACAAGAAGACGCATATGTTAATTTGCCCGAGACATCGAGTCCCCCACCATCCGATTAGACTCACACTACTGATAACCACCTTTTAAGGTTGGCATCTGTAGATCACAAATATCAATATATCGGTAAATCTTTGACAGCCACAGAAACAGCAGAAAGAAAATCATGCTGCTAAGAAATAAAAAATACAGTACACCAAAACACAATATCGTGATTTTAAGGCACATTTCCGTGCTCATTTCTCACTTTACGGACAGAAGGGGCATATTTCACGGAATCGAGTAAATTTTGCGATATTTCGTGGATTTAATTTGGTTCATATTGGTATTTTAAGCATATAAAAGCTAAATATAGCTAAGGGAGGTCGTTTTATAAAATTTCACGCTTATCGTTGTTACCAAAAAATACGGCCCCTATATGTACTTGATTGTGGATGTTATATTTCAGAATGGCAACTACAATGAGGGAGAAGCTATTGTTAAGGAAGAAGGACTAGAAATTCCTGAGATAGTCATGGAGAACCCTGACAGCAGCGATGATCATGAGTAAGTTCTGCTAACATGTTGAGAGTAGACATCACTATACTAAACACAAATCAACTCTGAACATGTGATAAGCCAACTTGTGGCGTTGACGAGTCAGCAGTATGCAGCTGTCTCTGTCTAACAAACAGAGGAGGGAGATGCTTGCCTACTTACTAAGAGGAACAAGCAAGCATTGTTTTAAGGCATTTCAAATAAGTAGTTATCTCCTCAACAGAGCATCATACAGATGTGGGGTTTGGACAGTTGGCTTCCAAATAAATACAGCTTTCATATGGTGATTTCAGAAAAGACCTATATGTAATAGATTTTGAGCACACAAATAAATAAGTGAAGCACATCTCTTTAGCGAGGCAGCACTGTACAACAACACAACAACCTCATTCACTTGCCACTCGTCATGTGACTGCCTGCTCCGCTTCGTGTTCAGAGTTGTTTTGTGTTTACTCTGGAGCAGCGTTTTCCAACCTTTTTGAACCCGAGGACCTCTAAAATGTCTAAAAAATTTACGGACCCCTAATTTTACATCCTATTTTTAAAAGTAGGCTATAGGTAGGCCTATATTCTTAATATTTGGGGTATTAATTATAGGTCGTTATAACAAAATACATTTTTTTTTTTTATTTGACAGAATCATGGTTATTGAATTAGAATGAAACTATTGACAGTAAAATTATATTTTGAACAGACATTAATATGTATTACCAATGTGATAACATAATTAGGAATTGTGTTATTACCAGTGGCGTAGCAAGCTTAAGTGGTACCCGGTGCGGAGATTTCTTGTCACCCCCCCCCCCCCCCCCCCATTTAAATTATTAAAAGATGGAACAGTTCCAAGTGTTATTTTTTGTATAGTTAAAGGTAATCCCACGTGAGTTTAAGAGTTTATCGATAGATGCTCGAACACCCGGCCAGCATACCTAATCACAGCACCTCTGCCAGAAATAATTAAACACCACTTCAACACAACTAGACTTCATTAAAGACATCTACAGCTCCCTCCAAGAGTAACAACCAGGGTTGAAATGTTTAAAACAAAACGTTTAAAACAAGTGTTTAAAACATGTTTAATACAAGGGCTTGTGTTTTTTTTAAGTTTGTTTAAAACGTTTTAAACAATCTGTTTTAAACATGTTTTTTTTAGCATATGTTTAAATCATTTTTTAATTGTGTGTTATATTTAATTATGAAGACAATTTACATTTTGTCAAGTCAGTGACACCCTGTTAGTGTTGTAAACAGAAAACAAACAAAAAAACTAGGGCCAGAATACCAGAAAATCATGTGAGGTGATGTCTTATGTATCCTTTTCCTCCAGACTTCTCTATCCTCTGTCGCCAGCTTCCAGTTTCTGATTTCGAGTAATTGATTTCAATTTTTTCTGACTTCATCCTACCATCTATTTTGTGGTCTTCCTTTTTAAAGAAAGAGATTATTAATATTAAATATTGAATGTGTCAATTTGGCAACACTGTAGTAGGATATCTCTTGTAAGTTTGATAATGTAAGGCGGCTAAGACCACGTAAAACATGGTGAAAGTCAATCATCAGTTGAGCAGTAAAGGCAGTAATTAAACAGTAGTTTGTATTATTTTTTTATTGATCATGAACTATTAAATCATAAACAAATAATACTGGTACAAAATGTATTTTCAAATACTATTAAGTCTACGACTCGTAAATCTTGAACATCTTAGCACAGGGTGTCATTGGATTGACAAAATGTAAATTGTCTGCATAATTAAATTTAACACCCAATTAAAAAGTGTTATAAACATATTCTAAAATATGTTTAAAACAAATTGTTTAAAATGTTTTAAACATTTCAACTGTATATATATATATATAGGCTATATATATATATATATGTATATGTATATAATAGGCCCTATACATTAAAATGGTTGATTGAAACAAAATGAACAATTTAAACTTTTTTTTAAACAAACAACATTGTTGTAAACATAAAAAACGTTAAAAAAACACGTTTAAAACAACCAACATTGTTGTTCACATATAAAACGTTTTAAACAAAAAAACATGTTTTAAACAAAAAAAAACGTTTTTTTTTGTTCTTTTTAAAAAAAACATGTTTTTTATCAACCCTGGTAACAACATACTGCAATTCTGAAGAACTATCACCGGAGCATCTTCCCATGTTTAACACCCCGCTATGTTTATTGTGTATTTTGACTTACTCATGCCAAACTCTGTAAATACCTCGTGGTATACCTGTTGGTGAAACACGAGTTGTATAGACTACCTTCTTGTAAACAAATTTAAAATACATATAAAAAAAGCTGCAAAGAATTTATCTGATGTAACACGTAAACTCAACGGATTATGCAAAATTAGTAATAATTACTTTGTTATATAAAAACAAAACTAAGCTCCGAAATCATGGTATACTATGAATCAACCATCCATAAGGCGATTCAAGTTACCATGTTGTAACCAGTGCTACCAATGGTGCATATAAGACACATAGTTAACCTAATTCAGCCAATTTTGTTAGGGTTAAGGAAAGACATAAATATCAAGCACATTATTATTATTATTATTATTATTAGGCCTACTATTACTATTATTATTATTATTATTAATCTAAAGTATGTTATAGACAGATACATATACATTGTTTTCGTGAGCGACAGACTGTGGGTGTTACCGTTAATAAAGCAAACATCTAGACCAAAATACACTCCCAAAATTGTGCAAATTTTTATTTTTTGAGTGATTTTTTTATATTTTTATATTTCGTTTTTCGAGCGAAATCTCCAATTTTGGAAAGATAAATTTTGATAGAAGGACAAAATATTGTATTTATGTCAGATACTTTTCAAGATGTGAACCGAAGATTGGAGACAAGTTTTCCTTATTTTTACATAAAGAAAGTTTTCTCGAAAACGGCTGTAACGATTTTCTTTAAATTTTGCACGTGGGTTGCTTATGCTAAGAGCTAAAACTTTTATTTGAAACACTTTTTCGAAATAATTCTCTGAAGGGTAGTTATAAGCCACCCGCTCTGAATACGCACTCTTTGTGATACGGCGGCCTCTTGCAACGAAAAATCGTACGAAAACAAAATTTTGTATTTGGGTTAGGTACCTTTTGGGGATGTGACACGAAGATTGGCAACAACTTTCTCTTATTTTTAAGGGGAGGCTAACTTTTATTTGGGCAGAAGATGTTATGTGAATTATACATAATTTTTTATAGGTTGATCCTAATAAATGTCATAAACAAGTAATGTAACTATTTTACGGAACTGTATTATTAATAATCTATTCTTAAATATGCGCACATCCCAGTTAAAAATCTAGATTGCATGAGAATTCGGAGTAAACTCACATTCGAAGTTTATTTTCGTCAAAGTCTTGGCTGCCGCAGCGGGTAGAATTGGTTGCGGCTTGAGAGATATAAAATATCATCCATTGTTGAAGTCTCATTTAAGTTAATAAAACTGCAGAGACAAGCATCGGCAGAAATAAACACCCCTCCCTCTAACAATGATATTATTGTTCGTATCAACACAGCGACCAGTTCAGCCGCGTTTTATTACCTTTGTTGACTGCATTTAAAACTAAAAGAAGTTTCAATACACATGTTGACTTGTAGAAAGTTAAGCTTATTTAATTGTTTTAAATAATATTATTATTTTCTTTAAATTCCCTTGAGCGATTTTTTACTTACAAAGACACACTTTTATTTTGTCACCCCCTGGGTGATGGCACCCGGGGCGGCCCGCACCCCCCTTCCTACGCCACTGGTTATTACTCACTTTTAATGAGATGGTTGAGCTTGTCGCCTCTTGCAGAGTTCCTGGATATTTGGCTCAATATTAGTCAAATTTAGTTGAAGACCAGCAGATACATTAAGTCGGTTTCTGTATTTTGTTTTTAGTTAAATGAGCGATGAAAATCTCTTCTCACAAAGATAGGTTGTTGAAAACTGCATGGCGCCTCTAATAACAAATTCCAACGAAGTCTTATTTTTTAGGGTCTTGAATGAAAGACTGAACCATAGATGTCAGTGCATCAGGGGTTTGAAACTGTGGTTTGTAACTGCAAAAGCAAGGAAACTTTCAATATGACCTGTATTTTCGAAGATTTTAAAAACTTTGACATCTAGTGTCCATTTTGTGTGAAAATTTTTTACTTCTTTACTTCCCACTTGCTTTACGATATTTTTAAATTAATTATCTCTGCGGACCATCTGCACCATCTTGAGAGGTTGAGAAACTCTGCTCTAGAGAGAATGTAAAGAGATTTGTTGGATATTGAAATGGTAAACAATTCTTTCCATCAAAGGATATTTTCCCAGTGAATATTATTGCAAATAACATCCGGGTCAGCTACAGATTCCATGGCCATCCCGAGAAAAAGATAACACCCAAAACCACTCAATATTTGAACCCTTGCCCCGAAAAACAATGTATCTGACAAAAAATTGGAAGCTGGCATTTTGATGGAAAAAACAGTGTATGAGTACCAATATCTATGCCTCTGCCATTTGGTGTCAAATTCGTGCACCCGTACCAGTGGTGGCATGCCTGTGAATATTAACTTTCATTGAAAAACAATGTATATGCAAGCAAGAGGGCTTTTTTTTAATGTTTCTAAAGAATATTAGAATGTCAGATACATTGTTTTTCGGGGCAAGGGTTCATTTATAGTCTGCAAGTTGGCAGGCAATCTTACTGTAATGGGTAGATTAGAAAATTAAGCTCATGGCCTAACCCCACCTTTTTCAACAGGTATTTTTTAGAATCAAATGCGTGGAACAGGAGCATAGTTTACGCCACAAGTGAACCACTGCTGTTGGTTTACTTAATAGCATTGCATAGTCACTAGGACACTTGCTAACACAACTGAAGGTTGAAATAGTCACAGAGAACTTATTCAACAAAATTAAATTAGTTATAAGCTGTGTCAGTGTCTCTTATCAGAGCATGTCACTGGTAGAATGAAAACATGAATGTGTTTATTGCTGTTTGTTCACCAGTGAAAGACTTAAAACTTCAGGTGAACCACAATAAGAGCTTTTGTCAAACCATAAGTTTAGATGCATGTCTTCGAGACAATAACTGAGCAAAGTGAAGAGAAAAATATACTCTAACCTACTACCATATTATGTGACGGGATGCAATTTTGTGGTCGACTTCGTGTATCCACCCGCTTCCAGCTAACAGTACCATATTTAGGAAGGCTAGCTGCTGGACTAGGATGTGGTACAAGACGCTTATAGTCTTCTTTCATGTCAAGGAATTTGTATAGTATACATTTCTGTACAATCTCAAAACTAAATTTTCCAATTATTGTTAACACATTAGGTCTTAGAAATCTGAGTTCTGTCCGAAGTAAGGAGGTAAAGCAAGCATTAGTCTGATGGACAAAAACGAACTGCTGCAAATCAGCAGTATGCGGAAGACTTTCTTTGCCTCGGACCTTCAAAAATTTCACCGAATCACATATTTTGTGAAACCTGTAATTGTGATTTTTCAGTTAAACATGATGACTGTAGGCACCATGTGATCTCAAAAAAGCATGAAGAGTACGGGCGCGTCAAGGGACAGCACAAGAAGACTCTCTCGTCTTTTTTAATACACAAAGTGATAACTGTGTCATATGGGCAGAATGTTATTTCACTCGTTTTTTAGTGGAACATAACCTCTCTTTATCTGCAGTAGACCATGCTAGACCTTTATTCAAGGCGATGTTTATAGGCCTGTGTTTAGTGCACGTTGATGTTTGAAATTGCATATATTAATTTGCCCAAGACGTCACGTCCCCCACCATCCGATTAGACTCACACTACTGATAACCACCTTTCAAGGTTGGCATCTCTGCATAATCGAGAGTTGCATTTATCATTATTTCTATATTAAATTTCAGTTGGGACATGAAAATCTGTCCATACCTTGGAGGTGTCCGTAAGGCGAGGTTTCACTGTATTTCCTTTGTGATTGTAGAGAGTCAATAGTTTTTCTCTTTACCCTGGCCATGGTTTACTTTCAGTGCTGGTTCAATTGCGGCTGAATCATACGACATCCCAAGGTAGATTCCAGTATTGTGTTGGCAGTTCAATAGGCAATCGAAGATTTTAGTCCAAATCACCAGGTGATCTATGACTAGAGTGCAGCAACGGATCCACAGAAGCGAATCTCTTATCGGATGCTTTGTTTATTTGTAATTATCAGGGTTCAAGTCCTCATTTATGAATGAGACAAAATCAATGCTTTCCGTTTTTGCAATAGATAATACCATATATTTCTGCAGATAAGACAATATTTGAATCATTAAAAAAGGCCCCATAAATCAGGGATCATCTCATTGGACATATAAAAAACTTACTGCACTTTATATAAATTAAAACCGTTATAAAATTTTGTATTCTGATGTCAAGATTATCTTGATATATTAAAATGTTAGGTACCGTTTGCAGGCAAATGTAAGCCGCAAAATAAAACCTTTTTCTTTTTTCCCCTATATACCGGTACATGTATCACATGACTCTCACAGAATGCATGTATCGTTCTGTTCCATTGCGGTGCAACTGTGCTCAGTGGTGCCAATTGAAAAAAGATTAAGGAAGCTTAATTCTGGTAAGGGTAGCCAACTTAACTGTAGTTATTTTGCCCTAACTTCTACTACCCACCCTATGAATTATAATGGTGCGATAGTTGTGATCAACCAGAAAAGTAAAACAAAAACTAAACATTTTGAAGTTGTTTTGTAAACATAAATTCATAGCCCATGGATAGTTTGGGGGTCATCTTATAGGACAAATATATCCTAAAAACTTTGATGAAAATTTATACTTTGTCTTATCTGAAGGTCGTCTTATTTGCAGAAATCTATGGTATGTTACTTCTCATGTGGAGTAATGCTATTAATTCCTAATTACTTTATATGAATCAACATTAATGGTACTCTTACTTAGTATTAACACTTATGCATGAGCGCACCGTCCTCCGGTTTTCTCAGCTGTTTCGAAACTGGGGTAAAAGTAATATCAGTGTATTCTAAGAAAGCCTATGCACCATTGCTACAATACTGTGGTTTCCAAACACTCGAATAAATTGCGGTTACTCTGCTGCGAAGCCATTCTCATGGAGCAATTTGTGTGGGTTTCTTCCATGGCCGCTAATGTGCCGATACTTTGTACTTGTTACTCGGAGATTGCCTTGAGAGGGGAGGTCAAGTGAGAATAATGAGAGGGGGAAGTTGGCTGCTGTACAACGCGCAACTCTTCTAATACAAGACACATCAGAAAAAAAAAAAGTGACCAAAATGAAGAAAAAGAGACAAAATATCAAATCACTTACTGTAATGAGTTCAGAAAACAAAACCTCAGCATATTCACATGAAAATTTAAATGGTGGTGACAGAATGCTGCACTTCTAAAATAACATACAATAAAAATAAATTAAAAGTTGGCTACACTGAATAGGTCTTGATTGATTGCAAATTACGAATAGATAATATTTAGGAAACAGAAACTACAAAAATTCAACCAAGGGGGAAAATTAATTTAGAAATAGAAACCAAAATGGCTCTGGTAGTCCACAAGACAAGATGCAAGCAAATCAAAATGATTTCTATGATAGTGTCATGACCCACACTAACAAATTCCTACTTCTGATTCAGCTCAACAAAACATCACTTTTGTTATTCATTCCTTATTTTTAAAAAATAAAATAAATAAAAAATAAAAAATACCTTCAAAAGTTTATATGTGACACTGCCAGGGAAACCCGAACATAAGACAGTAAAATCAGATTTTTTTCGAATATACTATAATACGTTTATTACGTGTGACATAACTGTATCATAATGACACTCATTTTGAAACTGTCCTTCATATGACAACTTTGTGATATTGATTACTATCATGTACCCATGGCTTCGCTCACGCTTATTACTTCGATCACTAATTTTTTTTCAAATCATTTATTTAACATCAAAATATTTAAAACGTTTATATTAACAAACTAATTTGTCCTGTGAAAAGAGCTATATCACTTCCAAATGTAATGCATGAAATGATTTCCAATGTCCTGTCCTGGTGATGAATGGGTCATTCCATATCAAATCAACCAATAAAAATACAGTATAATTTTTAACCTTGAGGTTTTCAAAATGGCTCATATTCAGGGATTGTGTTCTGTTCATCACTATGACCAAAAGTACAAAGTTTAAATTTTTTTTCGACCTTTCGTTTTGGAGTTAGGCCTATATGTTTTTGAAAAATTACAGAATGACAGTTTTCAAGAACGTTTTGAGATATTAAAAAGCATGTAACTCAAAAACGGTTGGTCCTAGAAAGCTCAAATTTGTACCATTCTTTTTAGAATTACAGCGGCTTTAATTTGACATGTAACTTGACTCTATCACATCACTGTATATCTCTTCCAAAAACTCAAAAAGTTTTTTTTATCGAAAACTTAAAATCGGGATTTTTAATTTTTATGAAAAAAATATATTTTATTCTAAACCTATTTAGTAAGTTGTGTACAAATTTTCATGATGGCATTTTTCTGGTTTCATACTAAAATTAATTTTTATATGAATTGAGGCATATAAAAATTCTGGTAAATTCATTGTTATCCTATTAAAAATTAATCATACTATTTTAATTAAACTTGCCCTAATACTAATTTACTTTTTTACATTAGGGTCTATACCCTGAAAGTTTATTTGATAAAAGTTAGGTCTATATAATAAGATGATGATGGTCCATATGGTAAAATAACTGGAACTAACAGGAGTTAAGTCAAGCAGTGACACGTTTTCTTTCCTCCTGTTGAAACTTGCAACCTCCAGTCAGCAGTTCTCTCTCACAACAGTCAACATTACTTATAAACAGTGGATTACTGTTGACAGGTGTAATTTTGAAACATTTAAAAACCAGTTGATGAGTTTGTCCAAGAATTTTGCAATCGAGTAACCTTAGAAAAACATGATCTTATTGCAAAACAACAATAATTTTTCTTCTCTGAAACAAAATCCTCATTGGAAGAAAATGAAGCTGTAGTAACTTTTGATTTTGCCGAAAATTATTCATTTGTTCTACAAGACGAGGCTCAAGGGTTTCATTGGAAAAATTCTATGGCTACTGTGCACCCTTTTGTAATATATTTCAAGGAAAGAAATCAAGAAACAGGAAAACAAGAGCTAGTTAACTGGAGCTATGTATTTATATCAGATTGCCTAGCACACAATACTGTACTTGTTCATGCTTTCCAGAAAAAATTAATGCTATATCTAAGAAATTATCTACCAAACTTGAAAAAGCTGTACTATTTTTCAGATGGTTCAGCTGCGCAATACAAAAATTGTAAGAATTTTCTGAACCTCTGCTATCACAAACAGGGCTTTGGTGGACTTGAAGCTAAATGGCATTTTTATGCTACATCACATGGAAAGGGAGTTGGTGATGGAGTAGGGGGTACAGTCAAAAGGCTTGCCGCCAAAGCCAGCCTCCAAAATCCATTAGAAAATCCAATTTTAACACCTTTTCAGCTTTTTCAGTGGAGTGTGCAACATTTACCATCCATCACATCTTTTTACACAACCAATGAAGAGTATTCTGATGAAGAAAAAGTTCTGAAATCATGGTTTGAAGAAGCTGTGGCAATCTTGGGGACCCAGAAATGTCACTCCTTCATTCCTCTAGACCTAAATAGGGTAAAAACCAAAATATACTCATTTTCTGATGATCCAGAAACATAGAGTACAGATCAACCCTGTTGATGAAGACATTGCATTTGAAGATATTGTGGGTTTTGTCGCTTGTGCTTACAATAAATAGTGCTGGTTGGTGCATGTTGACCCAAAAGATGATGTTGGAAAGGAAATTCATGTTTCCTTTATTCACCCAAAAGGACCATCACCATCATTCACATATCCTAGGAGAGCAGATGCCCTAGCAGTGCCAATGATCTATGGTTTGTGCAAACTAAATCCAACCACAGCAACAGGTAGAACCTAACAAGTTAACAGCGGAGGAGATGGAAAAAGTAACACAAGTTTTGGCAAAGAAGAAAAACCATCCCTGCTGATTTCGAGTGTAATGAAAATTGTTCCATGATTTAAAGTAAGTTTAACTGTTCTTTCATATTTCAAATAGATAAGATATCAATTTTCAACAGGAGGAAAGAAAACATGTCACTGATTCAGTGACTTCTGTTAGTTCCAGTTATTTTACCATATGGACCATCATCATCATCTTATTATATAGACCTAACATTTATCAAATAAACTTTCAGGGTATAGACCCTAAAGTAAAAAAGTAAATTAGTATAAGGGCAAGTTTAATTAAAATACAGTAAAACTTGTTCAAAGCGGCACGTGTATAATCCGGAAATCTGTCCAAAGCGTACAAATATTTCGGTCCCGACGCACGCAATACATTTTTAAATGTCAATATTTTGTATAAAACGGAACGTGCTTAACGCGGAAACGGAATGCAAATTTTAAGATTTAAGTAGCGATTTATTCTATAATGCGGAAAAGCAGCATTGTATGTTCTACTGCATTACAATATATATTTTGTTATTCACGTCTGTGTGAACACGTCACATCTTAGCACGAATATTGTACAGCCTTGAGAGTTCCGTTAGAGTATACACGGCGGTGGCTTTATGTTTCGGCCAACAATGGAATTTACCCAGTAGTCAAGAAATCTGCTACCTGCTTTGTTTTCTATTTTCCGCCAGGCTTCAGTTTCAGTTGGCTTGTACTGCTTGTGTCTTAAGTAACATCATCATGTCGAACAAAAAGTACGTATCGCTCATGCTCAGTGAAAAAATGAAGGCGATCGAAGCGAGTGAGAGAGACAAACTTTCTGTGCGTGAAATAATTTTGCGTTTCAAATGCGGTAAAACGCAAACTTACGAAACTTTAAAGAACAAAGATAAGATATGGGAGGAGTGGATGAAGGGGAACGGACAAATGAAGAGAAAAGCAAAGAAGACGGGAAATGAAGAAATTAATGAAATAGTGTGGGAATGGTTTGTAAATGCGTGGGCTAAAAACTTGCCTTTGTCCGGACCCATGTCTCGATATGTGACGACAAAAGTGAAATAAACCTAGGGATAATGAGGCAAGAAAACAGCCTACAGTAATTGCATAATTATTTTGTGTTAGTGTTATCAATTATTAATAATAGTGTAGTATTTTACTGCATATAAAAATAAAGTGAAGAATATCTGCTGTACAGGAATTAAGGTTTGTAATTAATTACAGTATTTGCATATTACAAATTAACATTTGTGGCGGATGGTACAGTAATTGATAACTAGAGCTGGGATTTCTATGTAATTACATATTTTGTTCCTTGCTATTTACATGCTGGGAAAAGAGATATCTTCACAAACCACTATGTTAGGGTTGCTGTAACTGAATTCTATTTTACATATTTTTACATATTTCTAAGTATATTACATATTCTTGTGATGTTACATGAAATTACATATTTCAATATTTTCTTGTTTCACATGTGTAAATTTCTCTATAAATTATATACTGAAGCTATGTGGATATTGTCACTTTGCCACAATAGGAAGATTAAGATCACTGATGGGTATTGAAAAGCAAGGAATGACCATACCAGGTAAGAAAGGGATGACAGATGATTGACAGCCACTTAAGAGCATGACCACTACATGAAAAGAAACCTATTAGCCCTAATGGTTTTGCGAATTATTCCATAAAACTGTTGTGAATTCTGCACTCAATACTTTTACTAAATACTTTACATCTCCCTTTTAACAATACCTAAATTTTCTTTTCAAAGAGGTAGGCTACTGTTGTTTGGATATTCCAGTAATATTTTTAAATTTGTTCTTTTGTTGGGAATTCCAGTTAACCCTAAATCCTAAACTGTTTTTAATTAAATTCAGAATCAAAGTGGGTAAGTGAACAGTTTACTTCAGTTCTTTCTAGTGCGAACATGGCACCAATGTCATCTTCGGTGTCTTCAAAATTAAAATCATGGACTGCTATTGACGAGTGTTTTACGACTGACGGCAAAATAATGATTTGTCAAGATTGCAACGAACACATAGGATGCTCTATGAAATACCAGCTTGAACAGCATTTAAGAAGTGCATTGCATAGAAAGAACAAACAATTACGTCAACCGACAAAGCAAATGCTTTTAACACAGATGAAAAATTTAACTTCAATTAACCCCTTCTATTATGATTTGTGCAGTGCAATGATTGCTGCTAACATTCCATGGTACAAGATTCAAGTACCTGAATTCAGATCTTTCTTGGAAAAACACTGCAAGGGACATATACCTGACCATTCAACACTACGCAAAAACTATCTACATATCTGCTATGATGAGGTAATGGACAGCATAAGAGAGTACATCGGAGATTCTTTCATATGGGTTTCAGTTGATGAAACAACTGATTTTAAGAGACGTACCGGTAACATAGCAAATGTCATGGTAGGAAAGTTGCAACCTGACAGTGCTTCTAACCCGTGATTAATCTACTGCAAAGAATGGTGAGAATGCATTGAATAAATTAAAAAACCGTTTTGAGAAAAACCCTGGATTTTCAACAGTTCGCAGTGTGTGTCAAATTCTAAAAGGGGACATTATAGATTGTCCTGAGGACATTTCACCGGGAAATATTCCTTTGCTAAAGTTTGCCCCAGTCACATCATGCGATGTTGAGCTTATAAGAACATTCTATCTGACAAACGGCTATCATTCACCCCAGAGAACTTAGAAAAATATTTAATTGTTCGCTGTGCTGCAAAATTTAATGAATGAATGTCTCTAGTATTGGAATTTGCGTGTTTACTCATATTATAATATTTTTACGTGATAGGACTGAACTAATATTCGAAATCAGATTAATACAATGTGGTTTCTAGGCTACATTTTCATCAAATAATAACTGTTCACTGTACTCAAAAATGTAATGTTAACGTATGAATGTCTCTTGAGCATAATGTTAAGAAATTGAAATGAAGTATTTAATATTTTATATTACATATTTTGAAGATTTTACATATTTTTCTTCATATTTCCCCAATTTTCACTACATATTTATGTACATATTTTCCAATTGATACTACATAAAAATCCCAGCTCTATTGATAACATTTATGTAGCCTAGTGTATTTTGTGTAATCCGGAAACTTGTCCAATTTGGAAAATTCTTTTGGTCCCATACGATTCCGCTTTGAACAAGTTTTACTGTAGTATGATTAATTTTTAATAGGATAACAATGAATTTACCAGAATTTCTATATGCCTCAATTCATATAAAAATTAATTTTAGTATGAAACCATGAAAATGCCATCATGAAAATTTGTACACAACTTACTAAAGAGGTTTGAAATAAAATATATTTTTTTCATAAAAATTAAAAATTCCGATTTTTAGTTTTTGAAAAAAAAAAGTTTTGAGTTTTTGGAAGAAATATACAGTGATGTGATAGAGTCAGGAACATGTCAAATTAAAGCCGCTGTAATTCTAAAAAGAATGGTACAAATTTGAGCTTTCTAGGACCAACCGTTTTTGAGTTACATGCTTTTTAGTATCACAAAACTTCACTGAAAACTGTCATTATGTAATTTTTCAAAAATTTTTATCTCAAAAACTATAAGTCCAAAAAAGGTAATAATCTGCATTTTGTACCTACTAAGCTAATACTACCTCATATTAAAAAATCGTAACAATTTGATGACTTTATGTTTGGACCATTGGTTGATTTCGTGTGGAATGACCCGAATTCTTTCTTACAGAGCTTCTTTATAAACTAGATAAAGAGTCCTTCCTTGAAAAACATTAGCGCCAAATATAACTTTTTTGACAGCTTCACTCGCAAACGAAAGCAAAAATTAAAAATCCGGCTTCGAGGTGTTTTTGGCCATCTATTAAGAGCAACATAATTAAAGCATTATATGGGTGAATTATTCATAAACTAAACGATTAATAATTGTAATAAAACAGCTAAAAATCCAGGTTTGGAATTCATTCCACGATTAGAAAGCGCCGCCTGGGAAATGACCTCAGTATGAAAGTGATATTAAATTTCGATTTATATCAATAAGTGGAAGTGTTTCAATGTATCGATATTGATGCAATATTTTCAATACTGTTGCTTCGGATATGAAGAAAATAACAATTTCTGCCAGTTTTTCACTTATAACTCGTGAATGAAAGCGAAAATCGAGAATCCAGTTTCGAGGTGCATTCGGCCACCCTTCAGTACATCTACGTTTAAAATTTCAAATCTCTGCATTCAGTAGATTTGACTGGGCATCATGTACAGACAGACAGACTGAAAGGCAAACACTTCCTCTTATTATAAAAACTAACAGGTGCCCACAGCTTTGCCCGCCGTAGTTAATTCAGAAATTAAAAATTAAAAGCAACATAGTTAAAACATTATATTAATTAACACTTACACGTGAATCATTGATAATCTAAAATTTTATTAAGTATAAAGATACAGCTAAAATTCCAGCTTTAGAGTGAACTCCATGATTAAAAAGAGAGTTCTCTGACCCAGAAAACCCCTGCATAGTGAGTTCCGTCCATGTTGATCAATGTTTGTCCATTTAAGCCTATATTCATTATCTCTCTTCTGACTATGTTGAAAATTTCAGATTTCTTTGGGTCTTCGCATTAAAAAAACAAATGAATCAACCAGGGTGGGCTTATAAAGTATAATTTATGGCAATTGGTCTCCAAAGATAAGGAACTTTTCCATGTTTTACAAATTCACAACAGTGACAGAATGTCCAACTACATTACTACAGCATAGCAAGTGTTTCTGTTGCACATGAAAACATTAGGCACGAATATAAATTTCCATTGCCACATATGGATGGGTTTCTAGACATGCAGACATCTTTTCAAACTGCAATGCAGTCTTTATGTTTGTTCTGATTAGATAACATAATACAAGGAGGAAACCAATAGAAGGCCAAAAAATCTAAAAATCAATATTTTACACCTGCAGTTTTGTTGAAAATGTTTCGTTAATACTGTGCAATCTTACTAATCCTCCGGATCCAATAGAATTGCTTAAAATGAACTAACACTGCCATCTCTTATCAATGAATGACACCACATTGTGTTTGCCTCACCGAATGAACAACCCAGACCTTTTATTACATTTCAGATTCCATCAGGTAAAAGTAAATAATAATAGTATAGTAAATAATAATAGTAAATCTTTATTTAATCTGGCAGAGTTAATGCCTTAAGGCCTTCTCTTACACTCAAACTAAACTAAACTAAACTCCGTGGCGCTACATCCCTGGAGGGACTTGGCCTACCACCCGACCGCTGCGTCATCTCCCGTAGGCAGATGGCAGGATTGGGGGGCATGTGGTCAGCATGCCGACACCCACGGCCGTTAATGGTGGTTTTCTTGACCGGAGCCGCTACTTCTCTATCAAGTAGCTCCTCAATTTGGAATCACGAGGCTGAGTGCACCCCTACCAGACCTCCCTACCTCAGAAAAATCCGAGGAGGTACCGGGAATCGAACCCGGACCGACGGATCTGTAGTCAGCGACGCTAACCACAAGACCACTAACCACAAGACCACTCAACCAGACAGAAAAAAAGGAACAAACAAATACACTAACATACTAACTAAGATAAATACTGAATATGATTAGCCAGGCAATGGGGAGTTGAGGTTTAGAGGATTTGAAGAAGAAAAGGGTTCCAGGAGGTTGAGGCTCCCGGATTTTAGACATTCAGCACGTGAAGGTGATAAGGTTGTCAGCCTTATGCACCTACTGCCTTTACCCCCAGAATTGTTCCTAGTACTCATTTCTGTTAGAGGCTGAGACAACCCCAGGGTCATAGTGCGCCAGAAGAATTAGGCCAATTGAAAAATCACAATGACCTTATGGGAATCGAATCCATGACCTTCCACTTTGTAGCACAGTGTCTCAACCACTATCAGGTGTCGTAGGTGATACTCCTGTAGGTAAATTTTGTCTAGCTGTCACAGTACAGTTTGCTAGGGATAACTATATACCCGGTAAAGCATTTAAGTACGGTATTTATCTGAAATAAATAAAAAATATATAAATCAGGAGGTTATTAAATACTGGAACACAATTTTTATTTAAAACATTTAATTTCAGCTTGATGTGTCGAGGCCAAAGAATGGTTTCCATGGTTAAACAGCCAGTCACAAGAGAATATGGTAGCAGTTACCCGGCAGAAGTGGATGAGAATGAACTGCAAAAGCATTATTGTATTGTGAATGCAAAAGATAAAGAAAGGGTTGATGACCCAGATTGTTCCCCTGAAGAGCCACACATAGATGTACTGGAATCACAGAACAAATATAAAAGAAGAAAACCTGCTGTTTCATATGAATGGAAGAGAAATAAGAACAGAGACCTAAGGGAAAAAGGGCTTGAGTACACAGGTTCTTGCAGGAAAAAAGGCAAAAAGCTGCAACACGACATACTGAGAGAAAAGAGAAAAATTGGCAGAGCCTGCTCTTCGGAATACTGCAAGAAATCATCTGTTCGACAGTGTGAGTTGATCTCCGAGACACAACGCCTGGAATTATTCACTTCATTTTGGAATAACATGAGTTGGGACCAGAGGAAGAGATATGTAGCATCGCTTGTGTCTTACAAGGAAACAGCCAGGAAAATTACACAACGGAAATCAAGACGTAATGGGACTTATGTATACTCGTTAAAATGTAACGACATCACTTACATTGTATGCAAGAAAATGTTTCTCAATACATTTGGTCTTAAAGAGTGGTCTGTTCTGAACTGGGCCCACAGTAAGTCCCAAGTGAAATGTTAATATCTAAGGTTATACTTGGAGCGATGTGGAGATCTGTCAGTGAATTGTACGAGGAATATAAATGCGATCATGCGAGAAAATATTTGTTCAGAACTAAAAATCCACCGCCTTGAGGGAGCTGGTAGCATGGTTGCCTTCCATTCTGGCAGCCCAGGTTTGATTTCTGGTCAGGTTATGGATTTTTCTGTAGAAGACGATTTCCTTCCTGTGCTTAGGACAGGGTGTCGTGATGTCCCTTCATCCCCATCCTAAGAGAAGTATTAGTAGATCTCTGTGGTGTCACCCTTGCCTGAAAGAATCTTGGTCATCATCCCATGGCTGTAGGCGGATCACTCATCATCATCATCATCACCAGTGCAATATGAAGTTTGCAACATTGACAAAGAAAATGTAAAAAAGAAAACATACAGGAAAAACAATGCTAGGGATGACAAAGTCGAAGACAAAAAATTCCTAAGGAGACTGTAAAGGGGTGCCTGTTAGTAAATGCTAATGGATTATATTATAAAACAAAACTGATGTGCTGTAATTATACAATTCACAATTTGGCTATTCATGATTCACAATGTAGCTAAATTTGCTTGTTTGATTGACTTCTTATCAGATCAAGACAAGACTTTGAAATACGGCTCATGCTACATGGAAAAATATTGTAATTTCACTTCTGAGACTCTGTTAAGGGGAAAGAGGACACATTTCTGCACACGTAAGTACAAAAATCATATTTTTAGGTTGACTAGTTCCTAATCTGAACAGGATGCACTCAGCCTCGTGATTCAAACTGAGGAGCTACTTGATAGAAAAGTAGCAGCTCCAGTCATGGAAACCACCCTTAACAGCTATGGGTGTCGGCCAAGTCCCTTCAGGGTTGTACTGCCACAAAGTTTAGTTCCTAATATATCATCAAATGTTTTCATGCATTAGTATTATAGCAGCAGCTGAGTTACGATATGTTAGGTACTAAAATCTAATTTATATTATAAATAAATAAATAAATAAGCCCGTCACAATCCCTTATAGGGCAAGGGCCTCCTACCATGGTAGGGCTGGCTCTGTTTTACTCTCCCAAGGTGAGCTATTTCCTTGGAGAGTTGGGTTTTTGCCTCCTGGTGGGTTAAGACCTATATATTAACAACACTTTCCTAGGACACTGTTTTCCTAATGAATTAAATGCTCTATCATTTGTTTTCAGTTCACTTTTTCTGTGACCTATCCTGAACATCTCGTTTCTGCCTGAACTCTTCTTCCTTTCCTAGATCACTGTTTTCTTAATGATTTAAATGTTTAACACTTGTTTCCAGTTCACTCTTTCTTTGGCCTGTCTTGTCCATCTCATTCCTAACTCCTCCCTGAATTCGTCCTCCCATCTGCGTCGAGGTCTGCCTCTGCTTCTTTTACCCTTCCTCTGGTCCCAAACAGTTGTTGCATACGCACATCTTTCTTGATTCATTCTGATGACGTGGCCTCCCCAATTCCATTTGGTTTTTCTTACAACAATCGCTGCGTTTTCCAGTCCACTTCTTTTTCTTAACTCTTCATTTCTTATCCTGTCCCTTAGATTTATTCCTTAGATTTATATTACAAAGCTCTTATTGTGGTCCGTCAGAAGAGGCGAATAGTGAATAGTGAATAAACAATAGTCAATAGTGAATAAACAATAATAAACACATGCCTGTTTTCTTTCTATAAGAGTATCAGTAACCAGCTCTCAGAAAAACATTGACACAGCTTCAAGTAAATATTATAATATTCGTGGAGAGGTTCTCTCTTTCAGATTTCAGTTGTGTTAGCAAGTGTAGGGACGTGTTATGTTTATTGTCATTAAGCAAACCAACTGCAAGCAGTGAAATCACAGCAAAAAAACAAGTATTGCAAAGCCAGGCCAGAAGCATTAATTTTAGAGTGTATACGTTTTTTAAAAAGTGTTCCATAGAAGAAGATAGAGAAAACTTGGTTTTAAAAATGAGTCTCTCACTTCCACAGCCTGTAGCATAAACAAGGCCACAGTTCCACACATTTGCTGTGAGGCCAAAAAATCTGATTCTGGTCTTATCACCGAGAAAGCACACTGGACTCCCAAAGAGGCTTACAAACTTAAATGACTTTGATAGGGACGTTGTACGGAGGACAGTTTGTGACTTCTATTACAAAGGCGAATTCCCAATAATACAAAAAATTACACAGGCTTTAGAAAGCAAAATTTCATTCAAAGGCTCTACTACATCCACTTACAGGATACTTCGAAATTTAGGTTTCAAGTATAGAAAGATGAACAGTAAATAAAAAATTTTAATGGAAAGAAGTGACATCGTGGCGGCAAGGTTAAAATCCCTACACACAATGCACCAAATTAGGTTTGTGGTGGCAAGCCCAATATTTTACATAGGCGAGACTTGGGTAAATCAAAACCATACAGTAAAATCAGTCTGTTATGACTTCAGTAAAACTAGTGGGAAAGGTAATCATACAGGAGTCATACCTGAAAGTAACATAGATATTTTAGTAGGTCCGCTTTTTTCTCCCCCTACTTGTACACAATCCCCATGACAACAGGTGACTTTGCATGACACTCTGATTTCATGTAGGCCTAATAGATATAAAGTGATGAGAAATGTTTCTAAACTGTTTTGTGACACAAAGTAAATATGGATGGTCCTGGGTTCTATTCTTAAGAGTTGAACTGTATTCTTCCCTTTTAAGGACATTTAAGCGACCCACACCTCCCGTACCTTACAGGGCCGCAACCTGTTGGGAGAGGGATTATCTATGGATCACGTACATACTTTTTTGACCAGTCAAGGACATGGAGGGCCTCCCCGGATGAGTGATCAGCCCAATGCCGAGGCCACCTCTGAGACAACACAAACACACAGGATGAGACACACCATTCACACACACTCTGAACAAGGCGAGATAGATATATAAGCATTTATGAATCACAGATTATTGTCTCTGTTGGACATTACAATGTCCAACAGAGACAATAATCTGTGGTTCATTAATGCTTATAGGCCTATATATATCTTAAATGTTAACTGTACAATAACAGTGAGAGCCTGGTCACAAAAATCACTAATTAGTGTGCCTCACAGTACTGCATATGCCATAACTTGTCCGTCTTTGAGGTAGACCATTAGGGCAGACACTGTGAATTGAACTCCGGCTTAGCTCAGTTGGTAGAGCATTGGCGCGAATAGCCAAAGGTTCTGGGTTCAAGTCTCAGTGTCGGAGGAATTTTTCTCCTATAATATTCCCATGTAATGTCCAACAGAGACAATATTCTGTGGTTCATAAATGCTTATATCTTAAGTCTTGTGTTTTGTTTATTATTATACTACTATATATTCCCTTTTTAAATTCATATTGTATTTAGAAATATCAAGTCGGTATATATATTTCTTTTTTTTAAATTTTTCATGTCACATTTTCATAAATGTTATAGGTAATTTTTTCAGGTCATCAACTTCAGAGTCCTAGTATCACAGCCAGTGGGTGCATTCAGCACAAAGTGTAAACTTGTAAACTTGAATTGTTAATTTGTTAATAGTAATTGAGAGAAGTGATCTCAAGCATCTGCTTTGGGTAATGGAAGTCTCGTTTCCTGATTGTGGTGCTCCATGGGCTTACTAAGAAACTAGGGTTGCCACCTTTTGGTAAGGCTAAGGAGGGACACTTATTGAATATATGCATATCGCCGATCTTCATACCTAAATTTGTACATAGAACAATTTTTTAATAAGAGAAAGATGGTATATATTCATTTCACAGCCAAAACTGAATAGGCAATGTAGCAGTAACACTAATGTTAGAAAAAGAAAAGATTAGCAAGATAATAAATAAAAAAATAAAAACCCAGTCAAATTCATTATTTGAAGTTGTATTTCTTGTTTCATTTAGCGATACATTTTAGCGACGGAACAATATCAATATCTTGATCAAGAGTCGAAATTCACAAAATATGCCACTTAAAATTGCTGCCTCAGATTTTGTTTTGGAATAATTTGGCGTCCATCTTAGGCTTAATTCAGGATGCTGAAAATGTTCTTAAAATGCGGGATGTCCCGTCTAATTCGGGACAGGTGGCAACGCTATAAGAAACTGTCTGTCCAGTAATAGGCCTATACGTTGTCATGGAGAATTCAGATCAGTCTGAAATTGTCATGAAAACGGGAATTGAGATTGATTTTGAATCTCAAAATAAAACTAACCAGTGGGATTGGATTGATCTCATAGGCATTCTGTTTGTCCTCACATGCATGGTGCAAAATGTTTCTTTGGTCATCAAAGTGGGGCTAGTGCATTCTATATATTCTATTGGAAATATTGTTTTCAACCATTGAAAATTCCATGAAAACGAGATCTTGTCAGAATGGAATAATATTCAGATCAATTTGAATTCCACATGAAAACATAAGAAGTGTTTTTAAATCTATGATCTTATCGTTAGCTTTTTGCTAGGGGCCGTATTTTTTTGTAACAATGATAAGCGAGAAATTTTATAAAAGAACCTCCCTTAGCTATACTTAGCTTTTATATGCTTAAAATACCAATATGAACCGGATTGAATACACGAAATATCGCAAAATTTACTCGATTCCGCAAAATGTGTCTATAAGCATTAAATATTCCCCTTCTGTCCATTAAGTCAGAAGTGAGCACGAAAATGTAGCTTAAAATCACAATATTGTGTTTTGGTGTACTGTGTGTTTTTTTTTTCTTTCTTTCTTAGTAGCATGCTTTTTTTCTGCTGTTTCTGTAGCTGTCGAAGATTTACTGATATATCGATATTTGTGATCGATTACAAAGATTGCAGAATTTACGCTAAGATTGTCTGTGACTGGTTTGTACTGTTGAGTACTCACCTTTCATGCTATCTCTTTGCCAAGTTAGCGATGCCTGTGATCGATTACAGCAGAAGAGTGTAGAATGTTTGTTACTTGTATTCAACAGATTTCGTCTTTTATCTACAGCGGTATGGTTAGCACTTCTGTTTGCAAATGGCTATCTGATGGTGTTTAGTTGAAATTACAATAATATTTCTCGTCATAATGTTCAAATATAATGATTTAGGCATGATTAGAGTTAAAATCGAAAGTTACTTCAGTTCATACAAGGGCAGAAGAATATGGAAATGGAGGGGGGGGGGTGTTAATTCATGTAAATAAAGAAGCAAAGTTTATCATTGCGCAATGTTCCCAATGTAGTATAACATAATTTATTTCACGAAATACCCACCGAAATAGAAGGAAGTTAGCACCGAAATCAGCCATTTCCTACTTATTGCCATTGAGTTAAAGTATGTTTGATAAAAGTATTTGGCGTATGTTTATGTTTTAAGAACATGTTCTCATTTACATATAATGTGTTAACAGGAGATAATTTACTTTAATACGAGGGCCGACTACAAAGTAAGTTTCACTGCGGCTGTTTACAGAAACAAAACACAATTTTGTGGAAATATTTATTGCAACAGGTACAGTAAGTGTTCAGCTATCTTTCAACTTATTCACCACTGGAATTGAGACATTTCTCATACCATGGAACCAACTTTTGAACACTTGTGTCGTAGAAACCTGCCATCTAGGATTTGAACCACTTTGTGACAACCATCTCTGCTTCTCTACCATTCTCTGTCATTTTTTGAGGTGTAGAAAAAGATGGAAATCACTGGGGGTGAGGTCCGGGCTGTAGGGTGGATGTTGAAACATCTCCTAGCCAAACTTTTGCAGGACACTTGCAGGGAGGTGTTGAAGTTTCCACCCTACAGCTCGAACTGCACACCCAGAGATTTTCATATTTCCCTACCCCTCAAGAAATGACAGTGAATAACAGAGAATGGTAGAGATTGACAGAGAAACGGAGGTTATCACACAATGATTCAAATCCTAGGCGGAAGTCTTCTAAGGCACAGGGATACAAAAGATGATCCCACGGTATGACAAATGTCTGAATTCAGGTGGTAGATATGTTGAAAAATAGCTCAAGACTTGCTGTATCTGTTACAATAAAAGTTTTCATCTACTTGTGTTTCGTTTCCGTTAATGGCCTGTGGGAAAGTTACTTTATGGGACGTGCCTTGTAATTTGGTGCGCTATTTTGAAAGTATTGTTACATTATATAAAATGATAATGTGCCAATTTTATCTTGTTGCAGATTGTCCGCTGATCTTATACCAGATTGTACCGGTAGTTCGAGCACAGTGCTTGAGCCAAGTTCAGAATCACACCCCAAAGTTATTGATAAATCTCGAAGAACTAAGAGAGCAGTAAAGAAGAAATCTGTAGTTGCTAAAGTGCTTGCTTTGAAGAAAAGAAAGACAAGGTATTTCTGTAATGAATGCCAGAAAGGTTTTGGGTTATTGGCAGACCTGACAAGACATTTGCAGAGTCATGAAGGAGAAAAAGTGTACGCTTGCCAGTTTTGTAGTAAAGAATTCCTCGTGGAGACTCATTTGAGATGTCATTACAAGTATCATCCTGGTGAAAAACCCTTCTCATGCGACAAGTGCGGGGAGAAATTTGCTATGCACATAGCATTGAAGAAGCATAAGAGAGTGCACGCTGAGAAACACGTGTGTCATATATGTGGTCGGGTATATAGAGAACGGAGGTCGCTCAGAGAGCATATGACTGCACATACTGTGGAGAAATCATTCTCGTGTGAAAAGTGCGGTAAAACTTTCTCAAACAGAAGGAATCTTAGACATCACTCTCTTGTTCACGTCACAGAAAAGACATACGCATGCGAGGAATGTGGAAAATGTTTTAAGGGAAAACATCTGCTGCACAACCATTTGAAAACGCACAGCGGAGAACTGAACGAAGTGTGTTTGCAGTGTGGGAAGAGGTTTCTGAGGAGAGCCTCTTTGACAAATCACATGCGCATTCACACGGGAGAGAAACCCTACTCGTGTGAAGAGTGTGGTCGTGCGTTTCCGTACAAATCCTGTTATGTGAAGCATATGCTAATTCATACAGGAGATAAACCTTTTAAATGCTCTAAGTGCGATAAAACTTTCAGAGTCAAGCCCCTCTTGAAGATCCATGAGGCAACGCATGAAGAAAGAAAACCATATGTGTGTAGCGAGTGTGGGAAGTCTTTTGCGAAGAGAGATCGCCTACGTGCACACATGTTCACGCACACTGGAGAAAAGCCTTTCCCTTGTGCTCAGTGTGGAAAGGGATTTGTGAGGTCCGACAATTTGAAAGCACATGTTAATGTAATGCATGGGAAAACGTGAGAGAACATCACTCAGTAAGTTCAAAAATATATTCTTAATTGATAAATTTCACACCCTCTGATAATATTCTTAAAATGTAAAGACCCTTAAAAACTAAATTAAACTTGTCCACTACATTCCATAGAACGCTTAACATTGACCATTGTGTTTCAGAGCTTTGGTCAGCATGCAAATTCCTATAGAGTTGCTGACACTATTTATCAAAAAGCTTTATTTGTCCTCATGAGACTGATTGCACCCCTTTCCAGGCCTCATAACATATGAAGAGGTGGCAGGAATTCAACACGGGCTTGCAGATCTATAGTAAGTTAATAATTGCGAACTATAGTAGGTCATGTAGGCAGAACTTACTAAGTTTCAGAAAATCACTATTAAATTTATTATCAGAGGGTATACGGAGGCAAATACTGTCTAAAATATATTTTTAAGGTTTTGAGGTACAGCCAGTATAAGCTATTGAGTCCTTAAAAAAGACTGTGAGGTAAATATTTCTAAGACATGAATGCTGGACATCTTATGGCCAGTAGGCAGTATTCAGAGGTATAAGTATCACCCAACTGTGGGGAACTTCTTTCAGGGTTGCCAGGTATCCTGGATTTAAAGGGACAGTCCCTTATTTTTTGAGTGAAAAGCCCCTTGTCCCTTAACATGCTTTCATGAGATGTCAATTGTCCCTTATTTCAAAACTATCTGTAACCGTATCTATGTTTCAATGTAGCTGCCCAGCCGTGGGAATGGGTAGTGCTTCCCGTTCTATACCTTTTGACCTCTTTGCTTCACTCGAACTATGTTTTTCCCGTATAATAAATAAATTTTATGTCTGGGCTTAAGGTTTGTGCTGAAGATGCTAAAACTCTTTTGATAAAAATAATTATAAAAGATTATGTATAATTTGTGAAGTATATTGCAGGAAGAAGATTTTCACTTAACAATAGAATAAATTGTAAAGAATGCAATGTGTTGTCGATAGCACATGGCGGTCACAGCAATATTAGTGCAGATTGTTTCAGGGCTGGATCATAAGAATGTTACAGTGAAATAGCTTCTGTATCTCCTGCAACAATTTTTAAAATTAATAATTAATTATAATTTTTTTAAACTTTCTAGCCTGGATTTGAGTTTTATTGTTATTTAATGCGTTTGTGACCTCAACGCTCAAACACTATTTTCAGTATAATTTAAATATAATTTTACTTCGTTTTCATGTCAACGATTGCAGCTTTGGGGTTACTGGGATTATGTCCCTTATTTTCAGCTTTAACACCTGGCAACCCTGACTTCTTTGAAGTCTAAAATTGGTGCTTATCCCAACTGTAGGCCTACTTTTTTTTCATAGGGTTGTAACAGGATAATCCATTTATGGTTTTTATTGTTTCTGTAGACGTCTTTTATATTGGGAGTAGCTTAGCTGTTTTGCTGTCCTGCTTTGTACCAAGTCTTGTTTCAGTTTTTGTAACCGGATACTTAAAGCCTTCTTTCCTTCTGTTGAAATTTATTTGCTGTTTGATAATTTGATAGGCGTGATAATGTATTGTCCTAGCCAGGGTTACTCTGATGTCCATCACGGTTGATTTATCCACAGTTCCTTTATTTTTTTCGAAATGTATCTCGTCATAGTTCCAACAAAGGATTTTTTAAGGTGACCACATTTCTGGGAGTCGAAGCTGGGGGACCAATTGAGTAACTGCTGTTTACCCATCATGCAAAATGCTCAGTAATTTTTCAACATTATTAACCTTTTCAGGTACATAACCAAACCACATATCTGCATGCATAGTTTTGGGGATGGCGCATGAAATGCCATACCATTAATTTTTATTATAGCTTTACATAGAATTGATCATTAGGACATGGAATTTTGTCTTTAATGCAGAGTGTGTTCAAAATGACCACCATTTTGCCTCACAATCTCTTTTAAACAAACCCTTACATTCGTCACCACTTTTCGATACAAGTCTTCAGATAACACGTGGCACAACTCCATTACATGTGCTCTGAGCTGCACAACATTTTCTGGCCTCCGGTGGTAAACTTTGTCTTTTAAGAATCCCCATAAAAATTAATCACATGGCTTAATGTCTGGGCTATGAGGCGGCCAAATTTTTCCGCCCCCATGTCGTTCAGGAAAGTGATGCGACATCACACGAAGATGAAACGTGTTGTGCAGGTAATCCAAAACAGTGTTTGCAGTGTGTGGATGGGCTCTGTCCTGCATGAACCACTGTGTTTCCATAGGGAGACCTTTTGTCATGAGATGGGGAATAAAACTGTTTTCCAACATGGTTTTGTATCGAACTTGGTTGACAGTTTCATCGAAGAAAAATGGATTGATGATTCCATGACTCGAAATTGCGGCCCATACAGAAACTTTTGCCCTAAAATTTCTTTCTCATGCAGTATGCTGGGAGGTTCCATCGCCCAAAATTGAACATTTTGTTTATTCACACCACCATTCACATGAAAGTAGGCCTCGTCTGTAAACCATGTGTTGTGGAGTACGGCCTCTTCTTCCAATGCCCACAATGCAAATTTTAGCCTCCGCTCTTTACCTCTATCTGTAAGTTAATGCCGTACAGTCATTTTGTAGGGGAATAAGTGAAGATCTGAATGGACAATCCTTTATACTGTCCTACAAGAGATTCCCAACTCTGCAGACGCCCTTCTGGTTGATTTAGGTGGGCTTTTGAGTCAAAGCAACGCGAGCCACTTCAATATTTTCAGGTATACGAACACTAGCTCATCACGACCTTTTTTCCAACACAGAATAGTTACTTTCAAACTGCTCAGTTAGTCTGTAAATTGTCTGCTTGCTAGGAGCCCATCTTGTATTAAAGTGAGCACAAAAACTTCTCTGAGTCAAAACTTCACTCTACGTTTCGGCAAAAAACAGAACAACTTTCACCTTATGTTCACCATTCGAACGCCCGTTGTGCACCTTTTTACAAACTAAATGTTCGTTGTCATGGTGAAATCCGACATGTGATGACACCTATCGGATTTTCCACAAACTTCGGCTTAGAAACAGCGAAACTGCTATATTGCAATATTTATGAGATAATTAAATGGTATTAATATGCCATTATGGTTTAGGCTATACTTTGGTCAGTGTTACTGTTTTTGACCTAAAATCTAACCTATGCCTATAGACTGCACATCTTACATATTTTGCACGAGTTTCGTGCCTATACCTGTATTCTACAATTCTAAGTAGATTTTGCAAGTGATTCTCAGGTGAGATCACCCAGAGATGTGGTGAGCTGGATCAAGAATGATAGCCTTCACACAACAATAGAAGTCGTTTATGTGATATATTTTATAAACTCCGCCTATTTTCTCACGATTTTATTGGAGAAGACAAATCATATGGCGTTCTTACATACCAATAGGTTCAACATCATATATGCTTCCTCCAATAGGATCTGCTGTAACATCATGGCTACCGGTACTTTATGTTCTTTCCCAAGCAATTAACCAGAGCTTCTTTCTATAATTTCAAAGAGCGGCTTCCCATTTGTATAGCCCAAACATTCACCACTTCAGCCAAAAACAAGATCATATACTATCCCTTTTGGCTGTGACAGGCGGAATAGCAAACACCGTCTTATACGTGCTTAATATCATCTTGACATTAGACACGGTTCATTTTACAAAAACTCACAACTGCACCCTCTATAAAGTGCTATTTGACCTTGTTATTACTTTGCAGAATTTTGTATTAATTTTATGACATAATTGGGGCAGGACCAAATCTAGTTTTACACTAAGAGGGCTTATTGCAAGATAATCCTCACCCCTCGTTTCCACAGCTTTGTCGGCAATTGCCTGTATCACCGAAATTTAATCCTGGCCTTCCTTCCTTTCGTACCCGGACTTGGTCTTCTCAGAATAACAATAAAATCCTATAGCCTACTGTTGGGTGCTCTGGTAGCTAATTGCTAAGCGCCTAACTTGTCAGGGTTTGCATGGATGAGTGGGTAAGGCACAGCGGACATATTTAGTAGGATCATGCAAATAGGTGAAGCACATGCACACAATAGATTAATAAAGCTAGTAAAAATATTATTTAAAACCAAGTTATACATTTAAGCATTAATAAAAGTGAATGAAATAATTAAGCAGCTTGACCTTGATAAATTGACTTCAACTTGAAAGTAGAACTTTTCTTACTACAACAAGCTTATTTAATAAACTTAACGATCCTGTTCTTTTCCATGATTCTCGGAATTAACTTATTTTATCACACAATTAATATTAATCTGGGTGCTTACATAATACACAAAGAATAGGCAAATGCCATTTTTCGGTGTTAAAAAATAACTAACACAGATGATGCTTCTGTCGCTGGTCAAGAAGAGAGGGCCCACTACCCACACTTTCACCTTTTATACGGGCCTTAACAAACGCTAAGTCGATTTAGGCCCGCCCATCTCAAGATGCGTGTTACACATTATTATCACTTCTTATGCCGTTATTACTCTTAATTAATTACAAAATACATAATAAAAATCATTCATGTCAAATTATCTAAATTCAAAATAGGCATATAATTCATTTACTCATAATCGTCTGAAATCGGCTCTATTCGGTCGGGGGCGGCACGCAAACGATATTCCTCGTCATCAGCGATCTCTGTGGTCCCAAGCCTTTACTGTATCCCACGGAAAATCATGGCCTGGGAATCCAATAGGTCAACAGATAATTATAGTCCAGAGGCTCGGGAAAACCTGTATCAAGTATCTTGCTGATACTGACATTCTTCGCTAAACCCGACCTGTGGACATCCTGCAAAAGGAATATTGCTATCCCATATAAAATACAAAAATTATATTATACGAAATATAAAATTAATAAATCTTTTCTCAGGCATAACACTACTGTAAAAGTGTTTAAGTTTATTATTTAATAAGGGTTGCTTTATTACCCAATTGGAATTCTTTTTGAATACTAGTACAAGATTCATCTGTCCTAAATGTAAAACGTTTACTTTAAACAGTTAATGTCTTGTGTACTGGTACTGGAAAGTCCAGGAAGCTTTTAGAAAAAAATCTGCTTCATGAAAACAGAGGTTGACTAAACTCTTGAAGTTCTTATACTGTGCAGCACAGCCATCTGTGATGTATTCTACTTTTGTTAATTTTGGTTGTTTTGCTTTCATATAACTGCAAATTCTACTCTGGACTTCATAAACAAAGTTTACATCGTGTTTCATGTAATCTGATAAAAAACAAAATGATTGCTGTGAAACAGAGGCACCAACGTTGTCTCTGTAATAAATTACTACTGGATGTAGTGTGCAAGATGAATGGGACCCATGATAACTTTGAATCTCATCTTGAAGTATGAATCCGTAATTTTTGGAAAAATCCATAAAGCAAAGCATTTCGTTTTCGGATACATTTTCTTTCCTCTTTTTTTATATATTCAGATTGTTGCTTTGAAATAAAAGAATGGGGGATCAATGCTTCAAGTTTCTCATTCAAAAGTGCAATATAGTCGGATAATGGTTGGAGCATTGTTTGCTGTTCACTTCGATCAGTGTTTGTCCACTGCTTAAAAATTATTTGATCTGAATCATCATAGTCGTCAAGTATAGTTTTAACAAAATCATTCAGTTTGTTGGAATTAGGACATTTATCACACATTCTTAACTTGCATTTCCTGTTTGCATCCTCACACATTAACATTGCAGTTAATTCCTTCAATTTACTTTTATCTAGATTCATTGGACTTATGAGTAGTGCAGGATTTTGATGAATACAACAAACACATACTGAATGAACTCCTCTTTGATTTACTGTTACACACCACTTGGGCCTAAGTTCGCAAAACTTAGATAGTCCAATTTTAGCACTTTACTTTTCTTTAAAAGCTGTGTAAAGTTCCTCTAAATTACAAAGCAATCAACGCTTTTGCATGTAAACATTTTTTGCTATACTGACTTTATCTTTTACTCCTGGCATAAGCATAAATTCATCATCTTCATAAAATGCCTTAACATTTTCTACTACATCTATCTTAACTTTATTCCCTTCTTTTGGCTCAGGCAAAGATAATATTCCCTTTCTTTTACGTAACTGGTGTGCCTTTCTAACCATGTACTCAGTCACTTTAAATTCTGAAGAGCTTCAATCACCAGTGATTGCTATAGACCGTTTCATGTTAAGAATGCAGCATTGATCTTACGGGGCTCTTCCAGGATTTGTTACAATGCTGCCTGCAGGCAGAGTTTGAAGGACAAGGTTACATTATTCTCGGAAAAAGGGATTTTCCTGTACTGTTGAACTCTTTTATATCTGCAGAGTACAGTTTCCCTCATGAATCATACAGCACACTTTTAACCAAAGTCGTGCAAATGAAATTTTAAGGATGCAGATTGACTAAAATTTAACAAAACACATGCTACTGTTAGAGAAAAGACTAAATTATAGGCCTAAAGGATGGAAATAATGATATAATCAATTGCTAAGGGACATTAAATCAATATCAAATGTCAATAGCAACTCTAGGACCAATCTTATTTCTAAAGCATATATATATATATATAAAACAGATCTGAAGAAGTATAATGAAGTATTCTTATGCTGATGATACGGTGGTGATCTTCAGTAAATTAACGTGGGAGGATGCTTACAAGAATGCTAATGCAGATATAAATCCAATAAAAAAAGTGGTTGGATGTTAACTCTCTCTTAACAATTTCCACACCGTGACCGTACGTGATACGTTCCCGCATTTTACTCCCGCGTGAACCAAGACCGTATCCCTTACGTTGCGCGCGATCCCGTGCTTAGCAATGGGAAAATACTGGTGTAATACAGGATTTGAACAGATAAACAGAAAGCTTAGTTTATGAACTTCCCAACAGAGTGTGCTTCATACACTTATCGATTCTTGTATCAATTTATATAGACTTTTTTATCGAATTTACATCGGCCTACTGCGATTACCAAAACATCAACAAGAAGCTAGGTTAGAATTCGTGAAGATGTCCAAGAATATCACAAACGTGTTAATTACTAGACAATATGCAACCAAAATGTTGTCAGAATTCTATATTATGTATTGTTTCAATAATTTTAGTTAGTACTTTTGCAATAAATAGGTTTTTAACCCTCCAAACCTAGAAAAAATTATTTCCGAAAAAAGTAAATCCTCAAAAGAGCCTCCCATTTATTTGCCTGCGATATATTTATACGAGAGTGAATACAATAAAGAATATTATTTCTAGAAAGAGGAAGTTTCAATCTTCATGGGTAAGTAATTCATTATTTTGTAATACATATTGTATGTTTTTAAAAAAATCACAAAATCTGAAGAAAACGCCCGGTTCACAGGATGAAAATGCTGAAAGATGGCATGGTGCGGAAAGTGTTAATATTACTCAAACTATTTTAACACCTTTTTCCCTAATAGTTTCTGGATTAATACAATTCCACTTGAACATTTAAAATTAATAATCCATAACTCTTGTTGTGAAGTCCGTACGGTTTGCGAATTGCCTTCCTCCTTAAATATCTCCGTGGCGATACATCCCTGGAGGGATTTGGCCTACCACCCGACCGCTGCGTCATCTACCATAGGCAGATGGCAGGATTGGGGGGGGGCATGTGGTCAGCATACCGACACCCACGGTCGTTAATGGTGGTTTCCTTGACCGGAGCCGCTACTTCTCTATCAAGTAGCTCCTCAATTTGAATCACAAGGCTGAGTGCACCCCTACCAGACCTTCCTACCTCAGAAAAATCCGAGGAGGTACCAGGAATCGAACCTGGGCCAACGGATCTGTAGCCAGCAATGCTAACCACAAGACGACGCCGGCGGACCCTTAAATATCTACATAAATGAAATATTGGGAAGTATAGTGAAATACAGGATTAAGTATTTGAAATGGGATAAGCACATTTCATATATGTGTAATAAAATACGAAAAGCAATATATCAATTTGTAAATCTCCGTAACTGTATGGCCATTAATACTCATCCATTAAGTATATTATAAAAAAATCTAATCAAAATTTGTTTAAAAAAGCGGCTGGGCTATCCAACTGAACTAATCTATTGTGAGTTTAATGCATTTAACATTCACACAAATTTATATAGACACTCTTTATTAAAATGTTACTATAAAAATAAGACAAAATTCCTTACTGTTTCACATGAACATAATTCTAAAATCACATTACATCCGGGTAAATATACTCATGAAGTCTTTAAACGTAGAATAAAAAAAAAATCATAAAACTTTAATTTTCACCTCTTTAAATTTTGTTTCTGGTACTACCATCATGATAATTATTTTTCATTATTATAATTATTATTACGTATATCATTTGAATCATGCCATTGCTCTCAGCTTTTCCATTTTCTTCTATTACTTTTTATTCATATTTTTTCTACTTATTAGTTTTAAGGTAATATTTTTGTTTAACATTACACTTCTATTTTAAGACAAAGACATGTATAAATGTAACAGTTGAACTGCCCCTGAGCACGACCTCCTGCACCTTCAGAGTTTCAGGACCAACATGGGTATTATTTAAGTTTTTATGTCATCTTGAAATATGTTAAGAAAGAATTTGTGAATTTTCAGTTAACATAGTGTTTTATTTTACTAATTAAATAATTAATTAATTTAACTTTGTCCAAAACGAGACGAGATAATCGTTAAGAGTGTTCGTAGCAGCATAACAAAAGTAGAAAGATAACAGGCCTATAACAAATTTTTAAAAAATGTTTTAAATAGGGCACCAAACAAGGTAACACAGTACTGTTAAATGTTCAAACCTTGATTACTGAAGGGGTTCGATGCCATCCATACAATCAAAGTTACTGCTGTTACTGTTATCACCACTGCTATCACTATCAGTTTCACCTGGATTTATCACTACAGGTTCTATATCATCTTGTATGTCGTCTGCTCTCCAAGTATCCACCTCGACCCGTTTCACACTTTCCACGCAGTTCTTCCATTTCTGCGGCGAAACCTCTCCGAACCCCTTATAAATTAATCCTACACCATCTTTGATCTTGAATGTGGTATTATGCATTTTCACATACTGTTTAACTTGGGCCCATACAAGTTCGAAGGGATTCAATTCGCAGTGGTAAGGGGGTAGACGCAGAACTGTATGACCTTTCTCTCGGGCCATTTCGTCGATCTTATATTTGTCGTATATTGGACGAATTCGGGCATCAATGTCCATTAAATGTTTCTTGGTCATATAGGGCTCATATGTCTGTCCATGCGAAGTGATCCACTCCGTTATTGCGTCCTTTCTCCAAGCCATTGTAGGGATTGGTTCTAACTTGCGACTGTGATAAGAGGCATTATCCAGCACAATTACTGAATTTGGCGGCAAATTTGGAATCACTTGTTCTGTAAAATAACGCTCATATGTCTCCCCATCCACTTCATCATGAGCATCGGCTGTATTCTTCTTGCAGACAAACACAAGCTGAGCATTCGTTAGAAAGCCAGTTTCATTACCCGTGTGGATTATTGCAGCCCGTGGCCCGCGTGAAGTTGGCTGTTTCAGATCTACAGAGAGACCTGCACTATGAAAGCCTGCTTTGGCGTTTTCACCGTGGTGGCATGCCATACGCTAGTCACAGTAGAGCCTGCATTCACCCAGGTTTCGTCAGTGTAGAATAAGTTTCTATCCTCGCTCCTAAATCTCCGTATTGCGACCTTTCTATCATAATAGATTTGCTCCCTCGCTTAGAATACTCAAATCCCATTTCTTTCAGTAATCTATATAGAGTAGATATTTTGAAAGTCGGCAGCTCAGAGTCGTTATTAACTGCAGCTAAAATTGAATTCAGCGTTGGAGGTTGATTCTGTAGATAATACGAATGCACCTTTTTCCTTATAATACTCCGAGTAAATTCGTCATATTTTACCTCCCTACTGCGTTTGGTGGCACACTTCCTGTTTCTTTTCTTGATTGGTGTTATCACCACACCATGTGAATCCTCACTCCTGATCTTATAAACTGTTCGTTCTGAAATTGATGTAGCTTTAGCAGTTTCACCAACAATCCAGCGTATACTTTTCTCTTCATTGCGTGTTTTCAGGTACCAGTATGCAAAGACAGACAATACCATTTTTCTACATTCACTGTTTAATATTTTCCCACGTTTTCGATGACTTGCCATTGTACCACTGCCACTCGTAAAATGCACAACTTGTTGAGGCCACTTAGCTTCAGACTGTACAGGCTTAGGATAGCCCAAAAGCACGTGCCACCCAATAAGAAGGGGTGTGAAGGGGAGGGAAGGGGTGGAAATGACTGCCCCATATAAGCAATGCTGCATTCTTAACGTGAAACGCTCCATAGAATAGGGTATTCACAATAGATCTATTAAGGTCGCAGTGTTGAGAAGTTGAAGGGCTTACACTACCCCACATTAATCTAATTTAATTTAATCTAATCTAATGCATAGCTGGATCTGTCTCAGACTTGTTACAAAGTCTTTTGTAACTGTTATGATTTATGTCTGATCTGTTGCGTGTGTGTATGTGATTAGCAGTGTCTTTTTGCGTCATCATGTTGCATATTTCATTAGTTAATCACAATGCAGAGGCTTGTTTGACTTGTTTAGTTTTTAGTGGAGCATGCTTGTTGTACAGTTTGACAATATATCTGTTAAACAGTTCTCCTTTATCATCGATGGATTGGATCTCCAAAGTATTGTTCCAGGGGATTTCTAGAGCGTCGCTAAAGAATTCTATCCTATTCTATTCTAAGTCATTAACTTAGAGGATGGTTTGGGGAATTGCGGTGAGTGGGCCAAATAGATGTCATGTGCAGGTAATTGTCCAGTTCTTAGTAGGGTAGCCAAGGGTAAGTTGGGTAAAAAATCAGTAAAACTTTAATTTTGTTGTTAATTTGTAAATGTATTGAACTCCAAACATACCACTATATACAGCCATATTTAAGTGATTCTTGCCGTAAAGTGATCTCTTTTTACTCTCAAGTGACTGAATGTACAAGAGCTGAAATTTAGTGACTGCAGTGACCTTTTTACCTTGCTATGTCAGGATAAATCGGGCCACATTTTTGTCCTCTATATTTGATCACAGAACATGTAACATCAACGAATTCTGCACCAACACATTTTGCATGGTACCATTCCTTTGATACTCCTTGGCACTGAATCCACCCAATTTTCCTGAGCGAGGATCAGCATAGTGATACTTTACATTGCAGAAACTGCACATTTTGTTCTTGATTCTCTTCTTCATTGGAGGATGACGATATCTCTTCTTCTTGCTATTTTTATTTCCCTTATAAGTGAGTTCCATTTTGCGTTTTTGGGTCAATATTCTCTCTTGAATGTGTTCTGGAGATGTCAAAAGAACTGCCTTCTGTTTTCTTGCTGGAGGTTCGACATTTTCTTTTTTTATAGGAGAAGGCAACAAATCATGTAAAGAAACGTTTGAAGGCTTGTCACTTTCCATCTCACAGTTTTTCCTTTAGATTTCAGGGTGTGGTGCACAATCTCAGGATCATTTTCCATTTCTTTTGAACCACCTGCAGTGGTTGCATTAGATATTCTTGCTTTAGTCAAGTCTGATGTGTTTCTCCATAGGAGAAAATCACTTTTCGTTAGGATCTCCTCATTCAGATCTGAATTGCTGCTTTCAACTAGGCTTCTTTAAAGATCCTACCAAATGTGATTTTGTTGATGTTCTATCCCCTTCTGCATTTGTAATGAATTTGTTGCATTTTAGAGGCTTGAAGAATGCCCTGTGCAATGACTATAGCCTATGAGTGGTAGAACTCGTGTGGATGTCATTTTGTGCACAGAATGTTAGAGCTTGTAATCTCTTAAGGTATGCATGGCCATCCACAAGAAGCAGACATGTCCTGGAAGTGATGCAGTCAAGACAAGAAGGCAACGTCGTTGATCCATCTGGAATCAGACATTGTTGTCAAAGACTCGTTCGGAAAACCATCAGAAAATTCTTTATGGAACTTCTTCCCTTTAAATATTGCCATTGGCGGAATAAACTGACCCCACTGTATTTGTGCAAACCAGAATGGTAACCAGTTCCTCCCTCTCATGTAATGACCGAGCATTACAGTCCCAGACTCCTTTTCAACAAACTGCAAACTGTTGCTTAAAAAGAGTTTGCTGTAACGTGGCCAGATTTGCCTTTTCAGCGGCCCAGTTGTCAACGTTTTTTTCCAGATTTGGACAATCGACGCCTACTAGTAGATGCGGGATCTGTGAAAGAGAAGAAAATAATGTCAGTAGGAAAAATAGAGCTTTAACCCTGTTACGTAGTAGTGCTATAATGTAAAATAGCAGCTGAAAGGCCAGTTGGCTAATAAGCATTAACACAGCCAGAAAATTCCCCTTGATTTCAACCAAGGAATACATATATAGGAATAGGCCATACTACGTGTCATATATCAAAGGAAAAATGGAAGGTACTGGATATAATATTCTTTTTTAGCCCACAGAAATTAATAAAATATTAATATTAATGAAAGATGAACCTTCTGAGATAATAGTTTTATTACATCAATAGCTTGTGACTTTAACATTTCTAGTGTGGCAGATCTTTGCCAAATATACAATCAAAGAAAATACTTGTGTATAAATATATAGAAAATAAGAAAAATATTTCTCACCAATGGACATTTCTAATAATACTTTGAAAATCTACACTCTATACTTGAACACATTTAAGTTAATTCTCTTTATTATATTAGCATATACTTTCTTTATTAAGATTAGTAGCATGGGGCTGTGAGCATATTACGAACAACAAACTAGTCTGACTTAGAAATGCCAACTCGGCAATACGGCATGTATTAGACATGATGAGATCTCATAAGAAGTGGAGAAGAAAGGAAATGAAGAATGAAAACAGCTAAGAAGGAGAAGAAGAAAGGGTTGACGAGGACATTCATCTGCATTCATACCTAACATTCATACTGGCTGCACACGTGGCAAACAAAAAGTAATTTAGAATGCAGGCCGAAAATAGTTATGGTGGCGAGATCAGTCGAGCAGAAAACTGGTCACATCTTAATAAGTTATAATGCAAGAAAATAATACAAAAATAAAGTACTTACTTACTTCAAATATGCAACTTTGACAACTTCAATATTAAACCAAGAAATTCTGCTCACCTGATAACGCAGACACACGTGGAGCAGCAACAGACACACAATACATGTTCGCAAGAAACAGTTCCACTCGTCAACACAGCTGAAGGAAGAATAGAATGAAGCCAGAGCGGGACAAAGGCAAGGCAGTTGGTGCATGACGTCAGCGTCCAGGCAAAGCCAGTCGCGAAAGATAAACACGCCAGCAGACAGAAAACCATTTAAGTGCGTCAGACAAACTAACTCTTATAAAAAAAAATAAACCCAATACCCAATTGTTCAAATAGTTAAATCAAATACTGAAAATACTCGTACAAAATTACCATATTACATATTATATATATTATACATTATTTGATTATTTATTATATATTATTTGATATTTTATACTTTGGTGTAAGAGAAAAATTGTGTACTCCACGCAATAGTCCTTCCTGGTACTGCTCGAATTTGAATATGCATGTAGCGATGCTACAACCCATCCACCATATCTTGTTCGTAGCAGTAAATTCCCTTTCTTACATTAGTTATTGTATTCGGGAGTTCTCACTACCGGTATGATAAAGATTGGTGGGTGGGTTCATCAAGTCTACACTGTTTAGCATTAGGCCTATACAAGAATGACATGTAACTCTTTGAGAACACTGGACGGATTTAAAAAAGGCATTTAATAACTTCAATAATTCTGAGTAATAATACCATCATTTTTTAACATAACTGTCATAATATGGTAGTAGCATATTGGGATGATAATGATAACAATGCAATAACCCAGTGGTTCCCAACCTTTTTCACCTGGCGACCCACCTTTCCTTATCGGAATACCTCCACAGTCCATCGGTCCATGGTGGAGTAAAAAACCTTATTTGTATTGTATCCCTTCCTTATGTATAAATAATTTACATTCAAATATTGCAAATATATATAATCTTATACTTTTTTGAAGATACAGATTGATTATTGATAAACAATTTGTGTTCTAATTTGAAAATGGTTGACAAAATATAAGCACTTTGTAGCAAAACAGTTATTTATTTAACAATACATATATGTTTGCAATATATGCAACAAGTGGTTTCATACTCACTAACAAGTGTTCCTAGGTGAAGATAAAAACTACAATTATAAAAGTACACAAAGACCATTTTCATTTTTCAGGCAAAATTGCTGTTTTTAAGTAAGAATACTATATTAATGAGATTTTTGGGACTGTTTCCATTGAACTAACACGTTTCAGTGTCAGGATTGAATGAGGATGTTTTTAATCTTAAGTCACTTTCAACATTGAGTTGATTTCTGTACTTGTTTTTTTAGGAAAACCAAAGTTGAAAAAGTATGTTCACACAAATACGTAGTGGTTTCTGATAGTTTTAGGATCGAGTCGCGACCCACCTGTAACCCATCCGCGACCCACCAGTTGGGAACCACTGCAATAACCCATACTGAATATTTTAACTACAAAATTTATTTTTGGGATAGCACCATTATATATACTAATATTGCATGTAACTCTGCTGGATGTATTAAAGTTGCTATTTAGTTCTAGAAATTTATGATATATATTCTAAACTTACGATTCAGTGATGGTGAATTTGTTTCCACCAAAGCGTCTCTCAGCGGCTTACTCTTTGGTTGTCTTAACATTGCTGGACTATAATTGGTCCAGCTATTGTCTGCTGAAGTAACAGAAATAAATTATTTAGTATTTCTATCGTCAGTACCATTTTGCATTAAACATGTCAGTATGTATAAATTACGTATAAGCTGAAAGATTTTTTTCTCTCCAGTTTTAAGAATATAAACTGTTATGATATTTGGTTAAAAAGTTTTTATATGCCCCGCTTTGATATATCAAATTTCTAACCACAGGTAATAAGCGGTCCATTTTTAGCTTGTGTATTCATATTTAATGCAGTAAATGATAGAAGTGTGCATTTATCAAAACACTGAACTTGAATGTAAATATGTTTATTTTAAACACTCCTTGATTATGTTCAGGTACTCCCTGAGGGAATCTTTTCAGTTTGAAGGTGATTTCACTTTTCTCCAGTGTTTAGGTATGCAGCCTCTCTAATGCTATGACTTATTTGCCTCTGAATCATATATACAAACATCATTTGAAGTTTGAATGCCAGTGCATTCTATGAAATCTGCATTTATTTGTAAATACTGAATTTGATTGCTTAGTTATAATATGTCTCTAGTTATCCTAGACTGTATTAAAAAATCTCTTTAACTTAATTATTCTGATTAAAATGTTACCTTCAGTGTTATCTGCAGAGAGCACTGCAGGACCATCACCAGCATCACTGCTCGTAAGGTTGAGCAATTCTTCTGAAATAACATAGCATGAACTATTTATTCTGATATTTCACATCATCCAAGCATACAACGTAATATAAAAGTATAGAACTCTTATGTGCACTTCATAAAACTATAATATTACCATTAGAGATTACCGGTACATCCATCTCCACAGTAATGACTTCTGAAGTCTGTTCAGGGAATTCGTAACTCTGTAAATAAAATTATGAAAATTGTAATACTTGAGTAAAAACATAATTTAACTTATAAATACGATTATTAGCAATTTCCTTATGTACTAACTACATACGAGTTCCCTTCGTTATCTTCATTTTGTTCCCTTACTGGATCAGCTGTAAGAACAAAAATCAGATAGTTAGACTCTTGAACTAGTAATTTGTAGTGTTGGCATAACTGATTGTTATACAACAAAGTCTCCAGTAGTTTGACCTATGACTTACGGATTGTATCTGAATCGAACTCACTGGGGAGGCCCTCCACTGATAACTGGATAAGTTGCCTCACTTTTCCCAGAACAAAGTTGGGCTTCATCTCAGGTAGAGGACCTCCTCCAGTCTGCAGCCTGCATTGCCGTTCTCTAGCTGCCATCTTCCTGGCATCTCGCTTAAGTGCCTCGTATTTGGACCGTAGCTGCCTTCCTGTGCGGGCATTGGTACTGGTGCTGTTAAATTTTGTTGAAATTAAATCCCACACTTGATCCTGTAATAATGAAAAACAGGTGTAATGGAAAAGGTTAGACTATTTTAAATTACAATAAGGCTTAAATAAAATAACAGCTTTCCATTTTGCCATAATACAACTCGAACAGATGACAAGGTAGAATACGTGAGGTCTATAAAAGCTGTAATCAGGTATTTTGTATACTGTAAAGTTTACTTTGGAAATCTTGCAAACTATCCTCAATATCTCATGCTGCAATTTCTACAGTAAGCCAAGGCAACTGGGGGAACACTTCACATTTTTAAGTTTATATTAAAATTTAGAAAGACGGATGACAAAATTTAAGGAATTTGGTTTAAAAAATAGGCCTACACATTATGCTAAACTCATCAAGTATTAAATTGTAAGCCTACACACTACAACTTGTCAACATGGGCACAGGAATTTATTAAAACAATCACGTTGGCACCTACCTTCTGTTTCCAGGTAACATCGTCTGTCTTTTTGTTTTCAATTTTGTGCTTTTGCTTCTCCACACAATCCTAAAGAACATGGTTTTCTTCAGAAGAATAATTTTCTGTCTTCTTTTTCATTGGGCCTTCCATTTTGGAAATTATTGAAATTGAAAGCCACGAGAATCGATACAAATGAGAATAGTCAAACCTTCTAAGAAAATTTACGGAATTATTCTATGATATCGTTGCCAACGTTACAACATTGTGCTACATCTTCCAGATAGCTATCTGGCAGCTAGGATCCACCGGTAGCACACACGAAAATATTTATCTTCCAGCTATCGTAACTGGAAGGTACATATCGGGAGGTTTTAGCCCCATGAGTAAGAATGCACAATGTGCAGCATTCACCCGACACCTCCCTCCCTCCCTAAGAACAAGGAAGGAGCTAAATTGCTTCTTTCACTCTTACGCTCGCTTACTTAATTGGGATGCTGCCATGTTCTACTTTCCGTTGATTTTGCAATTTGACTTACCTATAAATACACTTATAGACACTAAATAGTGTGTATACATTTACAAATGAATTTGCATGTAGTCCTTGAATGCTTAAAAAAAAATCCTTTTTAAATACATTGCTTTTCAATTACTGAGTTATAGTAATTTGTTTCTTTCTTAGTTACACAAGTTTTGTATTAAAGCGTAACCTTTGCAAATTATTTGCATGCAATTTTTTTAAATTTATTTGCAACTTCTAAGTTTCTTTTTGCTTTCACTTCATAGTGTTTGAATTAAAGTTACTTTTAATTGATAAAAATCTTTGCATTATTACAAATTCTTCTTGTTCCTTTTATTTAATTTGATTGCAAATTACTTACTTCAAATTTGCATTTAATTGATAAGGATATCAATTTAAATTACACATTACCTTTTTATTCAGCGCACATTACTTGTTGTAACCACTTACCTTGAAGTGTATGCTATCTGAAATACAAATTATTAATCAATTGCAATTAAATTCTTTTCACCTGAAAACTTTCTGCATAATACCCTTCTGCATTATACAAGTACAAAATTACAACATATGGTTAATATTCTTCACATTTTTACCATTTTCTATCTCTATTTACCAAGTATTGATTCTTCTTTTCTGTTCCCCTAATTAAATGTATCACACTTCTGTTGTTTAATAGCTTGTTGATAGCTTATTGATCCACAGTTCTTTCATTATGTGTTACACTTTATGTACGCCAGCCAGTAAATCCTTCAGTTTTGAAGATCTTGTGCGTGAAACTACCGTGATCGACTCCGTGAGTTCGATGTCTTCTTGTAGTCTTGACTCTGCGTTGTTTTCTTCTTTGGTTCCAGCAATGGGAAGTGACATTGTCCTTCCATGAAAATGAACGTTTCCTGTGGTTATCGTCTGATGCATAAAACATTGGTCTTTTACCGTGTCTATACACTCCATTTGTTGCCATTTTGATATAGCCAAAATCCACATTTGCGACAGCATGAACAACAGCAGCAGCTGAAGCATATGGCTATTATGAGAAATACACTTATCAAACCTGATATTGTAGCCCAAGACGTATAACTAATTTTGGTTTCGTGATCTAATTTCCATTTTTCATCATTTATTAATTTATTGACCATCGATTTTATGACATCTTCAGTTCATCGGTATGGGAAAGGACATTACTTAGAGGAAGGTTAAATTTTATCTTCTCTATGTATGGTAATTGCTCAGCTGTTAAGCAACAATCAAAGTCAGTTGGTGCGGAAGGAATAATGTCGGGAAAGGTGACATTGGATTCAATCGCATTATATGCATAAATAGTTGCATGTGCTGTAAATCCTTTATAGGCATGATGTAGGGAAATCTTTCCTCTGCCTTTGATGTTCTGCAATTGTGGTGGGTTATTACCACATATATAAGTAAATATTTCCGAGTTTGGTGTAACTTACAACCATTTGTTTCCATACAGTTTTATCCACAGTGACTTGTCGAGCTCCATCATTCTCTGGGTACACGAACCTGGGACCTGTGTAGTTGATGGATGTAATAGTGTTGCTTCACAATCTCCAACTTCTTTATATGTGAGTATTGGAACTGTTTCTTTGCAAACTGCCTTTAACTTGTTCACTTTGAAACGCTTATCTAATTGATACTCACTTAACTTGGCGTACTTTTGACGTAATGGATCACTGATGACATAGTCCTTGAATGATTCAATGTAAAGTACTTGTTGACTCCTCGTTGACCCAGTGTAGGAAAGGGAATCAATCGGAACAATTGATATTGTTCAGGAAGTAGAAGTGGAACATAAAGAACACAAACAATGTATTTTCCTCGGAGGAATATGTGTGGGGTAATGATTAATGATTCTCATAAGTTCATGAGAACTGATGTTTACAGGATAATCTAGTTCAGTAATGGGTTGTTCGTTACTCATCATGTACGTGATTGTATTAGGTGTTATCAATTGTGGTTGCAGTGTACCATCTTTACCATGCACTATTGCTTCAATTATAAGCTCAAAGAATTCACGAGTTCTATCTAAACTTCTCTAAATCTGCAAAACGTGTTCAGTAATCATAGCTAATGTTTGCATTTCACCATACAGTTCAAACATTACGTTATTTACATGTTCTGTTAACTTCGATAAACCTTTTAAAACTTTTTCATTCCTATTTACGTCATGTACAGTAGCATTAAAAGATGTTATTACTAATTTGATAATTAACATCTGTTCACTTGCAATACGTATAAAACTTTTCTGATGAGATTCTAATTCATTAATTTTAGTAGTATAAAACTGAGCATCATTATTATCTAACATTCCGAAAAGAATTTTAGTAATCTGTCCTATAAAATCTAATACTGCTCTTTTCTTTCTATTAGTCTGGGGTTCATAACCAGTATAGTCTGCTACTATATTGTTTAAGTTTTCAACTTGTTTAATTCTTTTGTTCATATAAGTTTTGAAAGTAACACAATCTATGTATGGATACGACGTCTTATTCTGTATAGTATTACAAAATGATAATACTGACTGTGTTGTTTCATAACATAAAGAATTCCTAGCTTGCTCCATATTTATGTCAGTAACTAGTTTCCATTCTGGTGAATATAACTGCACAAATCAAAATATATTCCTCTGGAATTGGTTATAGGTACATCTTCAAAATAATTAGCTGCACATGCTACATGCAGAAATAGGAAAAGGTTAGTGTAGATCAACATTTTCATCCTGCAAAGAAGAGGAGAAATATGGTTTTACTCGATTTGCATGAACTGTTGAATTTTGCTTTTATTAGTACCTCGTGTGTTTCTATCATTCCTTTTTGCTATCCATTGAAGAGCAAGTGTACCATTGTCATTTACCTTTATTACCTTATATGGACCTAACCCTGGTGAGCTAAGTTTCTTTGGCACGCCCACTTTAGTGGCATCATTACTTAATAACACCTCTTGACCTTCTTTAAATTCTACTGGGTTTGCTTTATTCCTATCAAACCTTTCTGATCTTCCTTGACCTTAATCAGATTTCTTTTTGCTATCTCATGACCCTACACTAGTTCGAATGGAGTTTATTTAGTTGAAGTATGGTGTTGTGTTATACACAAAAGTTGCATAAGGGATCCATTGTTCCCATTCTGTCTTCTTATCTGTGCAAAAACATTGCAAATATTAAACTAGAACTTTGTGATCTTTCAAGTGAACCGTTACTTTCCGGATGATATGCGGAAGTGTTAATCTTTTGAATCTTCAGCAATTTGCATACTTGCTTAAATACTGGCTTAAAAATTTCGGGCCTTGATCTGTTAAGATAATCTGGGGAATTACATGTACAAGACAAATTTTGTTTACTAGTGCATCTGCAATAGCGTTTGCTTCTTGATTTTCAATTGGAATTGCAATTAGACATTTAGTTAAATTATCTTGACACGTCAGAATATATCTGCAATTATTTTCAGATTGCGGAAGTGGACCTAATATGTCCAGCGCAATTTTATGCCATGATTCTGACTGAGTGTCTGTTATTTCAAGTTCTTGTCTAGTCAAAGGTCTTGTTGCTTTATTATGTTAACACACATCACAATTTCTTATGTAAGCTTCTATATCTGATTTCATGTTCGTCCATGAGGCATACAATTTTATTCTTTCCAGCGATCAATGAATACCTAAGTGTCCACCAACAGTGCACTCATGCATTTCCTTAATGATATCCTGCGTTCAGTTTTCTGTGATTTCATTCTCATTTACTAAAAGACGCAAGTTTGGATCGCAAGACAGAGCGTCTGCATTTGTATTTAGCTTTCCAGCCTTGTACTGCACTGTTTACTGATATTCTTCATGAAGAAGACGCCATCTGAGTAGTCTCGAACTGGGGTGTTAACCTAAGAATGTCGATTCCTAAAATCTTCCTACCGTCTCGATCTTTATATTCCTTAGTTCGATTCTCCTGAGTGTCTAGTAAATTGTGTAGCCTTATATGTTTCTCCACGTTTCTTTAGTTGGTTTGAATTGATTCCCCTTTCTGTGTCTAATGCTAGCTGAACTAAGTTTGACAAACAAGTCAAATCTGTCGCAATATTCGGATCTTACAGACCTTGCAAGAAACACGTTTTTGTAGCAAGTCTCAAATATCTAAAGCACCTGGGGTGTGACGACGGGTCTAATGTCCTCAGTGTTGCATTCTGATAATCAGTCGATGTTGTGTTTAATCTGGTACCCCATGAAGCTACATCTTCATTTGCCATTTGCCTACTATTAAAAGTTTGCATAGTAATCAAGAGTATGCCGTGGTGCATAATTTTCCTCGAATATATCCCTAATGTTTTCCAAGTTTTACGATCTGGTCTCGCAATTAATTTTGCTTTTGCATCTCCCGTGATTTTAGGTTCAACATGTTCTAGAAATGTTCCCATTTTAAGAGGATCTACCTTTGTAATCGTTGATTAAATACTGTTAGTGAATTCTTACAATTCTGTCTTCTTTCCACTGAATGGAATAGTTAGCAATCTAATTGTATTATAATAACTATCATATCTCGGTTGCACTGATTCCTCATTATCACTAGCATTAAGGGAATCTGCTACATTCTCTTCTCGCGACATCTTACTGATTTGCCTACACAATTACACCGACTCTTCTTGTATGAATGCTTAAATACTTTTAGTTTTAGCAAAAAAAATGGTACAAGCCACAATGAGTAAGGAACTGTAGATTATCCTGGGCTTACCTTAGGATTAGGAGTGAGAGATGACAAGGGAAGTATGATGACGACCCTCGGATGTTGCCTCCTCGTGTGTAGTGATATGTTGCTGCACCTCGGTCCTGGAACGGTGCTGGACTTGTGGAATGGCCTGTTCCGCAAGTCTGGAACCGCTGACTGTAACTAACAACTATCCCATCGCTGCCACCAAAAAACCTTATGTCGTGGCCTAGCCCTCGGGTTTGACCAAAACTTAGAGTTTATTTTAATAATGGGATCATGTGAGTTTTAAAACACCAGCAATGTTTCAACTATGCTGTTTTTATTTATTTGAATGAGAAATTATCAAGATACAAGACTGAGATACAGGTGGTGTGCGTCAGGTCCAAAGAATAAGCACTTGCCCTTAATTGGACGAGTTTATATACACATCTCAGTCTGGGTAGGGCTCGCTGTGCGTGTTATTATCATCTCAATGTCAACCTCAAAATAAGGGGATTAAGGTCCACCGAGTGAAACATTCCTCTTAATATTTTATTTTTATGTTTGTCACTTACAGCCATACGGTTCATTGAGAGGGTCAGAGGTGATTACGCAAGTGAACTCCACACATATAGACTGCTTTCTCAACTGAATTATCAGTTTAGTGCATCTAGCCATGCAATGCTAGAATATCAGTGACACATATATTATTTACCTTTATTGTTTATTGCTTCGCAAAGGGAAAGTAAAACTTGGCAGTCCACTTTAGGTGACATTACCCGTCAATTGGAAGTCATTAATGGACTTCTCCCTCTACCTGAGTTATATTTAAGATACTATGAGTAAGAACGCACAATGTCGGCATTCACGCGACAGTATATCCCTAGATATTTTAGTTCTCCAACTTCTTCTAATGTTTTATCATTGAGGAATGCACCTATTTTCGCGTTATGCAAGTTTCTTTTCCTTGTCACTAGTGTAACTTTTGATTTTGTAGGATTAAACTGTAATTTATTATATTTAGCCCAGAATTCTACTTTCTTGATCTTGATTGGCATAATTTTCTTTTTCTTTGACACTCTTGCCCATAGTCATGATTAATAGATCGTCTGCAAAGGCAATTACTTCAGTTCGATGTGAGTACTCTAAATTCGGTAACGATTTGTAAAGGTCTTGATTTTGAAGCTGCAGAAGTTTCGGATGAGTCAGCCTCGGGGACGGGAATTGATGTTCTTGTAGACATTGGTAAGGGTTTTGATTCTGTTCAGTTAGCTTTGAAAAAACAACACAAAATTCTCCTTCAGAATCGGCGGACAACTAGTTTGCTCTTTCCTGAAAAAGAAAACCGCAATTTGTAAAGGACATTCCAGAAACTGGGGCTACAACACGATCCTTGGGGGCAACCTTTCTTCACTTGTTTTTCTACTTTATGTGCATTAACCGACAAGCTTTCAGTTCTATCCTAAAGTAATTCTTACAAAGTTCGTATGGATCCTGGGGCACTCCAGTCTTCTTAAATTGTATAAGATGCTCAGCCACCATGCTGCGTCAAAAGCACCTCTGTCATCTAAACTAAAACTCCTGTAGGTTGTGGTGCACCAAGTTTTTCATAGCCATCGCAGCATCAACATTGCTTTTCTGTGGGGTAAATCCATACTGTCTGGCGCTGAGCAAATTTCTTGAATATATGGCTGACATACATTGAGGATCCGACACAATATGGTCATTCTCCTTTATGGAGATAGACTTTCTCCCACACCTTCTTCTGAGAAGTCTTGATACTGAGAGTATCAAGAGTATTCCTTAGTGCATAATTTTCCTCGAATATATCCCTGATGTCTTTCCAAGTTTTACAATCTGGTCTCGCAATTAATTTTGCTTTTGCATCTCCCGTGATTTCAGATTCAACATGTTCTAGAAATGTTCCCATCTTAATAGGATCTACCTTTGTAATCGTTGATTCAATACTGTTAGTGAATTCTTACAATCCTGTCTTCTTTCCACTGAATGGAATAGTTAGCAATCTAATTGTATTATAATAACTATCATATCTCGGTTGCACTGATTCCTCATTATCACTAGCATTAAGGGAATCTGCTACATTCTCTTCTCGCGACATCTTACTGATTTGCCTACACAATTTCACCGACTCTTCTTGTTCGAATTCTTAAATACTTTTAGTTTTAGCAAAAAAAATGGTACAAGCCACAGTGAGTAAGGAACTGTAGATTATCCTGGGCTTACCTTAGGATTAGGAGTGAGAGATGACAAGGAAAGTACGATGACGACCCTCGGATGTTGCCTTCTCGTGTGTAGTTGATATGTTGCTGCAGCTCGGTCCTGGAACGATACTGGACTCTTGGAATGGCCTGTTCCGCAAGTGGATTTCCTTGAAGATCTCTCCTGGTCTCGAACCGCTGACTGTAGCTAACAACTATCCCATCAGCGCTGCAACCAAAAAACCTTATGTCGTGGCCTAGCCCTCGGGTTTGACCAAAACTTAGAGTTTATTTTAATAATGGGATCATGTGAGTTTTAAAACACCAGCAATGTTTCAACTATACTGTTTTTATTTATTTGAATGAGAAATTATCAAGATACAAGACTGAGATACAGGTGGTGTGCGTCAGGTCCAAAGAATAAGCACTTGCCCTTAATTGGACGAGTTTATATACACATCTCAGTCTGGGTAGGGCTCGCTGTGCGTGTTATCATCATCTCAATGTCAACCTCAAAATAAGGGGATTAAGGTCCACCGAGTGAAACATTCCTCTTAATATTTTATTTTTATATTTGCCACTTACTGCCATACGGTTCATTGAGAGGGTCAGAGGTGATTACGCAAGTGAACTCCACACATATAGACTGCTTTCTCAACTGAATTATCAGTTTAGTGCATCTAGCCATGCAATGCTAGAATATCAGTGACACATATATTATTTACCTTTATTGTTTATTGCTTCGCAAAGGGAAAGTAAAACTTGGCAGTCCACTTTAGGTGACATTGCCCATCAATTGGAAGTCATTAATGGACTTCTCCCTCTACCTGAGTTATATTTAAGATACTATGAGTAAGAACGCACAATGTCGGCATTCACGCGACAGTATATCCCTATATATTTTAGTTCTTCTAATGTTTTATCTTCTTTTAACTTCTTCTAATGTTTTATCATTGAGGAATGCACCTATTTTTGCGTTATGCAAGTTTCTTTTCCTTGTCACTAGTGTAACTTTTGATTTTGTAGGATTAAACTGTAATTTATTATATTTAGCCCAGAATTCTACTTTCTTGATCTTGATTGGCATAATTTTCTTTTTCTTTGACACTCTTGCCTATAGTCATGATTAGTAGATCGTCTGCAAAGGCAATTACTTCAGTTCGATGTGAGTACTCTAAATTCGGTAACGATTTGTAAAGGTCTTGATTTTGAAGCTGCAGAAGTTTCGGATGAGTCGGCCTCGGGGACGGGAATTGATGTTCTTGTAGACATCTGTAAGGGTTTCGATTCTGTGCAGTTAGCGTTGAAACAACTAGTTTGCTCTTTCCTGAAAAAGAAAACCGCGATTTGTAAAGGACATTCCAGAAACTGGGGCTACAACACGATTCTTGGGGGCCACCTTTCTTCACTTGTTTTTCTACTTTATGTGTATTAACCGACAAGCTTTCAGTTCTATCCTAAAGTAATTCTTACCAAGTTCGTACGGATTTCTTGGGCACATAGGCCTACAGTATTATCTTTATTCTCTTTATTTACTGTAGTAAAACTACTACCAGGCTGCATCCTAACCGCAGTTAAATATATACACGTATAGGACTCCATACAATAACTGACCTGGTATAGTTTAGCAAAATTGAAACTACGGTATTAAATCAGTCATAGGCCTATGATTTTAGTGTTGTACAGATTACTCATCATTATTATGTTAGGAGTATTGCTTGGTAATTTAACTGTGTATACTTTAGTAGTATAATTTGCTGTAAATAATGTAATTAATCTATATTCTTTATGTGAAAAATAATGTTACGATCACCATCTGGAACCTGTTTATATGTGAAGTTAGAGGTCAATGTTTGTTTGAATGAATTGAAAAATAGGCCTAGGGTATGTAATGTTTTAATCAACTGAATTAATGTAGTTGTTCATATCAAGTAAATAAAACTATTATAAACGGATTTGAAAACAGCCGTACCTACTATAATATGAACGTTCCTAACCTAACGTTGCTGGGGTCCCGTAAACTCCAATATTGACCGAAAAGCAGTAGCCTAAATATAACCTAGAAATATGTACATGGACAATATTTAACGCAATTCTTATTTATTTTACACAATCACAAAAGGTTAAAAAACATACCTTATCGTCTGCTGCTGCCTTCTTGACCCTTCTCTTGTAATTTTCGTACGCAATTTTCAATTGCGAAGCCATTCTGGGCCCCTCTGGGCTGCATCTGCAGAAATCTGCAGCGATGTTCTGCCAAGCCTTTTCTTTCTGTTTCGCCCACACAGCGTCAGTTTTCTTACTTTCTATTACGCTGGAGTAGCTTTCTATGATGTTCAGTAGCAATGCCTTGTCATTGGCGCTGAAATTTGGGCCTGTAGATTTCTTCTTGTGCTCCTCAGACATTTTCAACCACACTTTTTTACGTCCAACAAATGTAAATAAACAGTCAAAATGGCCGATGAAACAACTGAATGATGCACTGCGACCTCGTTTAGCGGCGTTGCCAAACATGTTTCTCCATCAAATCGAGAATCAGTTGACCGTAGTGACCTGATCGACGATTAGCCATTCTGCAACTGAACATTTGAAATGATTGACAATCAAACTAATCATAGATCAACTGATTGGCGATCAAGAAGCGATTTTCTGCAACTGGCCCTTAGTCACAATTCTGAAATAGAGCAGATATCAAAATGTAAATACCATAAATATATTTGTTAATGACATTTTAGCGCTTGCCTAGTTATCTATAGTACTGGAGTTTAAATAAGTGCGAGAAATTTCGCTGGGTCCTCCAAATGTCATAAAATTACCTCTAAAGGTCCTACCTTTTGTTGCCTTTAATTTGTATGTGGATTATTCACTTGCCGGTTGTGACGCATACATTCTTTCTCAATGTTTTTGAATGATTTTTCAAAACTTTGGTTTCCTCGACCACCAATGTCCACAAGGTTCCCCATTTCTTCTGGTTGAACAACAGTTGTCAGCTCATCTCCCTGCATTATACAGATGTTGTGTAGAACGCAGCATGCCATTACAAAATCTGCTACATGTTCAGTCCTTGTCATGGTCAGGCAATGCAAGAGACTTCGAAAGCGACCCTTGAGCAGTCCAAAGGCCCTCTCAGTGGCTATTCTTGCTGATGAATGACAGAAGGTGAAATTCTTCTGGCATTCAGACAAGTGACCATTGTCACGGTATGGGACCAGCAGATTCTGATGCAGCTTGTATGCATCATCTCCAAGAATGTGACAGTCGTCTGGGAATTCTTCCTCATTGCCAAGGAAATCATGCATTTCTGACGGTCAGAATACACGTTGGTCATGGACTGATACTACATGACCCACCAGGCAATTGGTGATTCGGGCTTTGTGGTCACATACTGCCTGTAAGAATGGATATTATATCAGTCACACTAGTGACCGACAACTATAGGGTGCAGCAGAAAAAACGCCCCGATTACAGAAGTCAAATATATCCAAACCCAAGAAAATATGAAAAAACTTATGTAATTCTTTGAAAGTACACATGTTGCCATTTACATCAACGTGTTTTGAAGCGAACATCATTCAAGTGGCGGCCTCCATTGTTTATACACTGATTGAGCCTCTCTCGGTAGTTGTCCAGGACTGTCATTGTCGTTTCGGGTGGAACAGCAGCAAATTCCTGTTGGATTGCCTCCTTAAGAGCTTCCAAAGTTTGGGGACGATGTTGGTACACCTTGGCTTTCAGATGTCCCCAAAGAAAGAAGTCGCAAGGTGTCAAATCTGGGGAACGCGGCGGCCACCCGATATCACCACCCAAGGAGATAACGTGTCCAGGAAACATTTGTCGGAGAATTCCTAGTGAAGCAGCAAATGTATAGAATGTTGCACTATCTTGTTGGAACCAGACATTCTGTGCACCATATTCATTGAAAATGTGTGGCAGACGAGGCTGCAGATACGTCTGCAGCATGGCACAATACCGAGCTTCTTTACAGTAACAGTTCTACCGTCCTCTTCGAAAAAGAATGGACCCAACACACCAAATTTATGAACAGCACCCCACACATTCACTGTGGGATCATGGAGTGGTCGTTGGTGAAGTTCTCGAGGGTTAATGTCAGACCAGTACCGGAAATTTTTAGTATTAACTGTGCCTGGACACAATCTTGTACGTGTTTCAAAGTCTCTTTCCAGGAGCTTATGTGCAATCACCATTTTGTAAGGATGCATTTTCAGATTACGGTGTAGAATTCTCCTGACACTTCGATCAGATAACTGCAGTGCAACCGCGTGCTTCCGAGCAAATCGGTGGGGAGATTGTTCAACCGAAGATCTAACAGTGACCACGTTTGCTGGTCCTGTTGCGGTCCGAGGTCTGCCTGGAGATTTCCGTTTTAATGTAGAACTTGTTTCTCTGAAGTTCGACACCCAACGGTATATTGTTTTCTTGTCGGGAACAAGGTCCCGTCTTTTGAGTCCAAAATTTACGCGAAAGGCACGCTGCGTTGCTGTCGGCGACTCGACATTTTGAATAAACTGTTCTACGGCATAAGCGCGATGCACTCCTGACCAAGCCATGGTCTAAACTAAAACGGCAGATAATTTGCTGTTCGGCAATATTCATCTCGCCCCTAAACCCCCACCCAACACGTATCTCCCAAATCGGGGCGTTCTTTCTGCCGCACCTTGTACATAACATGAACTCCAATATAGACTGCTCACTTACCTGCAGTTGAACAGAATGGTACCCTTTGCGATTAATGTATGCTTCAGGGTTGATACGAGGGGCAGGGATGTGAATGTGTGTTCCATCGATTGCACCAATAACTTTCAGGAATGCACTGATGGCTTCAGATCCTGTCCAGATACCTTCAGCTCCAAACCTCCTTGGCCATCTTAGAAGTAAATGAGCTAGGTCAACAAGAACCTTGGTTACTCTTCGCACAGTCGCCATAGCTGTTGAACAGCTCACGCCAAACTTCTCACATGTCGATCTGCAACAAAGTAAACAGAATGAAGATCTACACTATTGTAGGGTGTCAACACAGGGCTGCATACATGGGTTATTGCATGCACAAACAATAGAGCCATCCTCCAAATTGCGAGAAGAAGCTGCTTCTCCGGACTGGTCTTCCCTAGTCCAGGATAATTCCTCATCTATTTCTTGGCAGTAAGGCCAAGTACGTATTCGAAAGTCTGCTTAGTCATCCTATAATAATATATTAATATTTTTATTTCGTCCATTCGATGTTCAATCTCTTCTTCTTTAGCCATTAACTCGATATCTTCTAAGATGGGTGGAGGTGTGCGATGCTTCCTCTTTGTCTTGCATCTTGCTGGTTGTGGTTCCTTGTCCTTGCGTCTCCATAACTTATAAATTCTTCTTGCTTCCATTAATCTGGCCTTAAACACACAACTTAACACAATAATTATTATTAAAATAAGTGACACACCACTTAAGGAGATAGGTAAGATGTGATGATCGACTAACTCCGGCTGATTCTGTAGACGGTCCAGGGATCGATGTAATTTGGTCACGTCGATCCTGGGTCGTGTCCCTGCCAGGTCCATATTAATTGTAGTTTCTATTCCTGGATCTCCGCTTCCTTCCTCCCAGTGGGTCTGGAACATCTCGATTTCTTGGGGAGTAAGCATAGCATTAATTTTAGGTATGACGATAGTAGGTGTTTTTAGTTCGTACACAGAGCGGCCTATTGAGTGTGGTAACAACTGGAAAGTTCCCCCGTAGATAAAGCAGTTATAAGTATTATTAAATAGTCCTGTGCCATTTAATAACACAGTCTCTGTAACGAATTTATCTCCCGGCGGACTCCCATTTTGACATTTCTTGGTTACTGCTAGGGGTGAACTTAGGCTGTATATCCAGTAGTCACTCAAGGTGGACCTGATCCAGATAGGCGCGAACTGTGGACTTTCTATAACTCTCTGGCATGTTTGCTGTACTTGTTTGGTCTTACCTAAATATAAATTTATTAAGCAATTATTTGCTCTTGTATCATATAACACAGTCAGCTGGGCATATGGTAAATACACCTTTTTTACAAATATTTAAATCGTCTTCGGTTAAGACTGTAAACATCTGTAAATTTTCAGAGACTGCTAAATAGGTAGACTTTGGAACGTTTATAGATACAAACTGATTAAGTTCAGTTTCAAAATAAGGCAACGAATAAGCTTTATAAACTTCAAAATATCTATCACTACCTTTTAAAGGAACTTCAATATAAAGTCTGATTGTTTCCTGAAATGCGGCTGCGTGTACATCCGCCAACTGATAATACAAGTATGTGGATTCCGCCGTGGGAGGCGTTATCATACTTGTTCCTTCTGGCAAGTTTAAAGAGATTTCACTTAAAATTTTAGTGAAGTTATGTGGAGGTAGTAAGGTTGTGGATAATTTGCCAATTGACGTCATGTCTAGGCTTTCTTGTAGCTGCATAAGTTGGGCTTTCATATGGAGAATAGTTAATTCTATCTCCCTAGTTTGTGTTGCGAACAAAAACCATTTTCTTTGCTTAATGGCCTCGGTTCGAATCGTGTCTCTTAACACGTTACCTAACTCCTTAGCCATTTTAACTATAAGGATAGAATTTTGATTTACTCGTTTATCTAACTGTTTAATATAAGTAACCTGTTGGTCTGTTGTGTGTACCATATTAGTAGCAAAACCTTTTAAATCTTTTATAACACTGTTAATCCGATTTAGATCTCGGGAGTCGAGATTACCGAATAGATAATTAAGGGTGTACCCCACGCCATCAAATAAACCTCTTTTTCCTCTGGGGTTTTTCATGTTTTTTGGTATTAATGCCTTAAAGGCTGCAACATCTGTTTCCATTTCAGCCGTTAAATTCCTTAACCTGTTTAATTCTCCCATATATATGACGTTATCCGCTAAATCACGTTGCACAAAATTTACAAAATATCTATAACCTGCATATAATTCATCGAGCGCGGTATTTAAACCTAATATCAAATTATCATAATCATTTAGCTGTATATCCACTATCACTGTCCATTTGTCTCCGGTTAACAAAATATCTCTGTCCTTTAAAAATACCATCCCCTTATCCAGGGTTACTGCTTCCATTTGGTTGTGGCGAATCATCCCCAATGAACCTGTAACACACGTGAAGAACGAGGAATTACTTCGTCGTTCCCCAGAAAATATTCCTATACGGTAGTCTATACAACCTCACTTTATTTCTTCTTATTCTGACCTAGTTCGTGGGCGTAATTCATATCTTCTTAAACCTAAGTCATTATTTCTAACTAAATCTACATTATCATCCATATTTACAAAATTTCTATTTACACTTTCTCTTTCCGCTCGCCCTCTCGAGCGCAACTCGTAACGATTAGGGATAACCTCTGGTAATGTTCCTGCCCGTTCTCTGTACGGAGGTACCCATTCATCTCCGGATTCTACTTCTATTGACTCGTGTGACATATCTATGGTTTCGTCTACTGGCTCCTGTTCCCTACATATGAACGGCCTCGAATATGTCATACTTTCACTTCCCTCTGGTTCCTCTAAAATAGTCTCTAACTGCAATCGTTCTTGCTCAACTTTTTCGGTAGATGTCTTACTACCTGAATCGGGCAAGTGATGTGTATCTGTTGGCCTAGGCACTTTACATTCTTTTAACCTATTCACATGGATTACAACTAAACTTCCATCGTCTCTTTTTATCCTATACGTTACATCGGAGGTCCTATCTATTATTTTTGCTGGACCTTGCCATGCATAGGCAAATTTTCTTCCTGCCCCTCTTTTAGCTATGGGGTTATATACATATACATAGTCACCAACTTGAAACTCTCTTGGCCTTTTTCCTTTATCAAAGTATTTCTTTGATGTTTCTTGGCCTTGTTTGTTAGCTGCTTTTACCGACTCGTACGCAGTTTTCAATCTATCGGCTAATACTCGAATGTGACTATCATAGTCTTCTGCCTTTTCCTGTCCACCTATCGCTAATTGTCCCTCATCTTCAATAGGTAGTCGCATCTCTCGTCCGAAGACTAAATAATTGCGGACTATACCCTGTTACTGTGTGCGGAGTACTTCGGTATGCCATTACAGCATAAGGTATGTACTCGTCCCATCGTTTTGCATCTTTACTTACAAAATGGGATACCATATCTGCGAGCGTTTGATGAAAGCGCTCACAGATACCATTACTCTGCGGATGATATGCAGTTGTTTGTAGTTTATTGATTTTCAGTAACTTACACACTTCTTGTATGAGTTTGGACAAAAACTGCGCGCCTTGATCTGAAAGGAGAGCCTTTGGGGCTCCGTGCTGTAGCACGATTTTTGAAACAAATTCTCGCGCCACTATCTCTGCACTTTGATTCGGGACAGGTATCGCAAAGCAGTACCGTGTGAAATGATCCACAAATGTCAATACATAACGGTTTCCTGCTTCTGTTGTAGGTAAAACACCTACAAAATCCGTAGATAAAATTTCCAAAAATTCTGAGGCTTGCGGTGGTTCCGCTAGCGGTACGATTCCCGCAGTACCTGGTTTCCTGCGAGCGCATTTATCACAGGTGCTGATAAAGTTTTCTACATCCTTTCGTAATGTGCTCCACCAATATTTTCGTGCAATTCTAGCTACTGTTCTATGAACACCTTGGTGTCCCGCGAACGGTGTAGAATGATAATAATGAAGTACCACTGTAATTAATTCTTGTGGAATTACAATCGCGTATCCGGATATGCTTGTCTTGCTTTGTTTATACAACAAACCGTCATTATCAACACGGAACTCCGGATGCTTTTTCTTTTTCCGCTGATAAGCTTGGCAGTCTGCATCTGTTTTCTGGGCTTGCATAATTGCTTCATTACTCAAGTTCTTTTCGCAAAACGTCATAGCCACGTGACGACTGAGGGCATCCGCGTGGGTCAATTTCCGGCCAGCGCGGTGCACTACCGTAAAATCAAACTCAGCTAATCTTAAGCTCCATCTTACTAACCTGGAACTAGGATCTTTTAAATTTAACATCCACTTCAGGGCGGCGTGGTCCGTCACCAAAACAAAAGGATGTCCGTAAATATAACATCGAAATTGTTTGGTGGCAAAGATCACCGCTGCCAGTTCCTTTTCGGTCACACTATAGTTTATTTCTGCTTTGTTTAGCTGTCTGGAGCAATAAGCTATAGGCTTCTCATGCCCATCAAACTCTTGTGCCAAAATTCCACCAATTGCGGTGTTTGAGGCATCCGTGCAGACAATGAAATTTTTCGAAAAGTCTGGGTATGCTAACAACGGTTGTGTACTCAAAATTTCTTTTAGCATTTCAAATGCTTCTTGTTGCGCCATACCCCATTCGAATTTAGTTTCTTTTCTGGTTAAAGCTGTTAAAGGCTGCGCTATTTCAGCAAAATTCGGGACATGCCTTCTATAATAAGAAGCTAGCCCTACGAAAGAGCGTATGTCTCGAATATTGGCTGGTACTGGATACTCTCTAATGGCTTTAACTTTATTTGGGTCCGGTTTTATGCCTTCACTAGTGACAATGTGACCCAAATACTCTACCTGATCTACAGCAAACTGGCATTTTTCCGGTTGAATTTTAAAGTTAGCCCCCTCCAATCTTTGGAATACACGCTCTAATTTCTCAGCATGGGAGCGCATATCCGGTGCAAAGACAATAATATCATCAAGGTAGGCAAGGACGTCTATTCCTTTTAAGCCCATTAAAATAGAGTCCATACAACGCGAATACGTTGCTGGGGCGTTGCATAGGCCATAACATAATTTATTGAAATGAAAATGTCCTTGGGGGGTGCTAAATCCTGTCTTTTCTCTGTCTTTTTCGGATATTTCTATTTGCCAATACCCACTCGCCATATCTAAAACCGAAAAAACTTTACTTTGTCCTAAAGAATCCAAAATGTCCGTTATATTTGGTATCTGATACGCGTCTTTCTTTGTCTGCAAGTTTAAATTACGTAAGTCGACGCACATACGCCATTTTGGGCTCCCATCTCGAGACTTTTTTGGTACTAAAATGATGGGGCTATTGTATTCAGATAAACTTTCTGAAATAATTCCCTTACGTAGCATATCATTTATTTGCTCTTCTACTACGGGTTTTAACGCATGCGGGATTCGTATGAAATTGTGGTAACACAATTCCATTGCGGATAGGGCCACGTCGGCAGTCGCCGAGACGGGCCCCTGGTAAGAGATAATACCACGGGGTACGTGCATTCTGTAGAATCCCCGCACCGACGACACGTTCTCCTCCGAATAATTTGTAAGTAGGTTTGTGGTTGCTCCACTGTTGGCATCAGCTGAAACAATAGGAAAAATTATAATTTTAGTTAACCAGGTATATCAAAATGGCCCAAGAAACCAGAGTTAAGGATTTGTCAGTAGCAGGATGGATTCAGGCATGGGATCCGAAAAGTGGGAGACCAGTTGCAAATTTTCTGCGGAATATTGAATCTGCCGCAGAGTTAGGAAATTTAACAGATAAAGATAAAGTTAGATTAGTTATAATGAAAGTACAGGGAGCAGCGCAAACATTTGTAGATACACACCCCGAGTTACAGGAAGAAATTACGTTTGCGAGATTAAAAGAGATATTTTTAGAAAGATTTAAGGAGCTACATACGGATTTTTATTATTATTCGCAATTGCAGGCAGCGACACATGGAAAAGATGAGTCGATCGCAGACTTTGCTGACCGTCTGCGACGTTTAAGTAGGCAAACAATTAGAAGAGTCGCAGATGCGGCTGAACAAAGGGCAATAAACACAGAAGCAGAAAAACGCTTATTAGCAAGTTTTATTAACGGATTAAAAGGTAATCCTGGGCTGCAAGTTAAAGGAAAAGTAAACTAAAAATTCAGTATCATTTTCTTCATACGGATTGAAAGAGAATGTTTTTAAGAAATGATATTCACTGTTAGAAATGTTTTACACCTTTACATTTAATCACAAAACGAATCTATTTATTGTAACGCGATGGGCGCGTGACGTCACGCTTGACGAAGGCTTGGCTCAGTCTCGCCCGGTGAAAGACATTTCACAGCATTCTGTCTACTGTTACAGTTTTTTAGTGAGTATCTGTTCAAACAATGGTTTATTGTTGTGTTGTGGGGTGTACAAACTCATCGTCGAAGAGTGATAACACACTTAAAATATCTTTCCATCGATTTCCCAATAGAGATAAGTCACCCGAACGTAAATAAGCAATGGCTGATAAAAATAAAAAGGGAAAAATTTGTTCCTACTAAATACAGTACAGTTTGTTCACAACATTTTGAAGAAAATGATACCGAGCTTTTGGTACGAACACAGTTATCTGGAGAGACCCCGCAATCTGTTTAAAAAAGAAGTGCTGTGCCATCACTTCTTTTGCGTGGGAAATCTGAAACACCGCCAATGAAGAAAAGAAAATCGTCGTACTCGAGGAAGAAGGAAATGAGAGAGTTGTTGCAAGATTTGAATAGTAATCCTTCAGTATCCGGGAATGGACAAATCATGAATGTGGGATCTAGTATTTATGACGAAAATTCAGTTTCTAACAGAGTAGGCGTTCAGTGTGAACTAGGAAATGAAACTTATGTCAATGTTTGCACAGATTCATTGAATGTTTCTTCTAGAAATTGTGATTTAGATAGCTCTTTTAGCATTTCAGAAATTTCTACTACCGCAAAAGATGATTCTGAATCTGAAAGTGACTCTGTTCGTATCTTGAAAAATGTTTTGTTTTTGAACTGTATTAGCTCTAAGTATTAACTGATAACGCCTGGCAACTAGTGTATCTTTATTTATTATGACGCTATCGAATGAGCAATGTCGTGTTATACAGTCTACAACCCCCTTCTGTTCACAAATTACTTCACGGTCCCAACAACACACACTTTCGTGGCCCGTTTTCATATGTACACACAGCCCACATTTACACCATTCCGTATTTTCTTTTCTTCCTTGCAATTCTTTAAATAATTCCTTGTCATTTTCTTTTCGTGTGATATTAATTTGTGAATACCGAGATTTGTCCTTAGAAGGTAACATTGCAGGCATCTCTATCAACAACAAACACAAATGAGACTTTGTGGTGTATTAGAAACACAGGCGCGAGCATTACAGTAGCTGTTGTCCTGCCAGCGAGTTAGTCAGGAGTGACGTCACAGGAGCGTTTTACTTCACCCGGACAAGGCGTAATATTGGGCACCTGAAGTTCACGAGATCACCATTCGTTTCGTAATTCAAAGCTCCGTGCGATGAGATTAAAATTAGAAAATGGTATTTTTTTAGTTTACCCTTCCTTTAAGTACCAAATGCCCGAGACATTAGATAAAGCCATTAAGATAGCCACCATGGCAGCCCAGGCGGAAACAGAGAGTGAAAAGACGCGCGAAAAGGTTCCAGCGCGAGTCTTCAGTAATGAAAGTCGAGGCTATCAGTCGCAAAATAGATATGGTGGTGGTCCTAGGTCAGCAGGACGAGGTGGACATTGGGGCAGTAACAATGATAGAAATGGCAATAATAACAGTAGTGAAAGGAACGCCGGTGTCAGTAATGCGCCACGAGGCGGTTTTCCACGTGATCCTGGTCCCAGAGGATCGAGTAGCGCGCTGTGTGCGCGAGGAGGTAACAGTAGTTATCGCAGCACGGGTCGAAGGGGGTACCAATGTTATAACTGTCGTGAGATGGGGCACATCGCAAGATATTGTAGAAAAGGGCGAGGGGAGCGCCCAGGTTTAAACGGGGTAGGGAGGACCAAAACAACCCCGCCGGTCTTCCCGAAGTAGAGCCGAAGAAACTAGTCGTGCCAGCCACAATTAGTCCGGCGACGGGGCTGTGGCTAGAAGTTATAATTGAGGGAACTAAAAGAGAGTTATTAGCGGATACCGGTGCCGCTGTATCGTTATTGAAACCGACAGTAAGTTCGGCACGACTTAACATGAATAAAATAACGGCTAGGGGTGTAACTGGGAACAACTTGGAGCTAGACGGTGAACAAGAAGTCACGTTGTTTATTAATGAGAGACCATATACTCATACTTTTTTAGTTTGTGACTTAAGATCCCCTGGAGACGGAATTTTGGGGGCCGATTTTCTGCAGAAGGTAGGAGCTCAATTAGACCTGCAAACTAACTGCCTCACGGTGGGGGGCCAGCAGATTCCTTTAATATGTAGCTCGCTGGGTGCTGTCTCGCGTGACGTCGCGCGAGATGGAATGGGCTGTAGGGACTCCTCTGCTCAGGGATTGATCACCCCGCTCCAGGCTTTGGACCCTACAGATTGCCGCACTGAGCTACGGGACGCTGGTCAGGATAACTCTCCAGGTTGGTTTGCGTCGGTCATCCTAACGGAAATAGTTGAATGCTCTCCCTTCAGTGGGACTATAGTCCGTGCCAGGGTCGTTGGAAACGAAATCCCTGATGACTCCCCGAGTGCAATGTTTGAACCGGTAGAAGCCCTACTACCTGGTTTGTATTCACCACGTGCTGTAGTGAATTTAAGTAAGGATCCTAATGGACCCCCGGGGAATGGTCCCTTATCGACCACAAGCCCCCAATGTATTCCCTCAAAGCCTCGCGAAAATCCGGAGGACGAATGGCCACCCATCTTTCCATCTACCAGTGAGCGGTGTGAGGACTCCGTAGCAGAAAAGCTACCGAGCCAAACAGGCGCTCTGGGGTATTCTAATGGGACAAGAACTGTTCAGCCTCTTTGCCCCGTAAAAGAGGACATGAACCAAGGATACCTTGGGAGAAAAGAAAATTTAGATTCCCTTGGCAAACAATCGCATAGAATGAATTATCCGTCTCAGTGTAAAAGAAAGAAGTTAAATAAAGCATATGTTGTTCCAGTTCATATTATTAATTTGTCTGAGGAAGTGATAGTGTTATCTAAAGGCACCAGGCTAGGCGACTTATCTCCTCTACAGGAAGTAGAGCTGATAAACAGTGTTGCGCATGCAGTAAGTGAACAAGAAGACAGCTCTGAAACATTTAATGAATATGTGTCACAGAAACTCATTCATTTGAACCAAGTAGATAAGGAAATAATCTCTAGCGTGCTACATAAGTATCAGCATTTGTTTTATAAGGAAGGCAGTACGGAAATAGGTTGTACCAGTAAAATTAAACATGAAATAGATACTGGGGACGCAAAACCTTTTAGAAAGGCCCCGTATCGAATCCCACCGCTGCCACCAGTTGTCATGTCGCGGGTATAAGGAAGGGGAGTGGCCGGGCGAAGCCCTAACTTGTACCTTTGAAATGACGTAATACACCCCTTTTCTTTAACATAAACAATATTTATTTAACAAAGCTAACCAATAAAGCAGATTGATAATACAAATAATTAAAGCACAAATAAAACACGTTTCTTCTATTTCCATAATGATTACAATAATAATTCCTGAGATTACCATAGATATACTAAATTCTTGGTTACATGGGTTAATATTATTACCTAATATATTGGTATTACATTTACATACATTTATTATAATTTACTATACGGGAAACATCTTAATCTTCTTTTCTGAATTTAAGGTTTCCTACTCATGCATTACGATAATAATATATTTGAAATCGACTTAATATTCTTGTCTGAACTTAAAGGGATTTCCTTAAATAAATATACTTTAACAAACTACTATTTCGCGTAAGCCAGTCTCTTGAAAATAATACAGAAGTTTACTTACATACAATAAATATGCACAAGCCCAGCCGTTCCATCATGATGTCTGCTTTCACAAATATATCGTTAGTTCCAAGAGCCTGAGTCTCCGCCGGGGATAATTCGTACAGCAATTATCTCCTGAAGATGTCCCAAGTAGATATCATGATGAGCAGAACGGCTGGCTGGCCTTATATACTGGCTTACACCCACAGATTTATGTAGGAGTCAGGAAGCTCATCCTTTTACCTTTTATGGACATTAATCAGCATAATAACTACTGGAGTTTGCCTTACACAAGGATCGAACACAGGAAAATCTGATGCAACATCCTGTATCTATTGAGTCACGTATGACACTATTTTCACAGGAAGATATGTGGTCAGTTACATCCTGTGAAGTTCCCAAGATGTACATTTTAGTATTTCAGAAGACCACCAGATGACCACAAAATCCTGTCGGTCTTTTCCTTTGTTGCAACATACTAGAGATGAGTAAGTGTCATATATTCTTAACTAATATAATCAATAAATTTGTAATATTCGATAATCTATCGATAATATATCCAGTAACCAAAACAATAAATGGTAAAGTAATCAGATGGCTGTCTGAGCCATCACACATGGGTTATTGCATGCACAAACAATAGAGCCATCCTCCAAATTGCGAGAAGCTGCTGCTTCTCCGGACTGGTCTTCCCTAGTCCAGGATAATTCCTCATCTATTTCTTGGCAGTAAGGCCAAGTACGTATTCGAAAGTCTGCTTAGTCATCCTATAATAATATATTAATATTTTTATTTATTTATGTAGGTCTTGCCATGAGCATCGTGTATGATGCTATAGACTAATCTACAATCCAACTGACAGATACAATACAATACAGATATAATATAGGCTAAAACATAAAACATAATATTTTTATAATTATTCTTATAATTATATAGAAAAATAATATACATTAAAATACTCTTACGTTGAATATAATATATATTTATATGAATATAATACAATACGACAATATACTGAATCAAATTTTAGGCTTTACCTAAAATGTGACTTGAAATCACCATCTGACCAACGTAACATAACCTCTTCAACATAGTTGTGTAATCTTGGAACACAATGCCTCTTCCTCTTTCAACGCTCTAGGGTTGGTCTAAACCTCTCAATAATGTTGACTTCTTCATCGCTGCTGGACGAGAGACAATCTTCAATCTCTTCTTTTATAATTAGTGCAGTAGCGATCAAAACAACTTTCCTGCGTCGCTCTGATGCCATATTCACCACCATTGTTTAAAAGCTCTTCTCGTTGCTGGGATCGTTCTGGGAGCTTCGTGGCACGAGCTGCTAATAGCCTCTGGGGCACTCCAGTCTTCTTAAATTGTATAAGATGCTCAGCCACATGCTGCGTCAAAAGCACCTCTGACATCTAAACTAATCATTGTTACATATCCGAACTCCTGTAGGTTGTGGTGCACAAAGTTTTTCATAGCCATCACAGCATCAACATTGCTTTTCTGTGGGGTAAATCCATACTGGCTGGCGCTGTGCAAATTTCTTGAATATATGGCTGACATACATTGAGGACCCGACACCCTATGGCCATTCTCCTTCATGGAGAGAGAGACTTTCTCCCACACCTTCTTCTGAGAGGTCTTCCCAGAGTGAAGAATCCCCTCGTGGGGCCATTTGAAGGTACCTGCCCCCCTCATCCTCTATATCTTCTGGGGTGCAGCTGCTCGCACTGCTGGGCCTTGCTGGCACACAAGGAGTAGGAGCAGAAGCATGAACCTGAACCGGGGTGTGTCTGCTGTGGCGATCTCAAGCAATCGGGTGGCAAAATGGATATCTACAAAATTGCAATAATAAGCATTAATTTGCCGCTTGTGACTGTACACATGCAATGTAGTTCAATCCTACAATATGAATAAAATATTATGTTTAACATCACGTTAAATTCTCTTTGCAATACATAGATTTTTCAAAACTTCAAACATCTCGCATTATTAGCGTCGCACAAATTAAGTCTCTCTTCGTAGAGGCAGCGGCTTGAAAAACGCTGTTTCCTCGACCACCAATGTCCACAGGGTTCTCCATTTCTTCTGGTTGAACAACAGTTGTCAGCTCATCTCCCTGCATTATACAGATGTTGTGTAGAACGCAGCATGCCATTACAAAATCTGCTACATGTTCAGTCCTTGTCATGGTCAGGCAATGCAAGAGACTTCGAAAGCGACCCTTGATCAGTCCAAAGGCCCTCTCAGTGGCTATTCTTGCTGACGAATGGCAGAAGGTGAAATTCTTCTGGCATTCAGACAAGTGACCATTGTCACGTTATGGGACCAGCAGATTCTGATGCAGTTTGTATGCAAGTTAAAGTCTTAAAACTTCTATTTCCTGATCAAATTAGTCATAACAGTTATATCTACACTTCAATGTAATTGATAATCATTTATTTACTATAAACCGATAATTATAAGTTAAGCATAGCAGACACTTAATTCACATAATAAATTGATTCTACACAATTCTAGCTCAAAACTTGCATTCTCATGACCTAGACAATTAATTTAATTCCCCCTTTTTTTAAAGCTATCATACTTTGTTGGGGATAACTGGTTGTTTTATAACGCAAAACCTATATACTATAAATAGCATGAAAATTCTAGAAATAGTATCTTTTTAAACACCTCCACATGTTAACAAGATGGCATCCCACCTGTAATTTGAATGAAAAGAGGGTGCTTAGCATCATATGGCATCAATACACTTAATAACAGTGCCTGGATCATAATTTTGTACGAGGAGGAATAATTCTATAAATATGCCTTACGGCAACTACTCACAAACTCCATCACGCCACCCGGACGAAGCCCCCGTTAAATGCACTTTGTCTCACAATGGATGAAGCTGCGTAGTTGGAACGACGTTTCGGCTCTGCCTATGAGCCTTCCTCAGGTGATTGGCTGTACAGGTACTGATGTACTGATACAGGTAATTTTTTTAATACTGTAACTGCGCTAAAAGAATAGGCCTGTGATTTACAGTTTTCAAAATCAAAGTTATGCCAATTCATCAAAACAGCTCAAGAGAAAAATTATAAAGTTCTGTACTGAAACCTAATGCACTTGTATAATTTTTATTCTATCAAATAGTACATGAATTTTTTCAATATTTTAAATGTAGTATCTGAGTTAAGTTCGAGGGGTGGAATTATTCAATACAGTATTACACAATGTGAAACATTAAGTTACTTACAGCATTAAAAGATAGTGGCCCAACTGTGAAGATCTGTGATTTGGCAATTCCAAACGCGAGAACCGGGGATATTTTTCGCCCGCACTGAAGTAATTAACGCTCACTTCACTATTTAACTTGTTAATAAATAAAGAAACAACACTAGAAATACAAAAGTTTTCACTTCCAGCATTAAAAGACATTGGCCCAATTGTGAAGATTTGTGATTTGGCAATTCCAAAGGCGAGAACCGGGAATATTTTTTGCGCGCACTGAAGTAATTAACACTCCACTATTTAACTTGCTAATAAATAAAGAAACATTACTACAAATGCAAAAGTTTTGAATACACTTAATGATGATGATAATATTAATAATAATAATAATAATAATAATAATAATAATAATAATAATAATAATAAAGGAAAGCCCACATTGTTCATTAATTATTCCGGTGTGTTCAAATTTCACTGCAGAATTGTATGAGGGATTTTCCCCTGCTCTTGCATATTGTCACATGGTATGTTACACAAATGACATGAACATAAGGCTTCATTTGGTGTGTGAAACTCCTTCCTTTTGCATACACGATGATTCCGTGGATTGCAATTCGCGTAACGACGTGTCACAGTTCGTAGTTGGCTTCCTTCCACTCTGATGTCATCATCGCCTCTGTTGCGTAGAAGTCTATCCATATATCTCTTTTCTTTGCTTGGAGCTCTGCTAGTAGTTTCTCATAGGCAGCGGTGGATGAGAGAAGTAGTTGCAGTCTTAACTACTGTATGAAGTATGGCTCGTTTGTTAGTCATGTGTCAGCCTGGACGGTGTAAGTTTGGAAACACACAGCATTATCTTCAGAAAGGTTGTCTTTGCTTGTCCTATTTCTTTTAAGAGTCTCACAGTCAGGTTGTGCCATATGAGTTCAATTTGGAAGTTATGATGGGCACTACTTTATGGACTTCACTTGTGGGGTCATTCATCTGGCTGTGATGAAATACTGAAATGTCAAAAAAGGGCACTAAGAATTATGCTTAATAAGAAATTTAATGAACCATGTGGGCCTTTATTTATTCAGTTGAAAATAATGACAGTTTATAGTATCTTTATTTACACCAGTCTGGTCAACATACATAAGAATATTAGTAGTCTTGAGATGAGATCAGATGTGCACAACTTCAATACAGGAAATAACTCTAAATTGAATCTTCCTAGATGTAGACTACAGATGACCAATGATACAAGTTTCTACAAGGGTATAGATTTTTATAACAAGCTTCCTGTCTCAACTAGAGGGTTTCCTTTCAACACTTTTAAGGTAGAACTGTGTAACTGGTTCTTATTGAATCCTTTTTATTCTGTTGACGAGTTTCTTGAAACCAATGCAAATCTACAATTTTAGCTTTTAATTTTTAATTCACATAATCTTATTATATTATATTGTACTAATTGATGCTATATTGTGTCTAATTTACTTGTATTTATGATGAAGTCCTATTCAAATTCATTTTGATCTTGGACCAATAAAGATTATTATTATTATTATTATTATTATTATTATTATTATTATTATTATTATTACTACTTTGGTAGCGAAAATCTTCATAACAGTGGCTATAGACAATTTGCGCAGTAGTACTATGTCATTCATGGCCAGTAATGCTGCTATGGTTTTTTTCCTGATATGCTTTGTGAAGGTGGAGCCTGTTGTCTGGAGGGTAATTCCCAGATAATTGAAGGCTTTGACAGTTGTTAGAGGCTCTTGTTTGAAGAATATCTGATCTGACAGAGACTTTCCCACCTCTCCTGAATATCATCTGTACTGTTTTGCTGTCGTTTATTTGCAAGTAGTTCTTCTCCACCCACTCAGTTAGGCGGTCCATACATATTTGCAGGTCTTCCCGGCTTGATGATGCTATAGCCATGTCATCTGCTTAGAGATACAGTGATACTCGCCCTCCCATTGAGTGAAGAATCTCTGTGACATCAGCTGTCGTGATATTAAACAGCAGTGCGCTTATGGGATCGCTCTGCAGGACTCCATTGGTCACTACACTTAATGAGATATGTGAACACAACTTTTTCACACTTGAAGCCAGTGGAATCTGTTCTTGGAATATTTTTTGCACGCACTGAAGTAATTAACACTCATTTTACTATTTAACTTGCTAATAAATAAAGAAACATTACTAGAAATACAAAAATTTTCACTACACTTAATAATAAATATCCTTGGCTACGACTCGCATAGACAAAGCCGAATCGCCAGTTTCACCGCCATCTGGATCATTCGGGACATCAACTTGAAAACCTGTTGTTCTCCCATATCTTTTTCTTATCCAATCTTCCAGGATATTGTGTTGAAGTTTTATCGTACCTACAATGGAAAACGGACAGTCTGCAATTTTGTGTACATTCTTTTAATAGTTCTGGCTTCTTCAAACACAGATTTTAGACCTAGCCTGTCATTGGTATTTTCAATGTTTGCAGTCGTCATTTCCAAAGTAGTGATGTTTGACTCTTTAGCGACTTTCACAAACTCAGAGGCGTTGCTTACTGAAGCTGTCCTTTTCAACACTGGTTTGTCTCACAAGCCTTTTTACAGTGCCTCCAGTTCCATCAACTGGCCCTTTACCATGCAATGTGGCAAAGTAATTCCAAGTGATGGATTTGTTGTACCTTCTACAAAATACTGATAAGCTCGCTGCAATAAACTTATTCTTAAATTATGAGCAAGAGCCATCGGACCATATGCTAACTGCTTCAACATAGCGTGGTATCTCTTGCAGAGTTTTATCAAGATATGGGATAGATTATCTGAAGCAATTACAATAGGATGTTGTAAATAGACTTATCTGAGGCTGAACCCAATGGTAGCTCTGAATTTCATCTTGTGCTATGCAAGTGAAGTTTTCTGCAACATCTATTTGCAAGACGGCTATTTTTTTATTTTTTCAAACACAAAAAGCCAACATTTTCTCTCTCATTCTGGTATGTTTTTGCTTGCTCATGTTTCACATAAACATGCTTGAAGAATTGTGGATAGATCACTTCAATGTGTCGATAAAGTTCTTCTAGAGAACCCTCTTCCACTATTTTTCGTAGGCGACCATCTTCTTTCCAAACATGCCATGAAAATTCAGGGGAAAGATCATCTTGCTCTTGAATAAGTCTCTGCAGTTCACTTTTAAAAATATCTTTGCATGATCTGCACTCACATCTTTATTTGGTTTACACAGAAAAGATTCTACAAAATTGTTCGAGCAACAAGGAAAAGCAGGAATATATTTATGAAAGGCATTGACAGTTTCAATGAAATTCTCATGGTAAATTCACAGGCAAACATTATGAGGAATTTTACTGCTCAAGTAAACATGTTCAGGGCGAAGGTATGCAAATTTCCTCAGACTGATTTTTATATCAGTATCTGAGCAGAACAGACTATGTGTTTCTTTCAAAGATAGGAAAATATGTCATATTTTAATTTTTTCTTTCTGGCCATCAGATGTTTTATTCTGATGAAGTCTTTTATGCCAGGAGCCTGTCTATTTATGTCGTCTCTTTCATGAACATCTAAAACAGCCTCCTTTGTAGTGTCATCCAGTGCTTTGGGGTGGTTAACTGAGGCTGGAAAAGTATTATTACCTTGTTCACCATCATCGCTGTAAAATGAATTATACAGACATTTCACTACAGTCTTGATTTTCCGCGGGAGTCACAGAAAACACCCAACATGACCTTCACTTTGCTGCGGACCTGCCATGCTTTTTTTTTTATCTCGGGGATGACGATGTTGCCACTGTGACGATTGCATCTTGGTTTCTGGGTCGTACCCATAAACCCATGTTTCATCGCCTGTGATGATGGTGTTCAGAAAATTGGGGTCACTCTTCGCATTCTCCAGCATTTTCTGTGCGATGTCCAGGCGACATTGCTTCAGCTTCGGTCCAATTTTCATGGACACTTTCTCATTCACAAATCCTCATTCAAAATTAAGTGTACTATCTTGTTTGCAATTTCTCGGACTGTGATACGACAATCCTGTAAGACTACAGTGACATTGTCATTCAGGGTGTTGAGGGCTTACCTGAATGTGGCTCACTGTCCACTGATGTGCAGCCATCTTTGAAGCGGTTGTACCACTCCTTTATGCTTGAGATGCTCATGGCATCGTCCCTGAAAGCCTGTTGAATCTTGTGAATGGTTTCCACTTGGGTATTGTAGGGTTAAGGATCTGGTAGGATGGACTGTATAAGGGAAGGTAGAAAACTAAAGTTTGCCCCTAAATTGGAATACCAAAAAATAAAATTTCAATAAAATTTTGAGGTTAGTTTTATTTATTAACAAGCACTGGAGCTGATTATTTGTTAGTAGCCTATATGCACTATTGAATCATTAGTTAAACTCTTTGAATTATATATATATATATAAGCTTATGAAAAAGAAAAAGAAAATTCACTGTGACTTGCTGAGAATTACATAGGGATATAAATGAAGCACAGTCACTTTAACACCGTTCATACGATATCTTGAAATTTACTTCTTGCATCTTGAATTGTTGAGTTGACCTTCTTCTGAGGTTAAAGGTTGACAAATGAAAAATGTGTTGCAATAAATGGTCTTTACCTTGCAGTGAATGATCATTTCAGCATTTAAAATGTTTAGAATAGTAAATTTTACTTGCAGCGGATACTTGCTGTTACATTACAGTTGCCAAAATTTAAATAATTAAAAATTAGATTTGCAGTGAATAATTATTTCACCACATTTAAATGCGTGGAATGTTAGGTTAAGAGCATGAGGTTATGTTTGTACATGGTTGTTTACACTTGTTGAGTGGCACTGACTTGATGCACTTGGACAACTGCACTGGAGAAGTGTGATTAAACTTCGCACTGAATGCACTTTTTGAGTTTGAATGTTGAAGATTATTGTCTGTGTGTAGCGCATGTGGGCGATGTAATAAGGTGAACTCACAGCTCGCAGTGGCGTGGCTGTGTTGTGATGAACAAACCTACATGATTTGAGGCTACTGTAGGTTGCTATGTGCGATAATTATGTTTCACCCACTACTGTGAACAGAAGATATGAGATCATGATGCTTCTTTGTTCTCTTGCCGCTTAAAAGCGGCAATAAATTACGTGCACTTCTAAACATGAATTGTTGGCGACTGGCGGCGCGGCTTGACCCCGGGCGATTTTTATACACATTGATTGCGCAATTGTTATAACGTAAACAAATTATGTCATCTTAATTCTGATTCGATGAGATTTTCCGCCAAAAATTATGTTTCGCCAATGAGATTACTTCATTACGTCATGGTCAGTTTTACCATGAAATTCATTAATTGAAGTCACTAGTGAAGAACAAAGGATTCTCCTTGAATTGTGTGGTCAAACAGTCGACGTATTGAATTGACATATGAACAAGTGAGGTTATGGATAGGTGTTGTAGTAACATACGAGTTGCCGTTTTCCAATGAGTGGTTTTAGAGGTATTTAACATGCTTTATGTTGAGACGTCATTACGGAAAACTATTAACCTAACGTATGGAAAATGTTGCATTCATTTACTGCACGATTTTTCACCGTCTACTTTATGAATTGGTATGAAGTTTCTAAATTCCAATCACACAATGTGTCGAATTCGCTAGATTTCACGCGCTGAGCTGGTTTCAGCGTAATATGCCATAAGTTGGTGATGCTGAATCGATCACAGCGCCTATGTTGAGCATTTGACGAACGACGATTTTAAACAATATGACAGCTCTCTTAGGCATGAAAGTATTCAATATTACACGAAATAATTCCTTATACTCACTAAGGCAAACAAAATTACATGAAGATTATTTATAGTAGCACATGTAATGGCAAATGTAAATTATATCTAGTAGAAAATATCTGCATTACCTTGAAACATTAACTTTAAATTCTTAGGCTATATGTTTCAACAGGTATCGCCAAGCTTTTGGCAAAATTTGGTGCAATATTGCTGCTTATTTTTTCTCTCATTTTACAAAAACTGAACTCTGACGACCGCTCACTACACGTCTTCACTCGCTGCTTGACTGCCAGCGACTGACGCTTTCTGCTGTAGGGAAAAAATTGACAGCTGCGCATGAGTGTCTCCTCTACATCTACACTGAAGAAATTCTCCTGAGCTTCATTGGTTTATGCTGGGAAAAATAAGGTTCGATACTTTTTTAACACACTTCGTGTGCTTACATTGGTGTCTGTATTGTTGTCACCACATCATGGACGAAGACATTGAAGAGGAGTGGGCTTAGTGGGTTGCTACCTTTTGTGTGATCTATTTTGAGTTTTCAATGTTACTGATCTGGAGAAGATTTTTGGATAATATGTTTTTCACCAGTCTTGTCGTCCACGTCCTGTGAGGTCAGATAACTTTTCCATCAGCATAACAAAGAAGTGGAAGTTATGATTTGAAATTTTTGTCTAATATCAAATTAATTTTTATTCAATTTAAAGTATGTTAGTTTCTGCTGAAGATGTGGGTTTGGGCTGGAAGATGCTTTTGAAAGGTGAGAGGTCTCCATCTTTACCAGCTCTGAAACAATTTTGAAGTTCTCTCAGCTGTTACAAATATGACAGTCCAACCAATTTATTTTCCAAATCAATACCAGTACTGATACATTCTACTTTTCAATTTTAATATAATTTATATCTATGGTACAATGACCTGTAAATCGATTTTGAGACACATGCTTTCATGACTAGGATCACTCTATGACATCAAAGGTTAGAGCTCGCACACAGTGTACAGTACACGCGGATAGACGTGAAGTGTGGGAGGCACGTGAGGAGAGAGGAAAATGGTGTTAGGGGTGCCATTTCCGAATGACAAGGCTGGCAGTCACAGACGACACTCTCTTTGGAAAATATTGACTTACCTTGTTTGGGAGGTCTTGTAGTTTTCTGGAAAATTACGTGGTAAATATAATGTTTCATTCACTTAAACTCTATTGTTGATGGCCAGCGTGTGTAACAGCTTTCTGTTCCCAAGTTGACGGGTTCGATCCCGGTCCAGCTCTATGGAATTGTTGCGTGCGTAAATGAATTACATGTAGTCACATGTCTGTAGTTTTGCCGTCATGTGAAAAAATTCCTGTCAAAATTATTTCATAGCGATGACGGTTATGGGCCTACGTGGTGGTACACAAGCGTCATTAAATAACCACAACAAACGTAAACACCACACCACAGTTATACACGACAGTATTTTATTATAAAATTTCAGAAAGTTATTTACGATTTTGCATTTTTTTAGTACTGTCACTATAAAAATCTCTTCCTAGAGGAGAAATTACACTGTACTGGTAACAACAGAAGACCCCTCTTCATCGTCTTCAGAAGCGGTATCGGTGTTACTGCTGTCAGACATGTCGGAATCATTTTCAATGTTTATCGCCATCAAAAACAGTGTGTTCAAGAATAAAAAAGTGGAACTTGATTAAAAATTATACATACATAACATACAACGTTTCAGTCCGCTCCTTCGGACCTTCCTCAGGTAGACTGATTGGAAATTGTAGCCGCCGGTGTGAGGATATCATCTCGATACGCTGCCTGACAAGAATCGATCATGATCCCTGTATATCTCCCATGCTTGTCGATCCATTCTCTTGGAAGACTATAATCTCTGCTCTCCAAATGACTTGTAGGGACTGGGGGGAACTTAACCACATGGTTTTTACCAAACATCCTCTTAATAAGCCCCAGCCCATCATAATTATTTAAAGAAGCCTCTCCTTTGCTTATTATCCTGCATCCTTCATACACCTTCCTTTTTATCTTCTCATGTTCCACATCTTGTCATTTCACTTCTCCAATATAGTGTCCATCCGATATCATATGCTGACTTAACCCAGTTGCCAGTTTACCATTTTTAATGTCTCTTTCATGCTCCTTAATCAGTGTCTTGATTTCACGATCTGTTTCTCCCACATATTCCCTTCCACAGTTCCTACATGACACTTGGTACACTCCTGGTAATTCCATGACATCACTTTCTTTTCCTATTCGTTTATATTGTGAAAATATCTCCCCAACTGATTTTCCAGCTCTGTACGCAGGTACCAGCCCATGTTTCTGGAACACTTTCCCTAATCTCTCACTCATACCTAGTTGGTAAGGTAGTCCTACATATCTCATATCTTTGTTTTTTCCCTTGTTGTTGTTACCACCTTGGTCCATTCTTTCCTTACAGATAACCACCCTGTTCCAAATCTTTCTTATTTGATTCTCACAAAAGCCATTAATTTTATCCAATCTCTCTATTTCCAATCAGTCTACTTGAGGAAGGTCTGGAGGAGCGGACTGAAACGTCGTATGTTATGTATGTATTATTTTTAATCAAGATCCACTTTTTATTCTTGGACACATTGTTTTTTATATTTATATACAAGTGGACACAGGACCTTAATATCAACTTTAATGTTTATCACCATTTCCATTGTTTCTTCCAATAGTCCCTCCCTCGTAAAATACTCTTCCTCTAATTTCTTAACGTGATCACATCGTGACTTCCAGTCATCCTTTGTAATGGATGCAAATTTTTCATCTGCAAGCCTAAGTCTTCCATTTTAAAAGACACATTCTTTTCGGCTACCCAGTTTTTCACTGTTGCCCAGATGAGTTCTCTCGGGTTAAGTTCCAAATGGTAAGGTGGTAGGCGAAGTACTGTATGAGAATGTTCTGTTAACAGTGCGTATAAGTTTTGTTAGCAGGTTTGTTTTCTTTTATTAAGCTGTATAAATCTGCTTTTAGCATCTCATCATGAAATGGAATAGACCTTTCAGCAAGCCAGGACTTTATTATATTCCTACTGGAATTTGACGTAGGAGCTTTGCTCAGCTGACAGTTATGGTACAGCGCATTATCTATTGCCAAGACAGATTTAGGGAGTAAATTTGGTATTAATTTTTCTAGCAGCCATTTTTCATAATTATTATGTCCATGGAATCGTGATAGTCACCACACTACAGTCCTGTTTTGAATCAGACATACGCACCGGGGACAAAGTCCTCTTTGCCACCTGCATGAATTATTATTATTTTGTTGCCTTTATAAAGAGGAGCGAAGAGGCCTTGAAGACTGTCATCACTCCACGCAAACGGTGTTGTATGATAAGTGTGAATGTAAGTCTCATCCATATAAATAATTGGACGGCTCTCATTCCTATATTGCCTTATAGCGCTTAAAAATAAATCCTTTGTGACCGAATGTTGTTGTGTTCTACCAAAACCTTCCTATTGTTTCTACTGTTTTTTCCATCTAAATCCAAGGGTCGTGAGTATTTTACATAGAGTTGTTATACTCCCCTCAAACTTTATGGATTCTTTTAGTTTAGAGTGGATTTTCTTAATGGTAGGCCTCTCTTTTTCTACTATATAAAAGTCATTTACAGTACGGCGAATAACAGATTCATTGAAATTGCCTATAGTAGTATAGGAACGGATATGGCCTGTTTTCTAGAAAGTTTGGCAACTACCGACGCCGGGCGACGCCTCTTCCAGACGCCTAATTAGGCCCTTTTGTCCAGTGACGTCACGGGAGTCGATTCGAACAATGTAATTACGGCCTTTTGCACTGTGCTATTCCCGATTCATCCAGACTCATTGTTTAGGATTTATGCCCTATGGTCAGTATTTCCGTTATGCAACAGGAACAGTCTCTATACTTAGGCCCTTTGATCCTGGACGTCCTGTGATGTCATGGGAGTCGATTCGAACAATGTAGTTGTGCCCTTATACACTATGCTATTCCCGTTTCATCCTGACGCATAGTTAGGCCGTTTGATCCGAATTAGTTATGCCCTTTGATCCTGGACGTTCTGTGATGTCATGGGAGTCGATTCGAACAATGTAATTACGCCCTTATACACTAAGCTATTCCCGATTCATCCTGACGCATAGTTAGGCCGTTTGATCCGATCTAGTTAGGCCCTTTGATCCTGAACGTCCTGGTAGTCGATTCGAATAATGGCAAGAGCTGGCGCCAAAATTCAAATTACTTTTATGTTTATATTTATCTAATAAAATCTTGTCATAGAGGTGGATTCGAACCTTTCAAGTTGTCATTACCAAGTACATGCGTTTAACCGCGTGACCACGCTGACAATCGCTGATTAAACCCAAACATTGTCTGATATATAATTCAGTGACGTCATGGTTATTTGATATTGTACTTTCATAGTTGATTACTAGATGGAGGTTGAGTAGCATGGTTATTCAATCTTGTACTTTAATATTTGTTTACTAGATGGAGGATGTGTAACATACCGCTAGATGTCAGTTGTGATATAAGATGGCGGCTAGCGCTAAAATTCAAAATTCAAAAATGCAAGAGTTGATTACTAGATGGAGGTTGTGTTGTGATATAAGATGGCGGCTAGCGCCAATTTCAAAATTCAAAAATGTAAGAGTGTGCTAAGTCGAAATTCCTTTTGCTCTATGCTATTCCAGATTCATCCAGACTCCTTGTTTAGGATTTAGGCCCTTTGTTTATTATTCATATTTCTATAAACTAAGACATTGCTTGCTAAATAGAAGAGCTCCAAATTATTATTAACATCATAGTTAAATGTAAGCGATATGTATATTTTTTCTTCTTTGAGTTATATACAATGATAACTTGCAATGCATCGTAATATTACCTTGAGTACTGAGGTCGTCATACAAGAAGACCCTGTTACGTAGTTAACCGTTAACAGGTTGAATCTGTAACACTTACCCTGATAACAATCTATATTTTGTTCAATGATTACTTTCGCTAGAACTCTATATTTATGAATCACAACTGTGGAAAAATAATTTATATCAGAACTTTTTTTCCAATTGTCCGATTTCCTTCAAATTTTGAACATTCGCCTGTTAGAGTGAAAGAATTAAACCTTTAAAAATTCAAAGCTGTAACTATTATCCTTCACTAAATATTATTTTTTAAAAAAATGACATTAGTTCTACAGAATTACCGTAACTTTGTGTTATGAATCACAACTGCTGAAAAATAATTTATATCAGAACTTTTTTTTCCAGTTGTCCTATTTCCTTCGAATTTCGAACATTCACCCGTTAGAGTGTAAGAATTAAACCTTTAAAATTTCAAAGATGTAGGTATTATACTTAAATGAATAATGTTTTAAAATATGTGAAATAAATATCAGCTGGTAATGCTAATTACATGACCTCTTATGAAACCAGTTCTCAACAGAATAATCTTAGGATCATATCAATGTACACAAAATGCATCTGATTTCTGGATAGGAATGTTTTTTTTCAGGGGTAAATAAATCATCGTTTAACTGTACCTTATTTATTTAAGTTTCACAAGAAATATTATTATTATAATACAATAAACCTGTACATACAAATCGTTAATAGCTACCAATATGTAGGCCGTCTAAAAGCAATTCTTACTCATCATAGGTATCACGGAACAGTTATATCCTGAATAGTGGTTACAACTCATCATCAGGGTGGTCACAACACATGGTTTTTTTCACAACATCCTGGTTCTCTCATCATTAACAATAAGGATCTTGAAAAAACCGTTATAGACGGAACTAATAGAAATAGAAATACACAAACAGTCATATCCTGGAAGCATAACGTAAGTCATAACAGCAATCACCGACATGAATCTTATACACGAAACTGAATGAAAATACTTATGTAACATAGTATCAGCCCCTTTTTAGGCCGACTTGCCTGGGGCGAAGATGACGTGATAGTGATAGATGTCTCAGGGGTCGTTTCCAAAAAAAAAGCGTGAGCCACGTAACAGGAACATGCTCTATACTTAGCCATTTTGATCCAGACTGTCCTGTGACGGTACAGGGCTCTTTTACGAAGCGTCCCAATGCCTCGTTTAGGAGTTAGGCCGTAAAGAGTCATTATTCGTGTTACGTAACAGGAAGAGATGGCAACTTACGGCATAGGTAGGGTTGTAACAGGGAGAGATGGCAGTTTTACGGCGTCGGTCGAGTTGTAACATGAAGAGATGGCAGCTTAAGGCGTCGGTCAAGTTGTAACAGGAAGATATGGGAGCTTTCGGTGTCGGTTAAGTTGTAAAGTAACTATTTGCATTACCGACAGAGCGATGACGTCATCCCTGATGGTGGATTCAAAATGAATGCTAGCGCCAGATTCAAAATTAGTAAATGGAAGAAGGGGCTAAGTCGAAATTGTATTTTTTTTATTTTTTTTAAATTAGCGGGATATTTGAAAATTCAAAAATAGAGGAAGCCTCAAAATGACGGAAGTTTCAATATGATGGGGTAGGGTTGGATATATGAAATATGAATTTTTCAAATTTTGTAGAAATTCTAGAAAGACAATATGGTGTATAAGGAGAATATCTTTTATTATTCTGTTATTATGTATGTGTGCACCGCTAAAACTGTTAAACAAATGCGGCGACTGCTTTTTAAATTCGGAATTCTGTGTATGGTAGGGCATCTCATATTAGGTATGCAATCCCCCAAATGTTCAACAACTCATATTACGAGTACAGCGATTACTATGTTTATCATTCAAACTTCATTAAACAAAGACATTGTTTGCTGATATAAGAGCTTCAAATAATTATGAACATCCTAGTTAAAATGTAAGAGATATAAAATAGATAGATAAAATAGATAACTTGCGGTGAATGTGAATATTACAAGGAACCCAGAAGTCTTAATAATTATATCATGCGATAACATCATGTTACGCAAGGGGTAACCGTTATACATCACGTGAGAAAGACCAGGATTGACTGTATGTGTCATTTCTAGATAACAATCTGTACAGTGTTTCCTAGAGTTGAAACAGTCAAGACGACAGTGAGTCACAACTGTCAAAAATTATTTTATATAAGTTTTTTTTTCTAATGACCCGAATTATTTCAAATTTAGAATATAAGCCTATTATGTTGTTAGAATGAAATCTTTTAAATTTCATACATGTAACTGTTAGGGTTCACATGTTACATATTACAACACAACATAACATAACATACCGTAAACTAACCTCTTTTATTTTCAAAACTAATGGAAAGTTGAGATGAAACATTGTGTGAAGACGGAGGAGGATGACAATGGAAACTTGAGGTGAATCACTGTGTGAAGACAGAGGAGGATGACAAGAATGGAAAGGATGATATAGGAATGAGATATTTAGAATTACCTTATTATTACTATTATTATTATTATTATTATTATTATTATTATTATTATTATTACTACTACTACCTGTGTTACGAGTGTATTGTTCTGTTGTTATCAACTCTTTCTCTCCTTTCTTTTCCGTAAACTAACCTCTTTTATTTTCAAAGACTAATGGAAACTTGAGGTGAAAACACTGTGTGAAGACAGAGGAGGCTGACTTTTCAGCAGGTTCTATATGCATATTCGTTCGCTGTGTAAGTACGATGTTAAAATACTTAAGGCTCTTTTTCTATTACAAAACTATAATATGATACGCTTCTAGATGGAACTACAGCAAAACTTAACGTGTACGATTCACAAATGTAAAATAATTTACACCCCACAATCATTAGGTTAATTAACAGGTATTTATTTATTTATTTATTTATTTACTTCATATTTGTGGACTGTAATTAGAGCTGAACATTCTTTGAACGATGTTTACCAAACTTTACACACAGACCCTATAAAAACAAGAAAAAAAATGGCAAAGTTAACTTTGTAAGAAATCACTCCTTGAATATAGCAACCCCCAATCATTATTGTCATTATTATCATTATCATTATTATTATTATTATTATTATTATTATTATAGTGGTGTACACAAGGAATATGAATAATTTACAGGATGTACTTGCAATCAAAAATAGATATGTCCTGGGGGAGGGTACACAAGAAGAATAACATATTACTCTGGATTATATATATATATATATTTATTTATTTATTTATTTATTTATTTACTGCAAATTAAGGTTCAGAACTGTGGTACATCCAGCATTTGTCTTCGGCCCTGAAATATGAACAGAATGGATTATATAGTATGTAGATTGCACACTACAACACTACGTTGTAAAATCTACAAGGAAGTTTTAAAACACATTTCATACACACACAGACACATACAATAGAACTTACCACGATCCCTTTGCTTAAGTATACATCGCACAGGACGTTGCAATACCTTCCCCATGCTACATAATCGTTATTCATATCTCCACGCATACATATTGTCTCGTGCCTAAATCCGTTACAGTCTATGCTATGAAAAATCGAACTGTGACAGTGTTCAAGTCTTTCTTCTGTGTTCGAGAAACCACATTTGAACTGTGCGGGGTATGTGGGCGGTTGGGGGTCTACTGCTATTTGTTGGGGAATGTAGCGTTGTGCTGGTGGTGTTGGTGGCCTAGGATCTTGATCCATTTGGTGTACCACATTGGGTGGAGCTCTGGGTACAGGATAGTCAAGATCATGTTCTTGCCTAGGTCCTTCGGCATGGTTCGCAACAATTATTGTTGTTGCGTCAGATCTGAAAAAAAAAATCATAAAAATAAAAAAAGCAATATTGAGATAATTTAAAACGGTTTTGTAATAAGGAAGTAAGTGTATACACTTGTTTCATCTCCGTAAGTTAGAGAGAGAGAGAGAGAGGGAGAGATTTACATACCTTACGGATACACATCGTCCATCTTCGTTTTGTTCTGCCCTATTATCATTATTATTACGGTAGTCCATTCTCTGAAATAATAATAATAATGATAACATTAATAATAATAATAATAATAATGTTAATAATAATAATAATAATAATGCTCATGTTAATAGATGGAAGGGAAGGAGTGACGACTAATGTATTTCACAGTGATAGGTGTCGTTATATTGTGAATAATGAGTTACATCATCGTTTGATCTAAAAGTTGTACAATACAGGTAGAACATTACGTTTCCCTTCTAGAAATTCGCTGCAAGTCTTACGTTTTTTTTCATGTTATGTACGAATTATACTTGCTAACATGTAGCCCCAGCTTAGCTAGTGTTAATTATTTCTAAAATTAAAAAGTTAAGAGCATAATAGTTATATCCTAATGTTTAGTTATTTATTAACACTTTAATTTCGTTCAAAAATAAAACAATGTTTGACCCTATTAGGAATTACAACATTCAAGCGAACGAATAAGTTTTACTCCCTCAAGGTAGGCTATGATAAAAATAGACAAAATCATATAGAAATATACTTGTTTATATTATTTTTAAACGAGCTTTCAATAGAAAAAAAAAGACTTTCCACCTCCGATCAAACATCGTATCAATTATTCTTCGAAGATTTCTGATTTTAAAACTTGAAGACGTCTAAAAACATCAATTCTCTCTGGATGACAGCAATATCTTCAAAACGACGCCCCCGAAGCTGCATTTTAAGTCGTGGGAACAGAAAAAAGTCTGCTGGAGCCAAATCGGGAGAATAAGCAGGGTGAGGAATAGTAGACATCTTATTCTTTGCCAAATACTGGCAGCCAGAAATGGCTCTGTGCGCGGGTGCATTATCATGATGCAGGAACCAGTCACCAGTCCTCCATTTCTCAGGCCGTTTGCGTCGCACACTCTCTCTCAATCGTTGTAGCACTTGTTTGTAAAACACTTGATTTACTGTTGCATTCTGAGGAACAAATTCTTTGTGAACAATGCCTTTAATGTCGAAAAAACAATCATCATTGACTTTACATTGGACCGAACCTGTCGGGCTTTTTTTGGACGTGGAGATGCAGGACTCTTTCATTGTGAAGATTGTTGCTTCGTTTCAGGATCGTATCCATAAATCCATGTTTCATCACCTGTAATAATCTTTTCCATAAATTGTGGATCATTTTGAAGTTGTTCTTTAAGATCTGTTCAAGCAGTCACACGTCTTTCTTTTTGGTCATTGGAAAGGAGGCGAGGCACAAACTTCACAGCAATTCTTCTCATGTTCAAATCATCTTTCAAAATGCTTTGAACACTTCCGAATGAAAGTCCCAGTTCCTCACAAATTTCCCGTATTGTAACACGCCTATCATTTAACATGATTTCCCTCACTCGAGCGATATTCTCATTTGTTTTGCTTGAAGATGGTCGTCCTGAGCGATCTGCATCTTGAACTGACGTCACACCACTTTTAAATTTTGAAAACCATTGAAATGGTTGAGATTTGCCCATGGCATCCTCCCCATAAGCATTTTTAAGCATTTGATATGTTTCTGTAGCACTTTTTCCGAGTTTAAAGCAAAATTTAATGCATGTTCGATGTTCCTCATAATCCCGCATTATTGCTACAAATGAAAATCGCCGCAGGTATAAAACACGCCTACACTTCAGAGGCTATATCTCTGCACTGGAATGTCGGAGCAGATGGTGCGAACCCTCATTTTAAACACAACGAATTTCTGCAAGTACAGTCTAGGAAAGAATAAATGACAGCTTAGTGACAAATTCGTTCTGAGGACATTCCGAAAACTTTTTGATCACACCTCGTAGAAATACACAGTTAAGGGCATAAGGTTTTTTTATTCGTTCCAAACAGTGGCCTCATTTTCCCCCCAAACGAGATAATCTGTTGTTACAATCCCTTCCCCTTGTTCCTCAAGATGAGAGGTTAAAGTTGAGTGGCCTACATTAAGAGCCTTCTCTTTCTCCCATACCTCAAGCTCCAGCTTCCTCACTTCAAGTTCTAGCTTCCTTTTCTTTAGAAGTTCCATTTTGCGGGACACGTCTGGATCTCTCACCACAACCCTCTTCTTAATGGGGCCTGTAAAAGAAAATGAATACAAATTAAAATTAACATGATAATTTATTCATGTTACTCGTATGTTGGTACATGTAGGGCTCTATGTGTGAGAGAAACATCTCGTATATTTTACTGCTCGTCGGTCAACATCCATAAAGAAGGTACACAATGGAATACCAGTACACTATAAATACTAGCACCCACTTTGAAAACAAACTTTCTCCTCATAAAACACTTAATATCACACATTTTGTTATACAGGGAGAGTCAAAAAGGACTTTACAACTTTGAAATCTTATAGAAATTTATTGATTAGACTTACAGAATCAGTAACGGTGTCATTTAGTAGCAAATCACTTTGATTCACGTTTATTGTAAAGTTCTCATTTTCGTTCGATGTGACTGCCATTTGTGATTCGGCAAACATCCCACCGAAAATCAATTTCTTGCCACGCTCGTTCTATCAAATCGGGCGGAACGTCATGAACTGCAGCAGAGATTCTGTTTCTAAGATCGTGAAGACACTGTGGTAGGGGTGGAATGTACGCTTTATCTTTAATGAAACCCCAGAGGAAAAAGTCCATAGGCGTCAAGTCGGGGGAGCGAGGTGGCCCTGTAATTGGCCCTGCACGTCCAATCCACCGACCAGGGAAGCGACCATCTAGGAAATCCCGAACTTCTGTAAGGAAATGAGGTGGTGCCCCGTCTTGTTGGTAGTAGAAAGGCACAGCTTGTTGTTCATCTTCATCTAATTGAGGAATCAAAAAGTTCTCCAACATATCAAGATAAATAACACCATTAACATTTCTCTCCATGAAGAAAAATGGGCAGTAAACTTTAAATTTACTAATTGCACAAAACACATTCACTTTCGGACTATCACGAACGTGCTCAAGGGTTTCTCTTGGGTTTTCAGACCCCCAGATTCTGCAATTATGGGTGTTTACCTTGCCACTAATGTGAAATGTCGAATCATCGCTGAAAATTATTGAGTTTAAGAATGTTTCATCTTCCTCTATCCTATTCAGCATTTCAGCACAGAACTCTAAACGAGCAACTTTATCTTGGTCAGTAATGTGTTGTACCATTGTAAATCTGTATGGTTTTAAGTGTAAGCGTTTTCGTAGCACTCGCCAAACAGTCTTTTGTGGAATTCCAATCTCTCGAGAAGCACGCCGCGTAGATTTTTTCGGGCTACGGGCAAAGCTTTCCCTAACCTGTTCGACAACAGCATCACACACGCTCGGGCGACCTGGTGATTTTGCATGACGAACAGAACAACCAGTCTCAACAAAATTATTGTACCAACTGTAAATAGTAGGCCTGCTTGGAGGGTCTTTTCTGAATTCGTTGCGAAATCTACGCTGCACACTAGTTGCAGAGTTCGTTTCATGAAACAATAACACACAGCGATCACGTTCCGCACCAGTGAAAGTAGCCACTTTAACAACAATGCTGCTGGCGTTAGCAGTGGCGCAGTTTGGTACTGCAAGACTACGTGAATCAAACTTGGAAGTGTTCTGCTACAAAATGACACCGTTACTGATTCTGTAAGTCTAATCAATAAATTGCTATAAGATTTTAAAGTTGTAAAGTCCTTTTTGACTCACGGTGTATATAGTTCTCTGGAGAGGAGACGTCGCGAAGAATGATTTGGTCCAACCCACCCGCCCTCAACGTTACACTTTCTTTTATAACACGAACTAGCAAAAAGTAGCGTAAAATCCGCCATATTTTTATCTTCGTATGATGACGAAACTTGTGATTGGACTTTTAGAGGTGTGACGTCACACCAGCAGAACCAATTAATTCTGGGAAACAGGTTCACCAATACAACGAACCTTGCAGGAGGTACAATTTGGCACATTTACGAAATGGGAGAATTCAGAATGCCCTACTAAATTAATTTCACTGTTCATAACCTAACAGAACCTCTCACTAATGATAAGCAATGTAGAAGAGGCGTCATGTTGGTCAACCTGCTTCGCTGAGAAACAAAAAAACATCACCCGTCCGTGGAAACCTGCGCACATCGCGAGATGGAAGTTAACTCGCCTGTGATTCTGACAGTGCATAGCTTCATCTTTTTTCCCCCCCCCTCACCTATGATTTTAAACTATAACTACAGTGTGAGAACTGGGATTTCTGATCACAGGAACGATTGTCACAGTGGTAAAATTTCCCACTGTTTGAAGAGATTCAACATGGCACATAACCCTGAGCTTACTGCTGCTGAATTCATATAACTGTTCCTAAAATAACAAAACTCGTTACTGATCTAGAATTTAGGTGCCACCAACCGTAATGCAGAAGCTATTTTAGGCATAATCCCAATGGCGTGGACCCATTCACGTGATATTCACATTTCCACAGACTGTGTGATGTTTTTTGTTTATGAGCGAGGTAGTGTGACCAACTGTTCTTGTATATAGTGAAAGCAGACGATTTTATGCCGCGCACCATCCAAGCTCCGCTGTTCTGTTAGGTTAGGAACGTGTATGTTAGTTAAGGAGCAATATACTGAATAGCACGAGGTTTCTATCCCAACCACCATTTCTTACGAGCAGTTAGTGGTTTGTACCTTTGTAGGTTTGTTAGACTGTTTACCCACAATCATATCTCGTTTAGCGATATAACGTCACACCTCCAACGTCGAATCACGAGGACGAGGACAGAAAAATGGCGGAGAACAAGGAAGTTTTCGCTAGATCGTGATATAAAAGAAAGTGTTTCAATTAGGGCGGGTGGGTTGGACCAAATCATTCGCCAAGTCATCTCCTCTCCACACATCTATCTATAACAAAATTTATGTGATATAAGTTTTTTATGAAGAGAATCTCGGTTAAAAAATCTATGGGATTTTACCCTATTTTATTCCACATTTTTTCAAAGCATTCTTCGTCAATGTCTTTGTAATAAGTTCTTAACCACTCCTACTAGGCCTATTTGTCACCCTATATTTACCATTGTATTATCCCATACATAATAACACAGCGGCATGTCATGTCTTGTCATTTATAATTCAATGACTACTTTACCATCTGCAGAGTTCATTCGGCACAAAGTCATGTTTGTAATATTGGTGACATTGCACACTTGGTCCCACTCGGCATGGCCCAGCTTAGATGGTGATCACCTAATTTTGAAGAATAGCAATTGGCTCTATTTTTAGGCCTAGTTCTTTGCTTTCTAGATCACAACTTTGACTTACGATTGGTTTATAAGTACATAGAAGAGAAGTATTTCATGCGTAGACCCAAAATCCTTACATGAACCAAGTTACCGTAACATATTATGTTTTAAGAGAAAATTTACAAAATATGATGAATAGAATTTTGAATCTTACCTCTAGGTTTGGGCAGCTCGTTTGTTTATGGGGAATCAACTGTATTGCTACCCCCAGCCTCACTTTCTTCAGTTTCTTTTTCTTCTCTAAACACGTTTCCCTCTTCCCCAAGGGAATCCTTCATACCCAACCCTTAGAAGATGGGTGATTCTCTTCCCAGTATTTCTAGCACTAGATGATTGATTTCATTGAGTTTGGCATCACTGCCACCTCCGGTGCCCGTTTTTTCAGAATTGTCAACTTTACTCTGTAAAAATATAAACACAGGTAAACATAATGGGGATGGAATAAAGAGTTTTAGGGCTACAGCTTCTGCAGTTTCTTTTTCTTCTCTAAACACGTTTCCATCTTCCCCAAGGGAATCCTTCATACCCATCTCTTGGAAGATGGATGATTCTCTGCCCAGTATTTCTAGCACTAGATGATCGATTTCATCGAGTTTGGCATCACTGCCACCTCCGGTGCCCGATTTTCCGGAATTGACAACTTTATTCTGTAAAAAATAAACACAGGTAAACATAATGGGGATGGAATCAAGAGTTGTAGGCCTACAACAGATATAATGCAATAGAAATGCTTAAATAGTAAAACATCAAAGAAACAATGTAGGCGTACAACTTACAAAATAGTTTAGTCAAGTGTTATTTTTATATCAAAGGTATTAAGTTACATTGCTTAGCTATCAGCTGACCAAACTTTTATATGAAAATGATTTAACAAGTAAAAAGATATAAGTAACAAAAACTTACCACTGTCCGGTGTCTTAAGTTTGGCCATGTGGCATCTCGGACGTAAGTAAAGTCCTTCTCCCCGGACACAAGGCCAATGGCAACAGAAAAATCTCTCACTTCTGTCCATGCCGGCTTTTTGGTTTCCTTCATTATCTCCGATGTGACGGCCGCGAATAGTAGATGTTTTAGTTCTAATACCTTGCGGAGGAAACTAACTTTTTTGGCAATATTTTCTTCCCTTTTTCCCATGATAATACACTTCTTAAAAGATGAAAATGCAAATTACAAGATGATGCCGCGTGACATTCAGCCAATACGAGATAAGGAATGGCGTCAGACAAATGAGTAACGTTTCGTAAACGTATTTATAGGCGTGACTTTCTAAACCTAGCGGAAAGGAAAGAAGAATAGGAAGTAACAAACATTACCCTCCTTCATTCCTTCAGCCATTGTTTTCATCATGAGCTTCACTTCTTTCCATTGCTAACACGTTTGCACACCCGTTATAACCGCTGCACCGGTTTACGACAGCTCACCACCAAATCGCATAGCAGACCCACCTTGCCATAAGTGGAATCATGTTTAGCTGCAACTTCAATTCCCCAAACCCTTAAAGTAGATGTGTCTGACTTTGAGGGTATGAGGTGCTCTGTCTTGCCTCTGTGCATTATCTAGTTCCAAGTTATACAGCCCTTGAATATGGCACTGTATGGTGAGACCTTCCCTTTAGTATTGAATAAGCTAACTGAATAATTATCGCCAGTCATAGGAAGAGACTAGTAGCAGAGAGTCTTCGTGATGGTTTTGTAGTATTGTTGTCCAGTCTTCCTGCTTGGGAAAAATAGGCCTAGAGAATTCACTGGCTGTTTCTTTAGGCATAAAGTGTAGGATCAACATCATAGAGCCGTTTAATAATTGGTATCTGATTGGAGCTTCTTGTTTTATTAGTTCCCTGTTCTGGCAATGATGGTGGTTGCTGAAAACCCTGAAATTGTATAGGGAAAACATTAAAAAGGTACTTTGCTGCTGCCAAACCATCAGTAGCATCTGTAAATGATGTGAGAAGGGTTGGTCAGCTCCTCAGTTCTTCTCTTTGTTCTCTCCCCAAGAACTCGTTCATCATCTCCCTCTGGTGTAGCAATAAGCTCTCGAACCTCATTCCAGAATTTGGTGTCCCCTAGGATGTACAGTGTCATTGTCATTTTCCCTTGGCGTCTCATTGGAGCTCCTTCCCTGTTCTGGCACTGCTGGTGGTTGGGGACAAAATTGAAATTATGGAGGAAGACAGGAAACGGGTATGTTGCTGGTGTTGACGCTGCTGCCAAGTGGTCAATAGCAGCTGTAAACGATGTCAGAAGAGTATTCAGCTCCTCGGGTTTTTTTTTTGCTTCTTCTGTTTGTTTTCTCTTCTAAAAAACTCATCCATCATCTCCCTCTGGTGTAGCTAGAAGCTCTCCAACCTCATTCCAGAAGTTTGGTGTCCTCTCTTATATTTCTTCTTAGGTTCTATGGGAGCACTGGTGGTGGTGCTGGTACTGGCACTCTGACCATCCAACATTTCCCTGATATCTTCTGTTACCAGTGGATCTACTTCAATTTCAACGTTTTCAGCAGCTGTACTCGATGTTGAAGGCTGACATGAAGGGCCCTGTTCAGTTTCAGTATCTATGCCTTCAACGGATGTAGATGGTCTACTGCCAAGTAGAGCATGCAGCTCATTGAAAAAGTCACACTCTTTTCGTGCTTGTGCACTTCTACTATTTTCTTTCACACAAGCACTATAAGCTGCCTTGAGACTTTTCCATTTATTTCTTATCTGTTCGGCGGCTTTAAACTGATGACCCCTTTTCTTCAACAAATTTATATATTTCAACGTTCTTATATCGCTTGCCATCAAATAGGCTATGTATTTGTTTCTCTTGCATGATATCCAAGAGAGCTGCACTTCTACAGTTGTCCATAAATTTCTACTTACACTGTCCATTTCAAATAACACCAAGAGAAAATACTAGTAAACAGATTATATGTATAGCATCTCGCCATGCAGAATTTACCTATAAGCATGGACTTACCGCTAGGTGGTGTTGGCTGCACATCTTTAGAACAGATGACGATTGACGAGCGCTTCGCGTATTCAGATCAATCTTAAACAAAAACCAATACTTCTGTCTCACTCTGGCACATTACTCGTATGACCTAAGAGTGAGGCAGACATACTGGTTTTTGTTTATACTGATTTTAAAGAAACGAGTCCATTCTGACTGCCAGCTTCACGCATCAGCTTGGAACCCGCTGAGAACGCGACCTTGCCAACTCTACCATCAGCTGACTGAAAGGGAGTTAAAACGTTTAAATTCCTAACCTATGTAGCCTATATGCCAATTTTAATAAAGGTGAGTGTTACAGATTATGAAAACTGCTATAATAAAACCATTATTGTATGCAGAAAACGGAAATGTGTTTTGATAAAAACATAAATACTGATTTATTTATAATTACATTTAATCTGGTAGAGGGGCTACTCCCAATGAAGAAGAATCCGTATCATTTCCATCGTCATTGTCTGAGCAGAAAGTGGAGTTTGAATTCACGTTAAGATTAATTCCTCAACAGCTTGCTCCACATTGCTCTTGTCTCAAGTATCTTTAGTGACCTTCTTGGTGTGTTCAACCACTCCCGCCCAGGCCGCGTGAGTCACCAATTCAATTCCCTCTCTAATCAATCTCCCCACTTCCTTCAGAGTGAATGATTTATTATTCACTGCAACACACCCCTTTACTTGCACCCAAATTTGCTCAATTGGATTGAAATGAGAATGTTATGGGGGAGTTGAATTACTTTATGGCCACTTTCTTTCGCCAGCTGATCTATTTCTTAGACAGGAAACATTGGTTTATATATGGCTACCAATTCTATCATTTCTGCCTTCTTCAGGTTTTTATTGATCACAACATTATGCTTTGATTTCACGTTCTTATCTGGCCAAAGCCCAATATCCGTTTTCTGCCACTGCATTGTTGGCGAATTCTCTAACTGTCTCGTGTGGTATGGAGCATTGTCCATAACAATGGTTGAGTTCAGAGCCACATTCTTTAAAAGGGAGTCCGTGAACCACGCATTGAAGCTTTCTGCATTCATTTCTTTAAGGTAATCTCCTGTTTTCTTTGAACGAAACATGAGAAAACAATTGGGGATGAATCCATGAGAAGTCCCCGCAAGCAATACTATCACCCTGCTGGAGATTTCATTGTCCCTGCTTTAGTAAAGTCTGTCCATCCTTTTGTTAAGGTATGACTTGCATTAACCCAAGTCTCGTCCAGCCAGACGATGCTCTCATAATCAACCTCTCTTACGGCTTGTAGGTAGCGACATCGCCATGCCACAATATCGCTCTTTTCCATCAGCACTAGGCGTTTATTAAAAGTGCTATATTCGAATTCAATGTTGAAGAGGCAAATGCAGAGAGAGGACTTGCTGCCATGAAATAAATCCGCTTCTTGAAGAGTAGAGTGAAGCTTTTTCAGGGTTGGGTGTTCTTTCCTGGCAAAGTATGAATATATATGGCGGCGAATAGCATCTTTAGCAAATTCGTCTACATTTGTGATCCATTTCTGGTGGTGGTGTTTTATGTTTTGCCAGGGGTTTCTAATATTGCCTGTGATGGTTCAATTTCTTTTTCCGCTTCCAATTCCTTCTCCTTCTTCTTTGCCTTGCCAATTCTCATAACAGACTTTTCACTGATTTTCAGTGCAGCAGCTGTTCTTTCAACAACTTTATTTCAGTGGTTCCTGATTCTGTCTTTTGAGTTCAAAATACTCTCTTAATGAACACACCATTTCGCGGGCTTGGCTATGCAACACAGTTCCTTTACCATATTTTCCTCTCTTTTTAGGGGGAACAGGGGAATGTAATCTAGGTCGTCCTCTGGGACGTTTATTACTCTCTCCTGACATCATTGCACAGAAGTTTCACTACAAAAAACAGTACAAACACTATAAAACTGAAATCTAACTCAGAAAAACATGATATCCGTCTGCTAGCTCAATCTATGGTGAACATTGGGTGAGAGTTTTGGTGAGTGGCGCAAAGGATGGTTGCAGTTGATTGGTCGAACAGTCCATTGCCACGACAACGCTCAAACGTAAAAACAGATCGTAAGCGGAAAGCTAGCTGTCAGAAAGGACTCAAGGACTCTTTAAAATCAGTATACTTAAAGTGTCTTTCTTAGCTTGTCTCTGGTACAGAATGTAGTGCTCTGTTTTCCCACTTTATTGCATGAGAACTAGGGCCTCGTTTAAAGCACAAAAAAGGAAACATTGCATTTCTAAATCACTATAGTATAATAAAATCTGAGAAAATATTTAACGACATTTCTAAAAATATGAAGTCACTTTAAATAATGGTATTGACTTAGTCCTTACTAAATGCCATCTTAACAAAACATGTCTTCCTAAAATCACTGTATTGGCGCTGTGTACGTTACCAACATACCACTAGAGAAAACACCCACGAATGATGGTGACAGCTGTTAAAACTAAAATACACAGCTATGATATACTAGTAGTTCCTATGTTGTTATCCAGTGTGTTGCATGTGAATTTAAGTAGATGCATTTTGGCAAAGAGCATTTGCCATCTTCAGTTCCTTTATGTCTCCTTGTAAACTCCCAATGATACTTCTTCATTCCAGAAGTATGGCCTCGGTCTGAACCAAGACTTACTTCACCCCTGAAAAGGGGTCATTTGTCTTTCCTGCTAGATGCTTAGTTGGCACCGTTATGCGTATCCACACTGGAAAAGGAGGACAAACTGGACTGGATAACTTAAATTCCCTGGGCGATCACTGAATAAAAAGTGTAGCCCCTTCTAGGCCGAAACCACAAAATGGTGCAATTTTAGTCCAGTAGTCCAACAGGAATAAACAGTTGTCCAGCAAAGCTAACCAATGATGTCTTCTGTCAGGCATCCTATCCCTTATGAGCCGCAGCAGCTGACTATTCGGACCGCATATAGCCTATATCCGGAAGTATCTTTCATTTTAACCACGTAACCGTTACCATTTTCCTGTAAAAAAGAAACACATGGCATAACATAAGACAAAACTTGCACTCGAACTAGGCTTGTGCCCTGTGGTTAATATTGTCATTGTCATTAGAGGGTATAAGGAGGAATAAATCCACCCTCTTTGGCTACAATCAAGTTTATCAATTCACTAATTAAGTAGAAATAATAAAATTGTGAAGGCTTTAAGGGGAGGTTATAAGCTGTATCTCTGCCATGTTAAATTATTGATGTTCATGTTCATTTTTCTCAAAAAATATTTGATCAATTGAAACAAAATTTGGTAGACTTTTAGATCAGTATCTTTTCTTTAAACGTTGGTTTTTTAAAAGAATATGTTTGCAAACAAATAGCAGTAACTTTCTTTGGAAACTTTAATTTTTTTATTCTTTTTTTTTTCATTAAAAATGAAATAAATTTCTTACCATTGAAGATAAATGCATTAAAAACCACCGTTTCTTTATTAGTATAGTTTTAGTAACTGGAACAAAAATCAGATCTCTACTCTTAATACTTCCCGAACAAATCTGTACCAAAAACAAAATGAGAGAAAAATTATGTTAAAGATGAAATGTACCATAATGTGCTCCAAGTGCATATTGAGGACCAAACTTGTATGTCGGATGAAACACTATGAAAGAATATAGCCCACACTGCTCTCTTAATATTTTCCAAGCTATCTGTCTTAGTTTTAAAAACTTCATGCTCCTCCTCAGTGAGCCTTCCTTGCTGTGTAAGTGGCTTGTTGTCTTCAAGACGTTTCCCACTGTACTGTTTTCTCAATTTTCTAAGGCGTGAGCCCATGCATTTTTGCGCATGCTAAAATGTAGTGGATACGTTTTTTTTTAAGTATAGAAAAGAGCAAAATACCTTATTATTCGAGAGGCTCCTTCATGCCCCGTCATCTTCCAGGCGTGCCAACCACCGTTTATTTAACCTGGGCCCTCCCACCTCAGTTCCACAGGCATCCAGAGCCTCTCGAACTCCGGATACTCTGGGAACATTGCGTCATCTGGCCAGGATGCCACAATGATAAGATTGAGAAAAGTTCTCTCCGAACTCTATTATATAGTTAGTTCACTGCTGCTCACACTATAAGCGAGGGATATGCAAAAAAAGAAATATCTAATTTTTGAGATCATATATTTGGAATATCATTGTTTTTTGTGTAAGATAACAATTTTTTGTGTCATTCAATCGGTAGATATGAAAGCATATGCTAAGCTGATGTCTTTGAAAAACATTTTAAACACGCAGTCATTTTCAGCTGTAAATTTGTACATAGCATATTGTGCCATCTACTCAAGGAAATCTGGAACTAAAAGGAAAAAGAATTGTCCCGTCTGACAGCTAGCAATGTATGAATGTACTTGCATTATTGTGCCCGGCACTCAGCCGGTAACGTATGCCAATGAGTTAAAGAGATTTTCTGCGCCATTATCGCCCTTATGGCACAAAACGACTATGTAACATGTACATTATACTTAATTCAATGAAAATATACAATAAACCGAAAATCCACATTTTTTATCAAATGAGCTTACAACCTCCCCTTAAGCCAAACTGTGCTATTAGATTAACTTCTTAATTAATGTGAGAACAGTTCTGTTAATACTACTACAAATAATGCATTGTGGGTGGCACACTTCAAGTCAGTGAAGCACGTTATCCATGAAGCCATATAACGAGTGATACATTCCTTTAACAGGTTATGCCTTATCTTCGATAAATCTTCTTGAATTGTAATTCCGGTATCCTTAAGGAATCTTTTGCTGCAAAAGTCTTTGCTTCGTTCTCTGCAACTAGCAAACTACACTATTACTGGACGTGGTTTTTCGGTCTTTCTGCCAACTCTGTGACTTCTATCAGTGTCTTTTGAGTTGGATTAAATGCCGATTTTCTTACTGACGTCGGCCACAACCTTATGCGTTTCTGGAACACCGGAAATACGCAGGCCCTAGCGATGCTGGTATTGTTCCAGTTCAACAGTGTTTTTGTCAATTGAAAATTTTCCCCATTCAAAATATAGTCCTTGCTATTCCTGTTCGGTCACCTCTTGTCTTTTACTTCTCCTCCCCACCCCTCAAGGAAGAGAATTATCATTTTGAGACACTTTTAAATTAGAAATTGATAACAGGAAATAACCGACTAATACTCCCCTATATTCCTCATCTTTTCTTGTCCTCTGAATTTAAACATCTTAATGACTATTATCTCGTTATGAAAATTTTCCCACTTTGTCTCCCAATGGGGATAGATCATAAGGTGTTGTCTTCTCTTACAAATGCTGTTGTGTTTGAAGACCAAATTATTATTTTCAAGTGGACTGAATTTAAACTGCAATGAAGCCCAAGGTTGAAATGGCTATCGTTACACAACGCAAGTTTCAAACACTCAAACCCTTTGGTAACATTTATTAACTCTGTGCTGATGACAATTACAATACAAGTACTAATTATGTGTGTCATGCCGCCTCTTCTTGCTAGCTCGCCAACTTGTGGCTACCAAAGACAGCAAGAAAGTCACAACAAATGCAGTCTCACATTCTGCACTAAAAGCAGTCTTTAACCTGCATGAACTTGTTGAAACCTGTGTGATGTGTAGACCTGGGATTTTAAGGTAAATGCCTATTTTGTTCCTTATAAAATAGCATGAAAATTTTAAAGTATGTTGACATTTCATGATAAATCACTTATATTTATAGAGCTTTATAATGCCCTAAAATGCCATTTGGACCTTTGGAGCCTATTTTTACTATTTTAGTGCCTAAAATGCCTATTTTGTACATTTAAAATAAAATCCAACTTCTGTAACTTTTACAATCATTTAATGGACATCCCTGAATTGAGAGCAGAGGATGTGTGGGTTTTTCACAGAAACTTGATTTTCCCAAACCGTTGTCGCCAAAGGAATGCTGACTGACTGGGGAGGATTCGCTCAAAACAAGTAACAGGTATATAATTAGAAAGGACATACTGTGTCAAATTTTCATATTATCCAAAACTATTTTTGATAAATGTATTTTTAATTTTGCAATTATTTCTGTTGAGAATAGGTATACCATATTTTTTTTACAATAAAAAACTCCACTTTACAGTTTAAGAGCATATTGTAGTATTTTAAAGTCTATTTTCTATCGATTTACACATTTTTAAAGCTTATTTTAAGTGCCTATTTTCTCTTTTAAAAGCCTATTTACTAGTTTTAAAAGCCTATTTTAGGTGCCTAAAACTAATTTTTTTAGAGCTTTAAATCCCAGGTCTAGTGATGTGTGTGAGGCATGATTGTCCATTATTAGAAGTAGGAGAATGCAGGTCAGAACGCAGGGGAACTTAATATTTAATCCTATCTACGAAGACATACAAAAGATAAATCAGCATTGTATAGGCATACATAACTTATTCATGGTCTACAGAACACAACAGGCAGTAAAAAATTTAAGAAACGTTTCATTGTGGGTTAATTTGAAGTGCTCGTATTTAAGAAAATGTAAATCACCCCCCCTCCACCCCGTATGCGGGGCAGAATGGGGTAAAATAAAATACTTATGGGTCAATGATTAGAAATGAACCAGGCCAAGGTGCTCGATATTTTTTATTTTCCTAATTTTTTTACCAGTTATTTCCCAATAAAAGGTGAGTTTAAAACTATGGTAAAACAATTTAGGCTCATACTTTTTTGGCGGCCATTTTAAGTTTGCTTTTTAATCATATTTCAGTCGAAAACATGTTTTGCACAAATGTATATAACTCTGTTAACATTATAGATAACAAGACAAAATAAAGAACAAAATTATCAGAATGAAATGTTCTAGATTTTTGTTCTGACATAATATTACCTAAGTATTGAGGAAAGTGAAGAACAAAATCCACAACTACAAATTGAAAATTAACTTAAAACGGGAGATTTAGTGCCGCAAAATCATTAAAAGGAAGAAAGACTCACCCTTAATTTTTTTCTTGTATAGATCTACTGTAGAACTGCTCGCTGTAGAAGTTTCAAGCTTGAGACCTTTGCTCTTTTTTTAATACAATTTTTCAAAAATGCCCAAAAGCTTATTTTGGCAATATTTGAAGTAGAATATTTCAAAAGGGCCTGAGTGAAAAATTGTTAAATTTATATAGATAACACCTCTTTACGAAATAAAGATGTGATACAAATTTGGTGACTGAGACTCAACTGGTTCCAGAGTTGTAGTGCATTGCATTTGGCTTACTGAATGTTTCAGTTCTGCTCTTTAGGAGGCTAGAGTCAATGTGCCAGATTTCCCTCTTTTTTATGAAAACCTTTTTTTTCTCCTTATCTCAATCTTAGGATGGGCAGCAGATTTTCTGGCATGATATTTGGAAATGAGGAGGACGTAGGAGCCACAGTGTCAGACACTCATGAGCACTGAGCCTTTGGTTCGAGGGTTTGCTCTTCTGCATTGTCAACGACTGGTGTATTGAAAATAACTAATAATGAGTGTTCACTTAGGCCTACTTCATTGTCTGTTGTCGCTGAGGGTAAAAAGTCCTCTTCAGGGAATGCCTGAATTTCCTCTCACAGTTATGGACTATCTATTGGTAACTAAAAAGAATTAAAAAACAAGATAAGGATTGCAAAGAAATGAATTCATGGCGAAACGGGGCAATGCACCACCCCACCTCATTCTGCCTCAGAGACAATGCTAGGTTAAGCACTCCATAATCCAAATTTTCTTGGCGAAAGAACCTTTATTATAATACTTAAATAATACATTTTGAATATGTATACAAACAAAAATAAACTAAGGAGCTTACCTTGCGGCATAGGACCGACAATATTTAAAAAAAAAACTCATTAATTCATCTGTAATAATACACACAACCACATCTCAACACAAATTGAAAAAGAGTGACATCCCAACATGGTTTGCTGATAGTCCGTTGTGATTTAAATACCGGTAGTTTTCATCGATGGCAGCACCGAACGACTGAGATATAGAGCCCCGTCACCCCATTCTGCCCTGTGTTCCCCTACAGGGTCTTCCACTTCCATTGACTTTGCAATCTGGAGAATGTTTGAGCCAAACAAGGAACAAATCTTAATTTGCCCACCCATTTTTACTACAGTGATAGATACTTCCTTCTGGACCTCTTCTGCATAATGCAGGATTCATTCTTGCCCTTGGGAAAATGAACATCGGTGGGACAAAAGTGCCACTAGCAGGCCCATGTTTAGGGTGTATGCATTACTTTATTTTACACCCCCCCCCCCCACAAGAAAAAAGTCACTTCAGTTTAATAGTCTAACTTATGCAATTGTTCTGTAGCAGAATGACCTTCGCCTGACATCTCGGTTTCCTGCAGAGCATTGCGTGCATCAGGTATTGCATCAATTTCAGTGAATTCTTCAGGTAGCTCAATACATAGGTTGTGGAGAATGCATACTCGACTCATTGCATCTACTCTGGACATGTCCAATCTGTTGTTCTTGCTCCACAACAACCCGCACACAAGAGAGACTGTAATTGAAGTGTTTCTGCATTTGTGCTAGTTGCCCATTATCTTTATAAGGGCTCCACCTTAGCAAGTGGTAATCACTTGTATGAAATGAAACATCTCAGTGATCTCTTTCACATCCATGCAATCATTGGTCGAACCACGCCAACCACAAAATATATCAGTGAACTTCATGTCAGAATCACATACAACTTGCAGGAAGATGGAATGAAAACCTTTCCTGTCATAGTAACTTGCCTTTTCATCTTTGGGTGCTGGAATAGGAATGTGCGTTCCACCTGTACAGCCAATTGCCCCTGGAGAAGGTCTGTTAGCTCTAAGTCTTTCACATACGCACTGTACTCACTGCTCTATTTCCTTCTGGGAACACGATAAATCGTGCCTCTAAATCTTGCATAGAGGAAATGAATTTCATGTGAGCATTGCCCTTTGACAGTCCAAATCTGTCTTCAACATCTCGGAATGGGACAGTAGTTGCCAACACCCTAAGGGACATCAACAGTGTCTTCTGGACAGAAAGTGGGTCCCTTCTGGCTGTTCCATCCTTCTCACTGAGAACTGAGTAGAACAAGTTCAGGAACTTCTAAAAAGGTAAATTATGTGAACTTACTTATGGTAAAAATAAAACTAAGTAAATTACTGTTACCAATATAAGCATCAAAATATCCGCAAAAGATTATGGTGAGGAGGGCAATGAAGCTGTAGGTTATTGTGGAATAGAAATACCATTTTCTGGAATTTCATTCTGCATCATTCTCGCTATATTCTGCATGATGGTTAGAAAGTCTGTCTTCTTTTGATTTGAAAATGTATTGTACTTAACAAGTAACCGTTGAAAAGACTGCATTGAATGAAATTGAAGAAAAGTTTCTTTGCCCTTTTACAGTTTTCCTTACGAAAGGGTAGAGAGCTAGATACTGGTGACATGTGTCCACTCCGTGCATGTATTTATTGTATTCAGCTTTACATTCAGGTTTCAATTTTTTGTTTCCATATCGATCTTTAGTTTCAATGGATGTTACAGTATTTGCAAATATATGTACCATCGTTTATTCTTCAAATAGATCCCACATGTATTGTTATTCATTCAATTACCTTTTGGCCTAGTTACATTACGCTGATCTCCATCGTGGAAAGAAAACCGCAGTTTTCTCACTTTACAGCTCCTTCACGGCTGGTAAACATTTTACAGCCATGAAAGTCGAAACCAAGCATGGTGCAACAAAAGTATGTCTCTACCAGGTGGAACTAAGCAACTTTACTGCCATATTCTTAATACCGAGGTTGGTGCACTAGGACATATAAGTGTCTTATGAAGTGTGTGAAATATGGGTCCTCTACATTTTTGCCAATTACTCATTTATTAGGCTCTTTGTAATGCACTTATGTTTTTTTAGCATTACCTCATACATCAACATTTCTTTTTTTAATTCTAAGTTTCCCATTTTCTTTTGGTGCTCTAATTTGGCCATGTTGAGAATGGCCTCCTCCACGTCTTCTTCTCTTGATCTTTTCCTAAAAATAAAAAAGATTTATCATCACATTCTAAGCTTAAAGGGTGAACACACAAGAGAGTTCAATTTTGCATTGTCAACTTACTGCGCTTTCCTTCGTGGAATGCCCGAAATTGGTGTTGTTGTAGTAGCAGGTGTACCTGGACTTTGAACCACCGGTAAATCTAATATGATGGTATCATCTGGTCCAGCTTCCTTCAAATTACAAATAAATTTGTTAATGAAATTGAGTCAAGACTAGTGAGATTGATACAGTATAGTCTGCATGTTTTATAGTGCCTTTTAAATTTATTTCCCTGAGTAGAAATTAATATGCATTTTGTGTGATTACAAGAAATGGATCTCCAAGCTGGAGCCTTTGGACATTAGGACTATCCTCGCCCAGTATTGCAAAGACTAACCGGTCGACCTCTGTAAACTTGCACTCTGGTTCACCCCCTGTACCAGTGCGCCGAGCATTGTCCCTTTTAGCCTGTGAACCAATGGATTTCAATGAAATACAACCCTGAATAAGTTCAGTAATATCTTAAAAATTACTACCGGTTTTTCATATTTTTCTTTCTTTGACTGATGGACCAAACTAAGAAAGGAAAGTCTGTAATAAGTAGACATTTAGAAACAAAGTAGGTATTAAAAAGTGCATGACATAATGTCAACTTGTCAATTTGACAATTCAGGGACTGGCATTTCAGTTGGGCCTCACTGAGTCACCAGTGTCTCATAGGCCTACATGAAAATGTGCCAACTGAACTCAGAAGAGTACCAGTAGTCTATTGATTATATTCGACAACGGCATATGGTAACTACATTACTACATATACATAGTTACATATGGTAACTACATTGTAGGCATTACCTTAAGGAATTATTAGAAACGAGCATAGGACTTCTTAGTGTTACCAGATTTTACAAAAAGTGTGGAAGAGTAACAAAACTCCTGCCTTAAGTAGTAACACCAAAATTCTATATGAGTGACAAGTAGTGCCAGTGCTAGGTTATGTCGGGTTAGGAACTTTTAGTTTAGCAGCAGCATACTGAATAGTAAGGATTCATTATGTGCCACACTGAATCTTTCAGATGTTAAATTTTATCACTGTGACAAACGTCCATGGCTTGAATCGGCAAGAATGTTACTGGCTTTGCGTACCTCCCTGCTGCCTGGTAATGAAAGGGAAAAAATAGTTTTATGCCGTGCACTAAGCTCCTCTCTAATGGGACCCGCCTGGGAAGGTGGGTGTTGGAGAAAGCTATAGGTTCTACTAGCATTTTTATACGTGTCTAGTATGAGTGTCTATTCAAATGCTCCGCTCAATGTAATATCGCTGAATCAGCTCTCTCAGCGCATTGATATTAGTATAAGCCCTCCTATTTCTGTGAATCCCCTTTCATCGACAGGTTCAGATGTAGAGGCAGCATGACATCACAGCGTCATGTTAGTTGGTCAGTTAGCGTCGAGCTTCCACGCATGAGAGACGTGCTGGAGCTCAGTCCAGTATCCCGCTTAATTCAGACAATAGAACAGAGGTTTTCTATTAATTAGCGGATAAATACATAATACTTCCATTTACAAGTATTATTGTGTGATATTAATTAATCTACACTAGTTACAGTAGATTCAGTGTTATCGGCTTCTTAGATCAGTCTAAAAGTTCGTGTTTCAGTGTGGCAACGTTGCGCAAACAAGCGTTCGCAATAGCTCGTCTATAAAGTTCGTTAGATTCAAGATTTCAGTGTGAAATCATATTAGAATTAATACAGCTATCCTTACGATCATTTTAAGATATAATTTACATTGCTGGCATAATTAGAGAAATTATTCGCCACGTGTGTATCAAGTTCCCGCCAACGCACATTCCTTTGTTCAGTGCAAGGGCAACTATTTCAGATTCAGTATATATCTTATTTCATTGTTTCTATTACTATTTCAAGTGCATTCGTTACCTATATGTTGTGAGAATAAAGTCCATAGTTTATTACATGATACAGGTTTGTTTCCAACATTGCATCCGAGGATCCCTGTTTTCCAGCACCTGAGATCTATAAGTCCACTCGCTCTACATTGGTTGTCTGTACCATTAAACAGACTGGTCCTCCAGCTACTCCAGAGATTCCTACTAATATCCCTTCCCATCTTTCCCTCTACGGCAGGGTCATAAGCCGCTCTTGTACCCAACAGTGGGGTTTAGGGTTTCAACACAGAAGAGATTCAATATGAGACATAAACCTCGCACTATTCAATATATTGCTTCTAAACTAACATAAATGTTCCTAACCTAACAAAACGGCGGAGCTTGGCTGGTGTGCAGCATAAGTCCATCTTTTACCAAAGATGGGAAGGTGGATTTATGTCACTCACTAGACAACCTCTGCCTGCCGGCTGCTTCCCCATGCTTCCTAGTCTTGCGCACGCACCTCACTATTGTAAGGAAGCCATGATTGTACCCTTAATCGTATACGCATAAAAATATACAAATTGACAGCGTTATAAAAATAACCCTTGCACCAGAACGGTTATTTTTCACGTACTATAATGCTCTCTAAAACGCTCAGCAATCGCTCGTGTTGTAGTGGTTAAAGCTGCTTGTTACAGTGCTAGTGGTCACGAGTTCGAATCCTGGCCGATCCAAAATTTACTGTTAAGCTCTATTCACAATGTGCAGTCGGCAGTTTGCAGTTGCAATCAGCCGCTTGGGAGCAGAACTCGAGCAGTCGACATTGAGGTTAGGGAAACATTTTATGGTAGTTTCCTTCTAAATGCCAAAATGAGATTACAAATGAGGTTGTGTTTCATGTTTAGTCACGTTTAAGGTTAATATAAAATAATTACGGGTAACTTAAACGTAATAACTAACCAGTGTAGTTTTTCACTTACCTGTGAGCACTTGCGGCAGTTAGGCCAAAATACGTCCCTCACGTAGGTCCACTCTTTGTCATGAAAAATGCCATTTGCCTGCCCCGCAGAATGTATTTCCTTCCAGCGGGCTGCTTTGGTATCTTTGGTAAGTGCGCTACCCGCAAACTTACCAAACAAAGCAGCCTTCCACTGGAGGATTAATTGAAGAATGTAGATTTTCGACGGAATATTCAACATGAGTGAAGATGCAGAGCACAGAACACAAACTTATGAAGAGGAGAAATGAGAACTAACAAAGGGCTCCACTCGTCTCGGAAGAGTAAAAAACCGCGAAACGGAAGCGGAAATCAACGATACTCCATGCATGGAGGACATTTTTCAATTTCATATGTTGTTTACGAGATCTCGCGAGAATCTATGACGTCACTAATAAAAAGGATGGGGGCTTTTACTAACTACAAATTACAACTGTAATAGCTTTATAGTATACCATATTTTCACTCTAGTATTTGTAAAGCTAATATTATTTGCGATCTCTTGTAGCTTTATAGTATACGGCCCAGGTAAACATTTTACAGCCATGGAAGTCGAAACCAAGCATGGTGCAACAAAAGTATGTCTTTACCGGGTGGAACTATGCAACTTGACTGCCGTATTTTGAATACCGAGGTGGGTGCACTAGGGCATATAAGTGTCTTATGAAGTGTGTGAAATATGGGTCCTCTACATTTTAATTTTACCAATTATTCTTTTATTAATCCCTTTGTGATGCATTCATGTTTTTTAGCATTAGCTCATAAGACAAAATTTCTTTTTGAATCTTCAAGTTCTCCATTTTTTTCGGTGTTCTTGTTTAGCCATATTGAAAATGGCCTCTTCCATATCTTCATCTCTTGATCTTTTCCTAAAAATAAAAAATAAAAAAGATTTATCACATTCTAAGCTTAAAGACTGAACACACAAGAGAATCCAATTTTGCATTGTCAACTTACTGCGCTTTCCTTCGTGGAATGCCTGAAATTGGTGTTGTAGTAGTAGCAGGTGTACCTGGACTTTGAACCACCGGTAAATCTAATATGATGGTATCATCTGGTTCAGCTTCCTTCAAATTACTAATGAAATTGAGTTAAGACTAGTGAAAATACTACAGTATAGTCTGCATGTTTTATAGTGCCTTTTAAATTGGGCCTACCAAAATGACTATAATTAATTAACTTCACATCACTTCCCCTTAGGTCCCTGTTGGCTCTTAAAAGAGCAGTTTAGGGTGACCTAGCCAACTTGCAATAGGTACTGGTACAGATCAGTTTAATTGGGCCTACCAAAATGACCATTAATTATGGCTAATCGGGTGGCTTGGCCTGGATTGTCGTCATTCCTGTGGTTCAGGTGAATGGCTGGTATCTCTACATTCTCAGGGTTTTCTGGGACGTCCTCTTGCTGCAGGAGTTGCTGAATACGCACAGCTTCAGGACCACTCACAGGCTCGTTCTCTCTAGCTGCAATAGCGATGTTGTGCAACACTGCTGTTGCAACTATAATCGTAGGCACATTTCTGATGTGACATATGAGACCCAAGGCAACCGCAGGAAATCTCCTCTTCCACACACCATACTGTCGCTCAACAACATTTCTAGTTGCAAAGTGGGCCCTGTTGTAACGCTGCTCTGATTGAGTGGCGGGGTTTTGTACAGGTGTAAGGAAATATGATTTGCAGGGATAACCTCCATCACCCAGAAGATAGCCATTAGGTATTTCCCTGTTCTCTAAAGTGCTGGCAGTCGAGATTCATGGAAGATGGTGCTGTCGTGTGTCGAACCATGCCATCTTGCAACTATGTCTCTGATTAGGAGGTTTGAATCACTCACAGTTTGCACATTAATGGAGAAATAACCTTTTCTGTTCCGAAATAGTTCCCCATTTTCTCCTCCACGGGATTGGATCCGGACATGGGTACAATCTATTGCACCCAAGACACCAGGGAAGCCACGAATCCTATAAAATTCTTCCATTACTTCCCTCTTCTCCCTCTATCCTAAAGAAGCTATTGCTTCAGAAACTTTGTGGATAATTCTACACACTGTGCTCTTACTTATATCAGTGATGTCACCAACTACTTCCTGGAAAGATCCAGTGGCATAGAATCGTAGCGCAGTCAGCAGTCGATTTCTTGGAGACACGGGAAAATTGTTGTTTGTTGGGAAGTCCAATCTTTCTCCAAGAAGTTCTAGAACGGATAAAACCGTCTCCTTTTTTAGATGATATTTCCTTTGAAATACTTCTTCAGTCAGGTCTTCGAATGGATCAGGGCTTTCCCTCACTACTTCCTGATTTCTCTCATGATGTTCGAGATACCTAGCATACAACAAATAATTATCCAACTCCATCTTGAATGCTGCAGAAGCAGACGCTGCTTTATGGATACTATAAGAATACATACAGCTATAAGCGCTCAAGTATGCGGTGTACTCCTGGTTAACAACTTAACCGTGCGCTCGGGGCCATTTAGCTAATTTCTCCCGGTTAGTGTTGTTTAACTCGTAACCGGGCTCGATGAAATGGAAATTCGTGAAAATGCCTGGTGTTATTTAAACGGCCTTAACTGAGGTCGGTGAAATCGGCCATCAGATCGCAATTTTATGGGGGTAATCTTACGACAGTATGCCCTTGAGCAGAAAGCAGGTGATCAATCTTATATATTTTATCCTTAGGTCTCCTCGGGTTAATCAAGTCCCATAGCTGGGCTTTTCGCATCTTCATGTCACCACTCCTTAAAGTAAAACTTAATATAATGTTCAGCCTCTGTACTAGTATATATTCAAAACCACATATGAGGCCCTTAGAATAGCATAGGCGTATGCGCCAAACGCTAATTCTGAGAAAAACGCGATTAAAGTTTCGCAAATTATTACACAGAGGCGTATGCACCAAAAGCTAGTATCACACTGAAAAGCATCTACTTATACATTAATATGTTCGATAAAAATATTGCAGTAAAACTTGTTCAAAGTGGAATCGTATGGGACCAAGAAAATTTTCCAAATTGGACAAGTTTCCGGATTACACAAAATACACTAGGCTACATAAATGTTATCAATTACTGTACCATGCACCACAAATGTGAATTTGTAATATGCAAATACTGTAATTAATTACAAACCTTAATTCCTGTACAGCAGATATTCTTCACTTTATTTTTATATACAGTAAAATACTACACTATTATTAATAATTAATAATACTAACACAATATAATTATGCAATTACTGTAGGCTGTTTTCTTGCCTCATTATCCCTAGGTTTATTTCACTTTTGTCGCCACATATCGGGACATGGGTCCGGACAAAGGCAAGATTTAGCCCGCGCATTTACAAACCATTCCCACACTATTTCATTAATTTCTTCATTTCCCGTCTTCTTTGCTTTTCTCTTCATTTGTCCGTTCCCCTTCATCCACTCCTCCCATATCTTATCTTTGTTCTTTAAAGTTTCGTAAGTTTGCGTTTTACCGCATTTGAAACGCAAAATTATTTCGCGCACAGAAAGTTTGTCTCTCTCACTCGCTTCGATCACCTTCATTTTTTCACTGAGCGTGAGCGATACGTACTTTTTGATCGACATGATGATGTTACTTAAGACACAAGCAGTACAAGCCAACTGAAACTGAAGCCTGGCGGAAAATAGAAAACAAAGCAGGTAGCAGATTTCTTGACTACTGGGTAAATTCCATTGTTGGCCGAAACATAAAGCCACCGCCGTGTATACTCTAACGGAACTCTCAGGGCTGTACAATATTCGTGCTAAGATGTAACGTGTTCACACAGACGTGAATAACAAAATAGGGATGCAGTAGAACATACAATGCTGCTTTTCCGCATTATAGAATAAATTGCTACTTAAATCTTAAAATTTGCATTCCGTTTCCGCGTTAAGCATGTTCCGTTTTATACAAAATATTGACATTTAAAAATATATTGCGTGCGTCGGGACCGAAATATTTGTACGCTTTGGACAGATTTCCGGATTATACACGTGCCGCTTTGAACAAGTTTTACTGTACAATATTAAAAAGTGAGCCATCAGGCATTAGTACTGTAAATTGTGATGATAATTGTGATTTTACAGATATTCTAGACTTTTTAACACTAATTTTACATACAACGCTTTGAAGTGTAAAGCATGCTTTTTGTGTGTTATACCCGAAACTGTTTTCTTACAAAATGGAAATATATAAATTTATTAACTGATATTAATTAAGAGTAAATCAATACGAATAGATAAGTAAATAATTAAACAAAAAATATATAAATTTTAGCTCACCCAAGAGAATGCAAAGCGCTGGTTTAGGTTGAGCTGTGCTGTGCTGTGAGAGTCTAGGAGTATGTCAATAATTTAAAAGATCATCATCCACTGCTGCTTCTTCTCCCTCTGTTGTTTGATCCACATTATCTTGATCAGAAAATATATTATTGAAGTATGCATGGTGAGTTGCAGGAATGAAAGGCAGAAGTGAGCGAAGATCTGCAAGTTTTTCTGGCGAAATAACTACAGGTTTAGTGTACTTATTCGGTAAACTAATTAACGAAAGGTTGAAATGATGATCGTAACTCTTCCCACGTCCTTTTTGCAGATTTACTTCATAAGGTTCTCCAGTGTAAGTAGGTTTAATGCCAAATCCCATTTTGTGGTTACTGGAGAAAACAAAAACTCTTCCCTCAGAAAACCTGGTGCCCTGAACTTGTCGCTTCGTTATGTGGTGTTGAAGGACTCCTACATCTTTAAACTGGTCTCTCTTTACTAAAATAACATCGAAAGGGTTCTTCTTTCTGCAAATTCTAATTTGTTGGCCATACTGAATAGTAGTAAACACTTCTCTTCTCCGAAGATATAATTCTATGTTCCCAAAATCACGATCACAAGGAAGATACGAGTGGCCGGGTACCATGAATGTGTGTTCAATTTTTGAGAAACGGTTTGCATGAATGTACCTGAGACAGGTCAAAACCAGGTTCAGATTTTTATTCTGCCCACTGCAATTATCGCTGAATAGGTGTAATGTTTTCACTTCTGGTGGTATTTTATTTTCAATATAGTGCATGATGCAACTAGAAATTTCAACAGAGCCTCGTTTGCCAGTGCTTTCATCCCAAAGGTACATTGAAGCAGTTCTGTCCTTAATATTGTGGATACCAAAATTATAAGTCCACAACTTTCTCTTGTAAAATTGGATACCGGAATTTATTTTTGGTGTTGGAAGTGTCTGTTGCATATCTATGGCAATGGCAGCAACTGTAGGATCCTTGTTATCAGCTATCTGCTTTATCAGTGTATGTGCCATCTTGGCTCTACATTCATGCAAAGTCATTTCTTGTTTTAATTTTTTTATCTCTTCAGAATCTGTGTCTTCTCTCATCGTCTCCAGTTGTCGTTGTGTTTTGTCACAATAGTTACATGTATCAGACTTCGGAGGTGAAAATCCAAGATTAAATTCAGAGTTGAAAATGTGGCGGTAGAATGATTCAGAAACTGGGCGATCTTCAGCATGATTTTCAACAATCCAGTCACAATAAGCTTCGTACATTTTGGAGATATTTAAATCAGAGGCCAAGTATTTCCTGTGTGGGCTTTTAGCTCTGCTATAATGACTGGTTAAAGCAGGGAAACTGTTAATATTTGCGATTACTTTTTCTCTGTCTGAATCAGGCACTCTTCTAGTCTGTTCTTGATGGCCACGATTATCTTTATCAATGGTCCCTGTTCCTCTAACTTTGTCACGAACAGTACGCAGTCTTTTTTCACTCAATCCATGCATGTTCCGAAAAGCTACTGTGCAAACATTGTATTCATTATTTTCATGAATAACTTTATAAACTACTGTGCGCAATCTGCGAGAAGGCCTGTCAGTTACACGCGATCTTTTCACATCCACACTTGTCATAAGTTTATTTAAATAGCTGTTCTGTAGGTTGTAATCCCCTATTTCCCAAAATTCTCTAAATATTTCGTCAATTTTATCTCGACCCACTTTCTCAAAACAACCACACCGACACGGAGGCCCTACTTCTTTCCTCTTGACAACATTTTTTGTTTTTACACTGACATATTCTTCACCTGTATTTCTCTTCTTCCTGGCTACATTTGTTTTCCATTTGTCTTTCTGAATGCTGCGTTTTCTAGGACGACTTACATGATGAGAAGTAGAATCACTGTCTGTATCACTCATTGTTTGTGCTTAATATACTAAAGTGAAAAATCTAAACTACGAATTTGATTTCTGTCATTCATATGGTTAAAACACTAATTTTAAAACTCAGTAAATAAAAATTACTGCGAGCACTGCAAGACACCGAGAATGCGTGTTATCACTATCTTTTAAAGCAAAAGACTGAACGAAAAGCTACACTTTTAAAGAGATACCACCATACAGGAAAGATTCAAATCCAGACAAAAACTAATAACAAGAAAAATCCATTAAAATTGCTAAGGAAATTATGAGGGTTGAAGGATAGAAAACAAACAGAGCCCCTGTTAAGTGATGATACATTTGTTGCTCCATACTGTTCAAGAACTGCATGTCTTAGCATAGCGACCGGCCGGCGCGGCGCGGAAGACTGGCTCATACGCCTTTGCTATTCTCGAGATTTAGCTGGAGCACGTAAGGTTGAAAATCATGTTATATTCAAATGGAAATTTCATTCGTATCCAAGGCGTATCAACCATTCACACTAAGCAGACATGAAAGAGTATAAGTCATACTATATGTTGCAAGAAAAAACAAAAAAACGAACTTTGGCGCATACGCCTCTGCTATTCTAAGGGCCTCATATGACGTATTAAGCCCGAATATGAAAGACTTGGAAAGTAAACACATTATTATTTTTATTTTATTTATGACTTGTATTAAATAATTTATGTACTAGAAATATACATGTAATAATTTTTACAGATTTTGTAAAATGCAAATTAGTTGAGAATGTTCATTGTCATGTTACTAAATATAATAGCGATTACATTCAAGAAATTTGGCGTGGAATATTTCAAAGTATACCACCGTTATTTGAGTGAACAAAATTATATGTTGCATGACATTATTAATACATTAAAACACAGATGTAGCTGAAGATAGTCACAAGGGTGACTGAAACTACGTAGTCCTAGGTAAATATTTAATAGTGAAGTTCAAGTGTGAAACATAGCCTTAATAATTTATATGATGACTTCACTGTGTTCTTCCCAATATTAGTTTCTACATTAAAACACATTTATAACTAAAAACATCACATAACATATGGATCTAAAACATGTTGGAATATTTGATCGTTATGGTTACACCTGGATTATGCAAGATTAAGAAACCATAAAGACTGAATTGTGAATATCACTAACATCAAATTTAGGTTGAAAGCGAAAATTTCCTATGTGTGATTAACTATAACTTATAATAAAGATGGAATTGAATAATATTTCATTTAAATAAAGTGTGAAATAACACTTATATCCAATGCTAAACGTAAAGTATGCAAGTATTTCACTCTTGTCCTTTGATGAAAATGTCATACATGCTCCTTTGAAGTTACTATAAACAATGTATGTTATTATGACAGATACTTGTAAGTTTCTGTTTAATATCTTCCATTTAACTTACACCACTTGATTTTAATCTTGAATACTGAGCTGTATTTGTTTGACCTGTAGAATGTCACGTTGTCTTGTTGTAAATTCCACAACTTCCTTTGTATTCGGCAGTTATCGTCGTTAGTGATCTATTATATAAATGAGATGCATTTCGACACAAAATTAACGTGTCATCTTCAGTCAATCCATAAAAATTAATTATAAATTATAATTATAATTATAATTATAAATTAGTAACCACTCCTTGTCGTTCCAGCCATGATACCATATCTCCTTTCAAAGAGTGTTGTTGGTGGTTTATCTATCTGTGTACAATAGTATGGAGCATTGTCTAGTGTCGTGTAATAAAACACTCTAAATTCGGAATCCGTAGATTCGTATTACCCTGGAGTAATATAAGTTCCACCAGCTTGAAATTAGAGAAGTCTTGTAGAAGTATAGAGTACTTTATTGTAGAATAAATATACAATAGTAATAAAGAAGGTTGTAAGTACAAAACAGTCGACAGCAGCGGGCATAGGCTCCCGCTGACAGACAATAATGAAGATTCAACATGTCATATCTTCGGAAGCTTATATATACATTGGATATTAATAATAATAATAATAATGTTTTATTTTGCCTGGCAGAGTTAAGGCCATAGGGCCTTATCTTCCACTCAACCAGGATAAAGACAAAATACATTAAAAGGAATTTACAAAAAACAAATACAATAGATATCATACATAATACAAAATGTTAAAAATAAAATAATAATACAATATTGAAGTACCTATATTAAAACATAAGACAAAAATGCATCCAATAATATGCCGAGAAAACAAATTGAATTAAAGAATTATATTATAATTGGATGTGTGTATAATTATAATATTATACTATAATATACACTAAAATTGAAACTTAAAGCTAAGAAATTAACAAATAAAAGCAATATAGGCTAAGTGCCATGAAAATCGTGTACAATATAAATTTACCTAAGCTAGATAACAAGACATTCATTCTAGTTATCAGCGAGATACTTGATTGACTTTGACCTAAAAATCTGTACGCTCCGACTACCCCTGATGTCCGGCGAAAGGGAGTTCCAGATACGGGTGATGGCTATTGTGAATGAGGCAGAGTACAGAGATGTTTGATGGCGTGGAATTGACAGTAGACTGTTATTCTGAGATCGTGTGTCGCAGTTATGTTGGGAAGATAACAGTGAGAAACGGGAGACTAAATAATTAGGTGCAGTATTATTAAGTATCTGATAGAGTAGAGTTAGGGAGTGTAGTAGGCGTCTGTCCTTTAGTCGAAGCCAGGATAATTGCTCAAAATAATCTGAGACATGATCATATCGACGTATGTTAAATATGTGACGGACACAAGAATTCTGAAAGGAAGTAGTGTAAAATCAGACTTTCCATATGATGATTATAAGCCTCATGACCTACTAGGAAAATCCCACCAGGACTCTGACATTAGGAGCATGTGATTTCACTTATCACTTGAGGTTGCCGGACCCATCCAATGGCGACTGATAGTCTAAAATGATTCCTTCATTAACTTATATTGTTTAAGGCAAGGGCTTCTTTACGTATATAATATACGTAGGTAGATATAGTAGGTAGATCACACCCTTATTCTTCATTTCACGATCACCCAAAATCCTGCTTTTCAGAAATTATTGGTAGTTCTGATCATTTACTAATGAAAAGTGCTAGGTTTAGAATAATTATGTAACCACCGTTAGCCATCTATAAATATGTGTGAAAGTTTAACATAAGGGGGATGTGCCCTCTTATTTCTTTAGCTAGGGTTAAATATATTTTTAAAAAAGGGGGGGGAACATTACCATGAAAATGTACATTCTTCTTCAATAGAGATCTAAACTACATCGCACTGTACTCAGGCAGGAATACTGCATTCATTCCTCTGACATCGGCAGGCTAAGCCTTGCACAAAACTGAGTATCTTCTGTCAGTTTATTATGTAAATGAGGTAAAAATGATCTTTTGGCAACAAACAATTTTGACTGTGAACTGCAATTAACCTATATGTAAGATTACAAAATGACATGCTTCTGTCTATAGTGACGACTATAATATTGTTTGAATTACATGGTAAATGGTTTAGTTTGAGAAGGATTTACCATGGAGGGGTAAAGCCTGTGGTAATCTAGGTTATATATATGTCGAAACAAATGAAATCGAGTTGATTACGGCAGTGGATTGGCGACGACCTGAATTTCACTACAGATGGCAAAGTAATATTTTGTCAAGCCTGCCAGAAACACGTATTATTTACCTTTCTAGAAAAGGGGGAAGTTTTCGTCCCTAGTTGATCTGTTGTGCGGTTAGCATGCATAACAACCGAAAAAAGGAAAAAGGAAAATCAGTTTCACATCATCCACATCCAACCATAAAGTATTTACTCACTAATTAGAAGCATCGGGTTCAAATCCTGAGAAGAGTAGTGTCTAGATACAGTATTAACTATTAGGCCTAACTAAGAGATAACAGGAAGAACTTCACAGTTGAGAATCTTTAAAGATATTAAGTGATATAACTTTAAAACTTATTCTGATGTACATACCTTTGGCACCAGAAATTGCAATAACATTTTACAGGATCAATGCTTGTTTGCAACAACCAAACATAATTTTAGGTACATGTCAGTGAAAATGTTTAATTCTCTTCCAGTTGCTACAAGAAATTTAACTTTTAAACACTTTAATGGCTTAGTACTGATGAAGTTAAAACAAATCTGCTTCTACAATAATGATGAATTTTTTGAGGCAGCAAAAAACTAAATAATCTTTCAGAACCTACTATTTGGCCTACTGCTACGTAGTACAGTGCTATAGTAAAATAGCAGCTGAAAGGCCAGTTGGCTGATAAATATTAAAACAGCCAGAAAATTCCCCTTGATTTCAACCAAGGAATACATATGTAGGAATAGGCCATACTATGTGTCATATATCAAAGGAAAAGTGGAAGGTACTGGATATAATATTTCTTTTAGCACACAGAAATTAATAACGTATTAACATTAATAAAAGATGAACCTTCTGAGATAATGTTTTTATTACATCAATAGGTTGTGACTTTAACATTTCTAGTGTGGCAGATATTTATGCCATGAGCACATAAGGATACAATATATATAAAATAAGAAAAAATATTTCTCACCAATGAAAACTTCTAATTATCCTTGAAAACATTTAAGTTAATCATCTTTATTATATTAGCATATACTTTCTTTATTAAGATTAGTAGCATGGGGCTGTGAGCATATTACGAAAAGCAAAAATGTCTGACTTAGAAATGCCAACTCGGCAACACGGCGTGGGCTAGACATGATGAGATCTCATAAGAAGTGGACAAGAAAAGAAATGAAGAATGAAAACAGCTGAGAAGAAGAAGAACGAAAGGGTTGACGAGTACATTTCATCTTCATTCATACCTGACATTCATACTGGCTGCCCACGTGGCAGACAAAAAATAAGTTATAATGCAAGAAAATAATACAAAAATAAAGTACTTACTGAATGCAAATATACAACTTCGACAACTTCAATATTAAACCAAGAATTTCTGCTCACCTGATAACGCAGACACACGTAGCAGCCACAGACACACAATACATGTTCGCAAGAAAAGTTCCACTCGTCAACACAGCTAAAGGAAGAATAGAATGAATCAGAGCGGGACAAAGGCGAGGCAGCTGTTGCATGACGTCAGCGGCCAGGCAAAACCAACCGCAAGTGATAATCACGCCAGCAGACAGAAAACCATTTAAGTGCATCAGGCGAACTAACTCTTATAAAAAATAAACTAATTGTACCCAATTGTTCAAATAGCTAAATCAAATACTGAAAATACTCATACAAAATTACCATGTTACATATTATATATATTATACATTATTTAATTATTTATTATATATTATTTGATATTTTATACGTTTGTGCAAGAAAAAAATTGTGTACTCCACGCAATAGTCCTTCCTGGTACTGCTCGAATTTAAATATGCATGTAGCGGTGCTACCCTACTTGACATATTGCACTTTTTAATTTATTGTTTTTGTAGTGTTGTAATGTTTTTTGATCCTGAATTTCCTTTTATTGTTTGTGTTGTATGTATTTCTGATATTATTCTCGTACCGTTGTACCTTAATCGTTTAAGTTATAATATATCCTATACCGCATAACTGTGGTCAATCAGGATAAATAAACATGAAATAAATATGAAATATCCCATGGGTTACAAATTCAAGGGGGACAACAAAGAATCAAGAGGTTCAAGAGCAGCTTCAAGACCAACTGCTAATTCCATAACATTGTGATAAAGATAACGGAAATAATTAATAGTTGAAGATCTTGGAGTGTAATAGGAGTCGGACAGAAGGGAGGACCAGAAACTAAGATTATCAAAGCCACTGAAATTCTATAAATGAGATTAAACCATCGTGGTGTGAAATATTCTAAACCTTGGTTCATTTAAATCCCAACATATACTGCTACATATTAAAATGTTAAAGTAAATAGGTAGATATGCAGTAAGTCCACTTTTTTTCACCTTTGGGATCACTATATGAAACTTCATTTTGGATACATTCTGACTTGTAGCGTTACACATTACACTCCCTGGCTGAGGGAATCCAGTCCTTTCTAGTAATATTTTTCACCCACTGTTTTTGTTTCTTTAAAAAACTGAAATGAGTCACTATTAACCCCCTTCTGTATAATTACTCGTGCAACCGGGAAAACAACATTTGTTAGGCATGTTGACATATTTAATGTAAACACAACACTGCTAAAATTCACAGCACAAGCAGTTTAAACACACACGAAATAACAAGGGATGTCCCTGGTATAGCAAGGACGGCGAGACAAGAAGCTTGGATTAAAGATGCGCAGTAGCAACTCAAGCTTGTAGAGTATCTTTGAAGTGGCATTCTCATGTCTCTCTGGCTGTTTTACTGTTTGCATTTGGGAGGGTTCTGAGGCTGGGCGTAAAATCATAGTGGATATTACTTACCATGACTCAATGCTATTTCATGTAGTCATGAAAATTCAATAAAATTGGAAATGAAGTAATCAACACTACCAATAGAAGAACTTCGATGGTTTACCTATAGATTCTAACCGCTACAAAAGATACAGTGGAAATGAATTTCTGGAATGTTTGTATCAGTAAGGAAAACAAGGAAAGGGACAGATCATTTGAAGTAAGATAAGAGCACAGAACTTATGTAAAAAAATATAAATATATCACAATATAGAGACAGACACGATTCTATTAACCATTGTAAATACAAACTTGTAGTATTTTAAACAATGTGCCCAATTTTATTCATTTTTTTTTGTAAAAAGGGGGGGTTACACTATGTAAAATTACATTGTAACTGTGCTGTTTTCTTAACCTCTAATTATAAACAAATTAGTAAGATTAAAGTATAGAAAAATTTTAATGAACTAATTAAACAAAATGAGATTACTAATGAACTAATCACTGTTCACCATCGAACTCCCCCAGCAGCTTTTTATGATATCTTATCTGCACCCGGAGGAGTTCGAGCTGCATGTCCGTTCTCATTCTCTTCTTCTCGGCATCTTTCTTCTCGGCATCTTCGTCCTCTTCATCTTCAATATGCCGCCGTTTTCCGGTTCCTGAAATCATAGGAAAGAAATGAATAATTTTAAAACCAACTGCAAATATGACTAACCGCCCACCCTGAAATGCATAAATAATATAGAGGTATAAGAAGGTTGAATAAGTGTCCACTTCTTCACGATTTTCCTCTCAGTTCACATATCATCACAGCATCCATAAGACATGCATAAAGTTAACATAAATTCCAAAAATTACTTACCAGTCTGACATCTGCATGTACACCTCCGCGGGGTGGCAGACGTGGTCTGTGAGGGACTTGGTGCAGCAACTGCATCAGCAGGCACAATGGCAGGAGCACTGGCCATCACTGAAGCCCCTGCAGGAATCTCACTCTGCTCCATAACAGGCAGAGTGAGGTCCCCCTCTGTCATTGTCAGCCACAGGGATTAAGCCAGAGTTGCTAGTTGTGGGATGAGCATCATCCCACAGGTCGCTGAACGTCTGAGCAATACCGAGCCCTTGGACATTAGGACTATTCTCACCCAGTAAACTTGCACTCTGGTCCACCCCCTGTGCCAGTGTGCCGAGCATTGTCCCTTTTAGCCTGTGAACCAATGGATTTCAATGAAATACAACCCTGAATAAGTTCAGTAATATCTTAAAAATAACTACCGGATTTTCATATTTTTCTTTCTTTGACTGATGGACAAAACTAAGAAAGGAAAGCCTGTAATAAGTAGACATTTAGAAACAAAGTAGGTATTGAAAAGTGCATGACATAATGTCAACTTGTCAATTTGACAATTCAGGGACTGGCATTTCAGTTGGGCCTCACTGAGTCACCAGTGTCTCATAGGCCTACATGAAAATGTGCCAACTGAACTCAGAAAGATGATCGAGTACCAGTAGTCTATGGATTATATTCGACATTGGCATATGGTAAATACAGGTATTGCTAGGTGTTACCTTAAGGAATTATTAGAAACGAGCATAGGACTTCTTAGTGTTACCAGATTTTACAAAAAGTGTGGAAGAGCAACAAATCTGCTGCCTTAAGTAGTAACACCTAAATTCTACATCAGTGACAAGTAGTGCCAGTGCTAGGTTATGTCGGGTTAGGAACTTCTAGTTTGCCTGCCCCGCGGAATGTATTTCCTTCCAGCAGGCTGCGTTGGTATCTTTGGTAAGTGTGCTACCCCCAAACTTACCAAACAAAGCAGCCTTCCACTGGAGGATTAATTGCAGAATGTAGACTTTAGCCGGAATGTTCAACATGATTGAAGATGAAGAGCACAGAAAACACAAACTTATGAAGAAGAGAAATGAGAACTAACAAAGTTGGGCTCCATCGTCTCGGCTTCGAATTTTTGAAAGAGTAAATAAACAGCGAAATTCAAACGGAAATCAACGATACTCCGTGCATGGAGGACATTTTTCAATTTCATATGTTTACGAGAATCTATGACGTCACTAATAAAAAGGATGGGGGCTTTTACTAACTACAAATTACAACTGTTATAGCTTTATAGTATACCATATTTTCACTCTAGTATTTGTAAAGCTAATATTATTTGCGATCTCTTGTAGCTTTATAGTATAAGGCCCAGGTAAACATTTTACTGCCATGGAAGTCGAAACCGAGCATGGTGCAACAAAAGTATGTCTATACCGAGTGAAACTAAGCAACTTTACTACTGTATTGGTGCACTCGGACGTAAGTGATTTATGAAGTGTGTGAAATGTGGGTCCTCTACATTTTAATTTTACCAATTCTTTGTGATACATTCATTTTTTTTTTTTTGCATTAGCTCATAAGACAAAATTTCTTTTTGCATCTCCAAGTTCTCTTTTTTTTTTTTTTTTTTTTTTTTTTTTTGTCTTGACAGACCAAGGTAAGTCTATTTTTTGTCGTATAGCTAACAATATCTTCGGACAGGTTGGCACTATTTTTCGTACAGTATAAAACTCCTGGACAGTTCTTCTTATTACACACATATCGAAATCATCAATATTGACCTTCTGATCACATGACCTCAGTCGGTGTTTCCCTGGCGTATGGAGAGGTGATGACGAACCGGCTTCTTCTCTCACTTTCGCATCACGCCTTATTGTCTTGATAAGGATGTAGACACTCCTGTATAATGAGCTGCTCTATCAGTAGCATGAGGAATAGCCACCTGTTTACTTTGCGATTCATCGTCACAAACTTTAATGACGTTCGCTATTATTTCCCGCCCTTCACTGTGAACAGTTTTACCTTCCTTGCGCACGTTAGACATCACTAGTACTGCAAACACGGGATCGCTCGATGTTCACAAACGGAGTTCACCAGGCACACTGGCCGGGGAAAAGCATTCTTGAACAAATTAGAAGGCACCAATGACACCAGACGTTGACCAGATCATTTTGAATGGGCTGTAAACTGAAAACGGTGAGCTGAGCTACCCCATGTATCATAAACGTGTACCGTTACAGACCCCTGTAAAAGCAGGACTTTTCCCCTTGCACCTCATTCCCCGGAGACTTTCTCTGCTGTGGAGAACAGTACCTCTATTACTCTACTCAGAAAGAGATCGCACCCCCTATGGCAAAAGATGTACCATGATATGAAATGAGTATCGGTACAGTGGAAATGAATTTCTGGAATGTTTGTATCAGTAAGGAAAACAAGGAAAGGTACAGATCATTTGAAGTAAGATAAGAGCACAGAACTTATGTAAAAAAATATAAATATATCACAATATAGAGACAGGCACGATTCTATTAACCATTGTAAATACAAACTTGTAGTTTTTTTAACGATGTGCCCAATTTTTTTTTGGTAAAAAGGGTGGGTTACACTATGTAAAATTACATTGTACCTGTGCTGTTTTCTTAACCTCTAATTATAAACAAATTAGTAAGATTAAAGTATAGAAAAAACTTTTAATGAACTAATTAATACTAATCACACTATTCACCATCGAACTCCCCCAGCAGCTTTTTATGATATTTTATCTGCAGCCGGAGGAGTTCGAGCTGCATGTCCGTTCTCATTCTCTTCTTCTCGGCATCTTTCTTCTCGGCATCTTCGTCCTCTTCATCTTCAATATGCCGCCGTTTTCCGGTTCCTGAAATCATAGGAAAGAAATGAATAATTTTAAAACCAACTGCAAATATGACTAACCGCCCACCCTGAAATGCATAAATAATATAGAGGTATAAGAAGGTTGAATAAGTGTCCACTTCTTCACGATTTTCCTCTCAGTTCACATATCATCACAGCATCCATAAGACTTGCATAAAGTTAACATAAATTCCAAAAATTACTTACCAGTCTGACATCTGCATGTACACCTCCGCGGGGTGGCAGACCTGGCCTGTGAGGGACTTGGTGCAGCAACTGCATCAGCAGGCACAATGGCAGGAGCACTGGCCATCACTGAAGCCCCTGCAGGAATCTCACTCTGCTCCATAACAGGCAGAGTGAGGTCCCCCTCTGTCATTGTCAGCCACAGGGATTAAGCCAGAGTTGCTAGTTGTGGGATGAGCATCATCCCACAGGTCGCTGAACGTCTGAGCAATACCGAGCCCTTGGACATTAGGACTATTCTCACCCAGTAAACTTGCACTCTGGTCCACCCCCTGTGCCAGTGTGCCGAGCATTGTCCCTTTTAGCCTGTGAACCAATGGATTTCAATGAAATACAACCCTGAATAAGTTCAGTAATATCTTAAAAATAACTACCGGATTTTCATATTTTTCTTTCTTTGACTGATGGACAAAACTAAGAAAGGAAAGCCTGTAATAAGTAGACATTTAGAAACAAAGTAGGTATTGAAAAGTGCATGACATAATGTCAACTTGTCAATTTGACAATTCAGGGACTGGCATTTCAGTTGGGCCTCACTGAGTCACCAGTGTCTCATAGGCCTACATGAAAATGTGCCAACTGAACTCAGAAAGATGATCGAGTACCAGTAGTCTATGGATTATATTCGACAATGGCATATGGTAAATACAGGTATTGCTAGGTGTTACCTTAAGGAATTATTAGAAACGAGCATAGGACTTCTTAGTGTTACCAGGTTTTACAAAAAGTGTGGAAGAGTAACAAAACTGCTGCCTTAAGTAGTAACACCTAAATTCTACATCAGTGACAAGTAGTGCCAGTGCTAGGTTATGTCGGGTTAGGAACTTCTAGTTTGCCTGCCCCGCGGAACCCGCAAACTTACCAAACAAAGCAGCCTTCCACTGGAGGATTAATTGAAGAATGTAGATTTTCGACGGAATATTCAACATGAGTGAAGATGAAGAGCACAGAACACAAACTTATGAAGAGGAGAAATGAGAACTAACAAAGTTGGGCTCCATCGTCTCGGCTTCGAATTTTTGAAAGAGTAAATAAACAGCGAAATTCAAGCGGAATTCAACGATACTCCGTGCATGGAGGACATTTTTCAATTTCATATGTTTACGAGAATCTATGACGTCACTAATAAAAAGGATGGGGGCTTTTACTAACTACAAATTACAACTGTAATAGCTTTATAGCAGGGGTGCTCAAACTTGAACTGCTGGCGATCTACCTCAATATTTTTAGACTACTTACGATCGACTCTGAGAGACTGCAAGTGTGTGTGATGCAGGGTTGTCGTACATACACTATACACCCTACCTACCTAGGTAGGGCGTACCGTAGCATATATAGATATTAGCTTTCTGCGCAGTATAGGTACATTATTTTAGTCAAGGTTTGGGTTAGGTTTAGTTAGGTTCTTCTCTACAATATCAATGAAAAAACTCATAGTTATTCAAAATTGCGAGTTTATTGGTTGTTACAAAACAAAAGAGTTACATATGGTGTTAAACTTAACTAAGGAGTGGCTTTGGATGTTGAAGCGTGGCACTGCATGTCCTCAGCATACTTTTCATAAGATGGTACGTAACCACTGAGTGCTAATCGCAAGCATGATGACATATGATCGTCAGTTAGTCGATTGCGATATTTTGACTTAATTATCTTCATTTCAGAAAATGCAGACTCGCACAAGTAAGTTGACCCAAAAAATGCCGTCAGTTGAAGGGCGATTTGCCTTACATTCGGATATTTATCTTCAGATATAAAACACCAGAAATTTGTATCAGATGCTGTAGCTTTGAGATGTATATCTGATATAATCTGCACCAACTCATTTTCAACAGAACATGAGTTCATATTAAACTGACTGGCTATTTCAGTAGCTAATTCCTCAATGTTTTTACATGAAAAAGGATAACTCATAAATGATGCTATATTTTCCAATTTACTGCAATCATGAAAACGCATTTCGAATTGTCCCAAAATATTTGATAATTCAGCCTCATACGTATCATAATTCAACTGAGGAATCCTTGCTTTCAAAGACGGAAAATGTTTCAGATCCTTTCTTTTCAGTTGATCTATCATAAGTTGCAATTTACTTTTGAATGCGTTTACTGCGCTAATCATCTCAATAATAGTTTTTCCTTTACCTTGAAGCTCCAAGTTAACGGTGTTTAAGTGCATTGTGATGTCAGTCAAAAATGCCAAATCATTTAGCCATTTTTCGTTTTTCAAAATCTGAGTGTCATCACCTCTTTCGTCTAGAAAAGCTGTTATTTCGGGCAATAATTCTTGAAACCTTTCTAGGAATTTTCCGCGACTCAACCACCTGACGTCCGTGTGAAGAACTAAATCAGTGTGTTCAGCTGACTCCCTATCTTCCAACTGCAACTGAAAGAGCCGCCGTTGCAAGCTACGTGCACGGATGGAATTCACAATTTTTGTCGCAATGCCCATAATTTCCTCCGTGTTTAAAACTTTTGAACACAAAACTTGTTGATGTATAATGCAATGGAATGAAAAAAATGAAGGGAATTCTTCATTAGCTCGACACAATGCCACAAAACCGTTTTTGTTTCCAGTCATTGCTGGTGCTCCATCGGTTGTAATGCACACTAATTTATATATTGGTAGCTCGTAGTTTTTTACAAAATTGAAGAAAACGTCAAATATATCTTCGCCACGGGTCTTCCCCTTCAGAGGTATGATTGTCAAAAATTCTTCCTTAGCCAACATGTCATTGAATACCATCCGAATAAAAATACACAGCTGGGCAGTGTCTGTCATATCGGTGGATTCGTCGAACTGTAAAGAAAAGTATGTACATTCCATGATATCATGTTTTAGTTTATCTGCGATGTCCTGGCTCATGACTTCAATACGCCTTGTGACAGTCGGACGAGATAACTGTATTTTAAATGACGCGATCGTAGCAGCTTTTGATTGTTTGACTGGTCTTGTGAACATGGATTGTTCTTTTTTCAAACAAGATATCAAATCACGTACCTTTAGTTTTCTTAATTCACTCTGTGGCGGAAAATCCTTTTCATAGTTTTTATGAACCGTTTTATGATGCCTCTCTAAGTTACCACGCTTAGGTATTGCAACTGACGCACGACAAATAACACAAATGCACTTATCCTTCACCATACAAAAGAAAAATTCTTCCTCCCAATCCTTATTAAAATGATACGTTTTAGATTTCTTCACTGCACTCATTTTCCACTATTTAATAATAAACTTTGTACTTATCGACGTAGTATCGCCATCAAGTTACAATTCAGAATGACTCCAATTCCTGCAGGCGCAACATTTATATCGGCGTGAACGAAAGTCTCGAATGTTCCCGTCAAACGCGCCGCCCGAAACTAGACTGTACTGTCTCTCGTTGTTTCTAGACTAGACTCCACTGTCTAGTCTAGAAACAACGCGGCTTTTCTTTGACAAGTGCCGCGCGTTCCTTTGATAAAGCCACCTTTTGCCGCAAGCAGTGTTATTTTATTAGTTACCTACCTACTTATTAAAATTTTTTTTCTTCTCGAGATCTACTCAAAAAGCACTCGCGATCGACTTGTCGATCGCGATCGACCGTTTGAGCACCCCTGCTTTATAGTATACCATATTTTCACTCTAGTATTTGTAAAGCTAATATTATTTGCGATCTCTTGTAGCTTTATAGTATACGGCGCAGGTAAACATTTTACAGCCATGGAAGTCGAAACCGAGCATGGTGCAACAAAAGTATGTCTTTACCGGGTGAAACTAAGCAACTTTACTACTGTATTGGTGCACTCGGACGTAAGTGATTTATGAAGTGTGTGAAATGTGGGTCCTCTACATTTTAATTTTACCAATTCTTTGTGATGCATTCATTTTGTTTTTTGCATTAGCTCATAAGACAAAATTTCTTTTTGCATCTCCAAGTTCTCCTTTTTTTTTTTTTTTTGTCTCGACAGACCAAGGTAAGTCTATTTTTTGTAAAACTCCTGGACAGTTCTTCTTATTACACACATATCGAAATCATCAATATTGACCTTCTGATCACATGACCTCGGTCGGTGTTTCCCTGGCGTATGGAGAGGTGATGACGAACCGGCTTCTTCTCTCACTTTCGCATCACGCCTTATTGTCTTGATTAAGGATGTAGACACTCCTGTATAATGAGCTGCTCTATCAGTAGCATGAGGAATAGCCACCTGTTTACTTTGCGATTCATCGTCACAAACTTTAATGACGTTCGCTATTATTTCCCGCCCTTCACTGTGAACAGTTTTACCTTTCTTGCGCACGTTAGACATCACTAGTACTGCAAACACGGGATCGCTCGATGTTCACAAACGGAGTTCACCATGCACACTGGCCGGGGAAAAGCATTCTTGAAAAAATTAGAAGGCACCAATGACACCAGACATTCACCAGATCTTTTTGAATGGGCTGTAACCTGAAAACGGTGAGCTGAGCTACCCCATGTATCATAAACGTGTACCGTTACGGACCCCTGTAAAAGCAGGACTTTTCCCCTTGCACCTCATTCCCCGGAGACTTTCACTGCTGTGGGGAACAGTACCTCTATTACTCTACTCAGAAAGAGATCGCACCCCCTATGGCAAAAGATGTCCCATGATATGAAATGAGTATCGGTGGTACCAAATATGCAGGTAGTTTTATGTACTCTACCATCACATTCTATAGTGTGATAAGCTGAGGAATGGCAATCCTCGACGTTAGCTTCTACATTAGAATGTCCGCATATACAGCACAGCACAGAAGCTGCCGTCATATTTATATTCATATACAGTAGGACCCCGATAATTCGAGCTAATTGGGGCTGAGGCTATCTCGAATTAAAAAAAATAACTCTGATTATACGAAAATTTCACTAAATCAATGGGTAAATCGCAAATAAATGTTTAATGAGCACAATAATGGTTTAAATAATAAAATAAATAAACAATATAGTAGGCCTACATACCTGTGTTACGCCTGTGTGTATATATTGTCAAACATTTCCAATTTGCTACATCGGCATCCTTTAAGGATGAAGTCATTGCCTGACCCTTAATGGAGTGGAACGGGAAAGCGATGCTACTAGGAAAACACTTTTAACTACCATTGTAGGGATTACTGTAACAATACAGTATTCTTTTCTGAAAGGATGGGGAAATATGCACTGTACAATTGATTGACACGAGGTCCCGACAAAGAAAAATTGAACTTAATGGTTTCTGTCAATCTGTAATAGAAATGCATTAGCAGTCTGAAGCCAAGGTTATTTCTGCGGACACCGTATAAAAACGGGATTTTACTCTAGTTTTATGGACAATTTTAATTTTCTTAAGACCAGCTCGAATTACACGGAACCTCGAAATACCGGAGCTCGAATTACCGAGGCTCTACTGTACAAATGTTGTGATAAATGCAGTTAGCATTTGTTATACAGAAATTAGTATGCCTGGCTCTACTAGTAATTTGTATGGATGGAGAGAAGCGGTATAAAATATAAGACTGTGATTTTAATCAGGGCCGTAATTACCCTGTTTCTACTGGAGATCGATGTTTCCTATGCAGTTTACACTTTGATTAATATCGTTAGGGAAACCAACCTTAATATGATGATCGATGCTGACTCCATTGACCCATAGCAGACGGCAGCTTCGTACCCCGTGGAACTTGTTCGAAAACAAGTGTTGAAACATTATTCTCGCTACATTGTGCATGATGGTTAGAAAGTCTGTCTTCTTTTGGTTTGAAAATTTATTGTACTTAACTAGTAACTGTTGAAAAGACTGCATTGGATGAGATGGAAGAAAAGTTTCTTTGCCCTTTTACAGTTTTCCTTACGAAAGGGTAGAGAGCTAGATACTGGTGACATGTGTCCACACCGTGCATGTATTTATTGTATTCAGCTTTACATTTAGGTTCCAATTTTTTGTTTCCATATCGATCTTTAGTTTCAATGGATGTTACAGTATTTGCAAATATATGTACCATCGTTTATTCTTCAAATAGATCCCACATGTATTGTTATTCATTCAATTACCTTTTGGCCTAGTTACATTACGCTGATCTCCATCTTGGAAAGAAAACCGCAGTTTTCTCACTTTACAGCTCCTTCACGGCTGGTAAACATTTTACAGCCATGAAAGTCGAAACCAAGCATGGTGCAACAAAAGTATGTCTCTACCGGGTGGAACTAAGCAACTTTACTGCCGTATTCTTAATACCGAGGTTGGTGCACTAGGGCATATAAGTGTCTTATGAAGTGTGTGAAATATGGGTCCTCTACATTTTTGCCAATTACTCATTTATTAGGCCCTTTGTAATGCACTTGTGTTTTTTTAGCATTACCTCATACATCAACATTTATTTTTTTACTTCTAAGTTTCCCATTTTCTTTTGGTGCTCTAATTTGGCCATGTTGAGAATGGCCTCCTCCACGTCTTCTTCTCTTGATCTTTTCCTAAAAATAAAAAAAGATTTATCATCACATTCTAAGCTTAAAGGGTGAACACACAAGAGAATTCAATTTTGCATTGTCAACTTACTGCGCTTTCCTTCGTGGAATGCCCGAAATTGGTGTTGTTGTAGTAGCAGGTGTACCTGGACTTTGAACCACCGGTAAATCTAATATGATGGTATCATCTGGTCCAGCTTCCTTCAAATTACAAATAAATTTGTTAATGAAATTGAGTCAAGACTAGTGAAAATAATACAGTATAGTCTGCGTGTTTTATAGTGCCTTTTAAATTGGGCCTACCAAAATTACCATAATTAATTAACGTCACATCACTTCCCCTTAGGTCCCTGTTGGCTCTTAAAAGAGCCGTTTAGGGTGACCTAGCCAACTTGCAATAGTTACTGGTACAGATCAGTTTAATTGGGCCTACCAAAATGACCATTAATTATGGCTATTCGGGTGGCTTGGCCTGGATTGTCGTCATTCCTGTGGTTCAGGTGAATGGCTGGTATCTCTACATTCTCAGGGTTTTCTGGGACGTCCTCTTGCTGCAGGAGTTTCTGAATATGCACAGCTTCAGGACAACTCACAGGCTCGTTCTCTCTAGCTGCAATAGCGATGTTGTGCAACACTGCTGTTGCAACTATAATCGTAGGCACATTTCTGATGTGACATCTGAGACCCAAGGCAACAGCAGGAAATCTCCTCTTCCACACACCATACTGTCGCTCAACAACATTTCTAGTTACGAAGTGGGCCCTGTTGTAACGCTGCTCTGATTGAGTGACGGGGTTTTGTACAGGTGTAAGCAAATATGATTTGCAGGGATAACCTCCATCACCCAGAAGATAGCCATTAGATATCTCTTTGGTCTCTAAACGTGCTCGCAGTCGAGATTCATGGAAAATGGTGCTGTCGTGTGTCGAACCAGGCCATCTTGCAACTATGTCTCTGATTAGGAGGTTTGAATCACTCACAGTTTGCACATTAATGGAGAAATAACCTTTTCTATTCCGAAATAGTTCCCCATTTTCTCCTCCACGGGATTGGATCCGGACATGGGTACAATCTAATGCACCCAAGACACCAGGGAAGCCACGAATGCTATAGAATTCTTCCATTACTTCCCTCTGCTCCCTCTATCCTAAAGAAGCTATTGCTTCAGAAACTTGGTGGATAATTCTACACACTGTGCTCTTACTTATATCAGTGATGTCACCAACTACTTCCTGGAAAGATCCAGTGGCGTAGAATCGTAGCACTGTCAGCTGTCGATTTCTTGGAGACACGGGAATATTTTTGTTTGTTGGGAAGTCCAATCTTTCTCCAACAAGAAGTTCCAGAACGGATAAAACTGTCTCCTTTTTTAGACGATATTTCCTCTGAAATACTTCTTCAGTCAGGTCTTCGAATGGATCAGGCCTTTCCCTCACTACTTCCTGATTTCTCTCATGATGTTCGAGATACCTAGCATACAACAAATAATTATCCAACTCCATCTTGAATGTAGCAGAAGCAGACGCCGCTTTATGGATACTATAAGAATACATACAGCTATAAGCGCTCAATTATGCGGTGTACTCCTGGTTAACAACTTAACCGCGCGCTCGGGGCCGTTTAGCTAATTTCTCCCGGTTAGTGTCGTTTAACTCGTAATCGGGCTCGATGAAATAGAAATTCGTGAAAATGCCTGGTTAACTACTAGGTGTTAATTAAACAGCCTTAACTGAGGTCGGTGAAATCGGCCATCAGATCGCAATTGTATGGGGGTAACCTTACGACAGTATGCCCTTGAGCAGAAAGCAGGTGATCAATCTTATATATTTTATCCTTAGGTCTCCTCGGGTTAATCAAGTCCCATAGCTGGGCTTTTCGCATCTTCATGTCACCACTCCTTCAAGTAAAACTTAATATAATGTTCAGCCTCTGTACTAACATATATGACGTATTATATAACATATTATGACGTATTAAGCCCGATTATGAAAGACTTGGAAAGTAAACAGATTATTTTTTTATTTTATTTATGACTTGTATTAAGTAATTTATGTACTAGAAATATACATGTAATAAGTTTTACAGATTTTGTAAAATGCAAATTAGTTGAGAATGTTCACTGTCATGTTACTAAATATAATAGTGATTACATTCAAGAAATTTGGCGTGGAATATTTCAAACAAAGTATACCATATGTTGCATGGCATATTATTAATACATTAAAACACATTTATAACTAAAAACATCACATAACATATGGATCTAAAACATGTTGGAATATTTGATCGTTATGGTTACCACTTACACCACTTGATTATGCAAGATTAAGAAACCATAAAGACTGAATTGTGAATATCACTAACATCAAATTTAGGTTGAAAGTGAAAATTTCCCATGTGTGATTAACTATAACTTATAATAAAGATGGAATTGAATAATATTTCATTTAAATAAAGTGTGAAATAACACTTATATCCAATGCTAAACGTAAAGTATGCAAGTATGTCCTTTGATGAAAATGTCATACATGCTCCTTTGAAGTTACTATAAACCATGTATGTTATTATGCAAGATTAAGAAACCATAAAGACTGAATTGTGAATATCACTAACATCAAATTTAGGTTGAAAGTGAAAATTTCCCATGTGTGATTAACTATAACTTATAATAAAGATGGAATTGAATAATATTTCATTTAAATAAAGTGTGAAATGACACTTATATCCAATGCTAAACGTAAAGTATGCAAGTATGTCCTTTGATGAAAATGTCATACATGCTCCTTTGAAGTTACTATAAACAATGTATGTTATTATGACAGATACTTGTAAGTTTCTGTTTAATGTCTTCCATTTAACTTACACCACTTGATTTTAATCTTGAATACTGAGCTGTATTTGTTTGACCTGTAGAATGTCACGCTGTGTCGTTGTAAATTCCACAACTTCCTTTGTATTCGGCAGTTATCGTCGTTAGTGATCTATTATATAAATTAGATGCAATTCGACACAAAATGAACGTGTCATTTTCAGTCAATCTATAAAAATTATTTATAACTTATAATTATAATTATAAATTAGTAACCACTCCTTGTCGTTCCAGCCATGATACCATATCTTCTTTCAAAGAGTGCTTTGTTGGTGGTTTATCTATCTCTGTACAATAGTATGGAGCATTGTCTAGCGTCGTGTAATAAAACAGGATAAATTCAGAATCCGTAGATTCGTATTACCCTGGAGTAATATAAGTTCCACCAGCTTGAAATTAGAGAAGTCTTGTAGAAGTATAGAGTACTTTATTGTTGAATAAATATACAATAGTAATAAAGAAGGTTGTAAGTACAAAACAGTCGACAGCAGCGGGCATAGGCTCCCGCTGACAGACAATAATGAAGATTCAACATGTTATATCTTCGGAACCTTATCAGACTTTCCATATGATGATTATAAACCTCATGACCTACTAGGAAAATCCCACCAGGACTCTGACATTAGGAGCATGTGATTTCACTTATCAATTGAGGTTGCCGGACCCATCCAATGGCGACTGATAGTCTAAAATGATACCTTCATTAACTTATATTGTTTAAGTTTCCCCCGCTAAAAGATGTTCAAAGTTCGGTATACTTTTAGTTATACTCGTTCATCTTGCCAGTTGGCAAAATCGGGTGAGGTGTTTACCTTGGTGTAAGACCTTAATGGTTTCTTTCTGGTAAACATATTTCAGTAGCATCTAACATGGGTGACAGATTATCTAAGGATTTAGTCTGAGTACACTGTGTTTTTTTCCTTCCTTGTCCAATTTAATCTAGGATTAAGAAACTTAGTTTTATTATGGATATTCTCTTGCTTTGTTGCTGCTCTGTCGTGTGGCTCGTGGTCACTTTCATTGGAATCGACATAAATTCTTCTATCATTACCTTTAGTGATAGCTCTTTATTCTTATTAATGATTTGGGGTTGTTAATATAAAATAATTACGGGTAACTTAAACGTAATAACTAACCAGTGTCGTTTTTCACTTACCTGTGAGCACTTGCGGTAGTTAGGCCAAAATACGTCCCTCACGTAGGTCCACTCTGTCATGGAAAATGCAATTTGCCTGCTCCGCGGAATGTATTTCCTTCCAGCGGGCTGCTTTGGTATCTTTGGTAAGTGTGCTACCCGCAAACTTACCAAACAAAGCAGCCTTCCACTGGAGGATTAATTGCAGAATGTAGACTTTCGACGGAATGTTCAACATGATTGAAGATGAAGAGCACAGAACACAAACTTAGGAAGAGGAGAAATGAGAACTAACAAAGGAAGAGTAAATAAACCGCGAAACGGAAGCGGAAATCAACGATACTCCGTTCATGAAGGACATTTTTCAATTTCATATGTTGTTTACGAGATCTCGCGAGAATCTATGACGTCACTAATAAAAAGGATGGGGGCTTTTACTAACTACAAATTACAACTGTTAATAGCTTTATAGTATACCATATTTTCACTCTAGTATTTGTAAAGCTAATATTATTTGCGATCTCTTGTAGCTTTATAGTATAGGGCCCAGATGCACCTGCTCTCATGAAAACTTTAAAACCCCATTTGTGGGATTTTCCCTGCAGGTTGGCCCTATTTTTCGTACAGTATAAAACTCCTGGACAGTTCTTCTTATTACACACATATCGAAATCATCAATATTGACCTTCTGATCACATGACCTCGGTCGGTGTTTCCCTTGCGTATGGAGAGGTGATGACGAACCGGCTTCTTCTCTCACTTTCTCATCACGCCTTATTGTCTTGATTAAGGATGTAGACACTCCTGTATATTGAGCTGCTCTATCAGTAGCACGTGCAAGAGGAATAGCCACCTGCTTACTTTGCGATTTATCGTCACAAACTTTAATGACGTCTGCTATTATTTCCCGCCCTTCACTGTGAACAGTTTTACCTTTCTTGCGCTCGTTAGACATCACTAGTACTGCAAACACAGGATCACTCGATGTTCACAAACGGAGTTCACCGGGCACACTGGCAGGGGAAAAGCATTCTTGAAAAAATTAGAATTCGCCAATGACACCAGACGTTGACCAGATCTTTTTGAATGGGCTGTAAACTGAAAACGGTGAGCTGAGCCATCCCATGTATCATAAACGTGTACCGTTACGGACCCCTGTAAAAGCAGGACTTTTCCCCTTGCACCTCATTCCCCGGATACTTTCTCTGCTGTGGGGAACAGTACCTCTATTACTCTACTCAGAAAGAGATCGCACCCCCTATGGCAAAAGATGTCCCATGATATGAAATGAGTATCGGTGGTACCAAATATGCAGGTAGTTTTATGTACTCTACCATCACATTCTATAGTGTGATAAGCTGAGGAATGGCAATCTTCGACGTTAGCTTCTACATTAGAATGTCCGCATGTACAGCACAGCACAGAAGCTGCCGTCATATTTATATTCATATACAGTAGGACCCCGATAATTCGAGCTAATTGGGGCTGAGGCTATCTCGAATTACAAAAAAAAAAAAAAAAACTCTGATTATACGAAAATTTCACTAAATCAATGGGTAAATCGCAAATAAATGTTTAAAGAGCACAATAATGGCTTAAATAATAAAATAAATAAACAATATAGTAGGCCTACATACCTGTGTTACGCCTGTATGTATATATTGTCAGACATTTCCAATTTGCTACATCGGCATCCTTTAAGGATTAAGTCATTGTCTGACCCTTAATGGAGTGGAACGGGAAAGCGATGCTACTAGGAAGACACTTTTAACTACCATTGTAGGGATTACAGTAACAATACAGTATTCTTTTCTGAAAGGATGGGGAAATATGCACTGTACAATTGATTGACACGAGGTCCCGACAAAGAAAAATTGAACTTAATGGTTTCTGTCAATCTGTAATAGAAATGCATTAGTAGTCTGAAGCCAAGGTTATTTCTGCGGACACCGTATAAAAAGGGGATTTTACTCTAGTTTTATGGACAATTTTAATTTTCTTAAGACCAGCTCGAATTACACGGAACCTCGAAATACCGGAGCTCGAATTACCGAGGCTCTACTGTACAAATGTTGTAATAAATGCAGTTAGCATTTGTTATACAGAAATTAGTATGCCTGGCTCTACTAGTAATTTGTATGGATGGAGAGAAGCGGTATAAAATATAAGACTGTGATTTTAATCAGGGCCGTAATTACCCTTTTTCTAATGGGGATCGATGTTTCCTATGCAGTTTACACTTTGATTAATATCGTTAGGAAAACCAACCTTAATATGATGATCGATGCTGACTCCGTTGACCCATGGCAGATGGCAGCTTCTGTGATGTATCCCGGCAGCTTCGTACCCCGTGGAACTTGTTCGAAAACAAGTGTTGAAACATTATTCTCGCTACATTGTGCATGATGGTTAGAAAGTCTGTCTTCTTTTGGTTTGAAAATTTATTGTACTTAACTAGTAACTGTTGAAAAGACTGCATTGAATGAGATGGCAGAAAAGTTTCTTTGCCCTTTTATAGTTTTCCTTACGAAAAGGTAGAGAGCTAGATACTGGTGACATGTGTCCACACCGTGCATGTATTTATTGTATTCAGCTTTACATTCAGGTTCGAATTTTTTGTTTCCATATCGATCTTTCGTTTCAATGGATGTTACAGTATTTGCAAATATATGTACCATCGTTTATTCTTCAAATAGATCCCACATGTATTGTTATTCATTCAATTACCTTTTGACCTAGTTACATTACGCTGATCTCCATCTTGGAAAGAAAACCGCAGTTTTCTCACTTTACAGCTCCTTCACGGCTGGTAAACATTTTACAGCCATGAAAGTCGAAACCAAACATGGTGCAACAAAAGTATGTCTTTACCGGGTGGAACTAAGCAACTTTACTGCCGTATTCTGAATACCGAGGTTGGTGCACTAGGGCATATAAGTGTCTTATGAAGTGTGTGAAATATTCCTCTACATTTTAATTTTACCAATTATTCTTTTATTAATCCCTTTGTGATGCATTCATGTTTTTTTGAGCATTACCTTGTATATCAACATTTCTTTTTTTAATTTCAAGTTTTCTTTTTCTAAATCTAAGTTTTCCATTTTCTTTTTGTGCTCTAGTTTGGTCATGTTGAGAATGGTATCCTCCAAGTCTTCTTCTCTTGATCTTTTCCTGAAAATAAAAAAATTGATTTATTATCACATTCTAACTAAGGGTGAACACACAAGAGAATTCAATTTTGCATTGTGAATTTACTGCGCTTTCCTTCGTGGAATGCTTGAAATTGGTGTTGTTATAGTACTAGAACTTTGAACTACTGGTAAATCTAATATACAATCTGGTCCAGCTTCCTGCAAATTACAAATAAATTTGTTAATGAAATTGAATCAAGACTAGTGAAATTGATACAGTATAGTCTGCATGCTTTATAGTGCCTTTTAAATTTATTTCCCTGAGTAGAAATTAATATGCATTTTGTGTGATTACAAGAAATGGATCTCCAGGCTGGAAGTCAACATGCATTACAAAATAATAAAATCGATCCTGTTGCTTGATCACTAAAGTCAAGCTATTCTGCCAAGGCTTTTTGCGGTTTTTCAGGGCCTTGCAACGAATGTTGGAATAGTCCCCTTACAAAAGACCTGCATAATAACACCCCCAAATTTCAAAAATTATTAAATAAAAGGACCCCCTTGACTGAATAAGATTCAATTTTGGAGCAAGAAATGGGAGATTAACGAAATAACGGGAATGTTTGCACATGAATTCGATTTTGTATGGATTACTTACATTTAAAAAGATGAGAGTTAGTATTTTATTTAAGAATTACAATCAGATCTGATCGCACTAATACAAAGTGAACCGAAGTACCATTTCTGTCTTTTAAGCATGTTAAATCATAGAAAATCCATGCTCCTTTTCTTTTATTATTGATCGCTAATGACATCTGTTTCGACGTCATTAGAAGAACAACTGCAACAATAGACGACGTTCAATTTCAACGCACCATCTGTTTCGCATGTGATTGTGTCTAAAATATGTAAAATATGGACTCAACGTAATTTGCACCGAACCAAGTTCTGGATTGAATGCTTTTTGCATCGAACCCCATATTTCAGGCTCAATTTTAACGGGGAAAGGTTGTAATTTGAAACAAAAATGTTACATATTTCTTGCAGAACACCTCAGAGAATGTGAATCTGCAAAAAACATTACGATCGGAGGTGGACTTAACACGTTCTGAACCGACACTCCTCATATGAGAGATGTAAAAATCAAGAGATCATTCTTTGTAAAGAGCGCTTATATTCATTTAATGTGTAGTAGGTCTACACCAGGTAACCAAATACCAGGTGATATTTAGTTTATGGGGTGTATGTCATTGTACAGGGTGGACCAAAAGTCGCGATCGGATATTTTCTATGTTAGTTTATGCAATAATAAAATGCCACAATTAGCGTAAAAACTTTATTTATTGAAGTAGCAAGTATTAAGGGATGGAAATATGGTAAAATAAAGTACCCTAGGCCTGTCAGCATCATTGTTAAACGTCCAAAGTTTCGGCATATGCACCATCGTTTTCCGCGGACAGTTGAATGCGCCGCCATTCCTTCTGCTTTCCCGCCTCAGCATTTCGGGAGTTATCGCTCTGAAGATACGGATGATATCTCTCTTCAGTTGTTCAACAGAATCTTTCCGAATCATTCCAAGATTTTCTTTTAAGTAGGACCACAGCCAGTTGTCCTACAATGAAGTTCTTGAGAACTGCATTTCTGCCGATCGCTTCCTTCTTGATTTCATCGGTGAACGCTCCAATGATTCACTCAGACGATTACTGACATCATCGGCGCAATATTTTTTAGGTCTTCCGCTGCGTTTTGCATACAAATACACAGCCTGTTGAAAAAGTCTTCTTTTCCAGTTTCCGTAGATTGGCATCAGTGGGAGCTGCTTTATTGAAACGAAGAAAGAAGTTCTCTCTGATTTCTTCGCACGTTTCGCCAGTTTGTTCTTTTTCAAGATCCCACACACTAACAATGAGACGTTCCTCAATCGTATGTGCTTGTATCCGCCATTGCTTACAACACAAACATAACACAGCGTTTCACATCGACAACAATCACCTAATAAACTCGCGCGCAAGAAAAATCTGGCTTGTCACTAAAACATAACAATGTCCTTGCTCTATCGGAAAATTGACAAACTAATGCTACAAAAATTATATGAAGGGGGTGAATATTCCTCTCAGCCTAGGAATAGTTTTTAATTTGTTTTAGGTTTCGGAAAACGAGTTATTTCAATATAAACATTATCCGATCGCGACTTTTGGTCCACTCTGTAGGCCTAAGGACATGGAATTTATTCTAATCCTTAATGTAGGACATCATAAACTTTTCTCGAGATATACTGCTTTTTAATTATTTTTCACTTGTAAATTATATAAAACCACCCATATTCATAAAAAACCTTAAAACACAAGCATACCTGAAATGGATGAGCATCATTGTCAAATTCAATTTCAAGTGGACTGTAGCTTTTGCCCAGAAACTCCCTCACATTCTCACTAGTTCTGGACATAGGTGGCTGTGAGGGACCACCACCAGTTCTCCCGGACTCTCTTTCTGAGGAGGAAAAAACAGTGACTCTCAAAAAATTCTTACGGTGTGCTAAACATGCACCACGATTAGCCACTGTTTATTTTTATCGTCTAAGATTTCATACAGCCTTAGTACCAGAGTATCAATGAAATTAAGTTTCGCTGATTCACCTTTGTGTGCATGTGGGGAACGGGGAACAATCAATCACATGTTTTTTGGATGCCAGATATATACCCAACACTCTTCTAGACTCATTCATGACATTTATCACATATACGGACCGGGACCTCTCCACATGGACAATCTGTTATCCAAACCATCAGTCTCAATCTCTAAGGCATTATTTAGGTACATCACGAAAACCAAAATGAAACTTTAATTTCCTGACGCATCCATTTGACCTGTCATCCCATTCTTTCATGCTCCCCTTGGCAGGGTGACACATCATCCTGCAGGCGATATACAAATAAGGAGGGACGCAGGAGCACTTCCACCATGATGGGAGGCAGTAGCGTCTAGAAACAACAACCAGTTTTTTTTTTTTTTTTTTTTTTTTGCATTCTTCCTTAGGGCATCATCATCTTCTTTCGCTCTCATCTTCATCCACTTCCAGAGACCTTTAAATGAAAAATGTCTTGTTCAAATATAATTACATTGATCGAAAAGTGATGACTTTTGCACTTGATTGAGATTTTACATTGCTTACAGTAAAACTTAATAGCTAAAATGCCATAAAAGTATCTTTAAAAATGAAAAATGGACTTAATCACTTTACCCTTCAATTGAAAGACTGAAAATTTGAAATAGGGTAAAGTAAGGTATTTCTGTGATAAATTGAATATATTTAAAATTTAAACTAGACAAAATATTATATATACAAATCTTTAAAGCATTCATTGAATGTGTGAGCAGGGATTTGCAAACACTGGTACAGTAAATAATTAAAGTTAGATAGAAATATAGTCTTGATCACAAGGAATGTCCTAGCTTGCTGGGACAAAGGAACTATAAGGAAAACACCATATAAGATCAAGAACTTTATAGAACTCCAATGTGAAATACAAAATGTCAAATATTAGACTTTATATGAGCTATGAGTAAAACTAGACCATAAGCACATGTATATAGAAGTCACAACCCAACAAATATCACAGTTCACTGATAACCAATATAAATATATTAAGTCTCAAATGTAACAATGGACAACTAATTCAGCACACAGACGTGGCAAATACCCAAATATATCCTTACAACACACACTATCAGTGTCTTGTAAGGTAAGAAATGGAGGAATAGAATAAATACAATCTTCAAAAATCGGATGAATAAGAAACCCACAATCTATAAATCTCAGGTTCCTACTTCAAATATGAATTCGAGTAAACATCTTATGGAAAACTAATTCAGGGCAACAAATTTACTAGAGAAGCAGATCGTAAGATATGCCTTTCTAGAGTATATAATACGAGGGTTGTGCAAAAAGTAAGTTTCCCCTATTTTTAGAATAAAAACTACAGGAAATATCGAAAAAACCTTTTATTTTTCGATTCTTCGACTCAAGAACTATTTTCCTACATAGTCACTGTTTTTCTAAATGCATTTTTGTGACCGTGGTACAAGTATTTTCAGTCCAGCCTCATACTCCGCTTGCGCCACCTCCTTCAAAAATGGTTGACTTCCATCTTGAGTTCGTGATTGTTGTGGAAGTGCTGTCCACCCAGGTGAACTTTCAACTTCGGAAACAGGTAGTAGTCACTTGGAGCAAGGTCTGGGGAGTAGGGTGGATGTGGCAGAATGTCCCAATTTAACTTTTCAAGCAGCTCAACTGTCATTCTCGCTGGAGACCCAACATTCACACACTTTGTCATTCCCAAATTCTTTTTTTAAGATGTTAGCCATTGACCTGCGACTGATTTTAATGTGGGGAGGTAAGGCAGCAACAATATTGTTGAGGGTGAGGTGCCCATCACGTTTAACAATCTCTGAACCGCACTGCATAGCGTCCCCCTCAGTGGCGGTCGAAGGACAAACGGAGCGCGGTTCATCACAAACATTCTGACAGCCCTCTGCGAAAGCAGAACACCCTTTTCGCACCATTTGGACACTCATCGCGCCCGCGCCATACACAGAAACAATTTCTCAGTGGATTTCAGTTGATTTTTGGCTTTAACATGGAGAAAACGGATCACAGAACACAATTCGCTGGTGGAGTGAGAGAGTAAGGGTGTCTCCATGGTTAAGAAGGTACTGATGCTAACTGATTGTTGTAAAGAAATGGTAACAGGTTCAGTGTTGCCACTACGTATGCAATAAAAATTTCTCAAAATATGAGTCTCCCACAAAAATTTTCCCCTGTTTAACGAAACAGGGAAACTTACTTTTTGCACAACCCTCGTACAACCTGCACTTAGTTAGCATTACCTAAACTGCACATGGGCAAAATATTTGAGACAGAAACACAACTGTAATATAAAAGGAAGGAATTTACTGGTATCGTTTGAATAATTAACTTTTAATGCCCCAAGAGGACTAAATATGAACTGCAAGAGATCAATTACTCAACCGTACAAGTTATGTAGAATAATACAAAGGTTAGCCCATGTGGTGAGATCTGACCAAAACAATTCGCCAAACTTACATAATATATAAGAAAATTATTAAGTCATATAACTTACATTTACTTTTATGCCTCAGAAGTATGGAAGCTCAACAAATATACTTGGTCAAATGTAATTCAAACTCTACATCACTACAATACAATTCAGAAAAGGAATTCCCTAGTTTGACATATACGGAAAACCTAATCCCGAATACACATTAATTTCAACCCTCAAAGAATATGCAATACCAAGAGAGTACCCTCATAGAATATACTTCAGAAAGTTTAGCAAGGGGCTAACTGTATTATAAATCCATGAAGGGATTACATAAGTTTTGAATAGAATAATCTAAGGTAAGGCTCAATTTACAATTTGCAATTTTAAAATTGAAAGGAAATATGCAACTCAATAGTGGGCTATTCAGTAATATAATTCAGAAAACTCAGTATAACTGGAATTTTACTTCATAAAGGGAATTCGCTAAATTTACTCAGCATTAACAAGCTTTATGGGCAACATACAATTAATATTATCTTACAGAATTATGCAAATCCGAGGTATAACTTTATATAAAAAATAACTTGAATCCATGGATCACTACGTCACAGGTTCTAGAAGGAATGCAACCCTCGACCCCAAACTGGCTACAATATTAATTCATCTTTTAACTTGGCTGCCAAAAACATCACTACTGACAAAATCTTTATCATACAGATGGGTGAATGCCTACGAATACTTGTGGCTTCGGCCATAAGCGAGAAATAATTTCCTTACACAATTAACCATAGCCAGCTTCCTAACCTTGAGTCGACCCTTAAACAAGATGGCCGGCTTGCGTTACTACAATGTTAGCAGGGTGCATGAATTTGCATCCACAAATACCTTTACGGGTGCGCCTTAATTTTCCCGAAAGGAATCTTAACAGTGAATAGGCCTTAAACATGTTTTGAATTTTTCCCTATTGTTTGGCCTACTTGGTTTGTGACTGTCATTGCAACATTTACGCATGACATAATGAACAAGACAGAACTCTAGAACAATAAATTGATGGCTTGGTAACCCTATACAAATTTAAGATAAGAGATTCCGAACACATGAATAAGTAGTGAAGCTACATTTCAATATAATTAATCTCACATTCTCGAAGCACATACCTCAGAGAAGATCCGGCGAGCAAGGAATGCCGTACACCACACTACTAGCACTGACAAACACGACACGGGTTCTGACAGCCGAGCTGCCGGCAAGCAGGCACAGACCACGCAAGCACAAGAAAAAACTTTTAATTAACGAATTCATAGGGAAACTATACTGATCATAGAAAAGCTCCTGATAATTGGGAGTGGTATGATAAGCCTCGCGTGACCTAGCCGTACGCAATTCAAACGCTCCAAGGCCTAGGCGGTACAGTTGGTACACAGTGGCGACGGGTTGTTGTACGACTTGTATCATCTGAAAGAAGATTTGGCCAGCCGAAAACCCTATACCACGTGAAGTTACCGCAATAGTAATACCCTGGATTGTGCGTTTTGTGTCAATATGTGCTAGTACGCCCTCTGACTTACCCATTGCCAATTCATCAGTAAGCTTTCTAGTTATATTAGCCATGGTGACTTGATTTTTACCTTCTCTGTGTGTGTCAGCACGATTCTTTTCATAACGCGTACGTCCTTTAGACGCTGCGAAACGGCCTCGTCCCCGAGGTGGGGCACGTCTAGAGCCGCGAATTATGCGTGCACTTGCAGAGTAGGCTTGATCAGCGGGAAGATCAAGAACATCCTCAAATGCTTCTCCCCCAGCATTGGTAAATCTAGACATTTTGGACAACCTTATCGCTGGAATCAGTAACTCCCCAAGCAGCTTTTTATGATATTTTGTCTGCAGCCGGAGAAGTTCGATTTGCATATCTGTCCTCATTCTTTTCTTCTCTGCATCTGCGTCCTCTTCATCTTCAATATGTCGTCGTTTTCCGGTTCCTGATATCATAGGAAAGAAATTAATAATTTTAAACCAACTGCAAATATGACTAATAGTAAAACCGCCCACCCTGAAATGCATAAATAATATAGAGGTATAATAAGGTTGAATAAGTGTCCACTTCTTCACAATTTTCCTCTCAGTTCACATATCATCACAGCATCCATAAGACATGCATAAAGTTAACATAAATTCCAAAAATTACTTACCAGTCTGACATCTGCATGTACACCTCCGCGGGGTGGCAGACGTGGTCTGTGAGAGACTTGGTGCAGCAACTGCATCAGCAGGCACAATGCCAGGAGCATGTGGGATGAGCATCATCCCACAGGTCGCTGAAAGTCTGAGCAATACCGAGCCCTTGGACATTAGGACTATCCTCGCCCAGTATTGCAAAGACTAACCGGTCGACCTCTGTAAACTTGCACTCTGGTCCACCCCCTGTGCCAGTGCGCCGAGCATTGTCCCTTTTAGCCTGTGAACCAATGGATTTCAATGAAATACAACCCTGAATAAGTTCAGTAATATCTTAAAAATAACTACCGGATTTTCATATTTTTCTTTCTTTGACTGATGGACAAAACTAAGAAAGGAAAGCCTGTAATAAGTAGACATTTAGAAACAAAGTAGGTATTGAAAAGTGCATGACATAATGTCAACTTGTCAATTTGACAATTCAGGGACTGGCATTTCAGTTGGGCCTCACTGAGTCACCAGTGTCTCATAGGCCTACATGAAAATGTGCCAACTGAACTCAGAAGATGATCGAGTACCAGTAGTCTATGGATTATATTCGACAACGGCATATGGTAAATACAGGTATTGCTAGGCGTTACCTTAATGAATTATTAGAAACGAGCATAGGACTTCTTAGTGTTACCAGGTTTTACAAAAAGTGTGGAAGAGTAACAAAACTGCTGCCTTAAGTAGTAACACCTAAATTCTACATCAGTGACAAGTAGTGCCAGTGCTAGGTTATGTCGGGTTAGGAACTTTTAGTTTAGTAGCAGCATACTGAATAGTAAGTCACTTGGTTTGTGACTGTCATTGCAACATTTACGCATGACATAATGAACAAGACAGAACTCTATAACAATAAATTGATGGCTTGGTAACCCTATACAAATTTAAGATAAGAGATTCCGAACACATGAATAAGTAGTGAAGCTACATTTCAATATAATTAATCTCACATTCTCGAAGCACATACCTCAGAGAAGATCCGGCGAGCAAGGAATGCCGTACACCACACAACTAGCACTGACAAACACGACACGGGTTCTGACAGCCGAGCTGCCGGCAAGCAGGCACAGACCACGCAAGCACAAGAAAAAACTTTTAATTAACGAATTCATAGGGAAACTATACTGATCATAGAAAAGCTCCTGATAATTGGGAGTTGTATGATAAGTCTCGCTTGACCTAGCCGTACGCAATTCAAACACTCCAAGGCCTAGGCGGTACAGTTGGTACACAGTGGCGACGGGTTGTTGTACGACTTGTATCATCTGAAAGAAGATTTGGCCAGCCGAAAACCCTATACCACGTGAAGTTACCGCAATAGTAATACCCTGGATTGCGCGTTTTGTGTCAATATGTGCTAGTACGCCCTCTGACTTACCCATTGCCAATTCATCAGTAAGCTTTCTAGTTATATTAGCCATGGTGACTTGATTTTTACCTTCTCTGTGTGTGTCAGCACGATTCTTTTCATAACGCGTACGTCCTTTAGACGCTGCGAAACGGCCTCGTCCCCGAGGTGGGGCACGTCTAGAGCCGCGAATTATGCGTGCACTTGCAGAGTAGGCTTGATCAGCGGGAAGATCAAGAACATCCTCAAATGCTTCTCCCCCAGCATTGGTAAATCTAGACATTTTGGACAACCTTGGCGCTGGAATCAGTAACTCCCCAAGCAGCTTTTTATGATATTTTGTCTGCAGCCGGAGAAGTTCGATTTGCATATCTGTCCTCATTCTTTTCTTCTCTGCATCTGCGTCCTCTTCATCTTCAATATGTCGTCGTTTTCTGGTTCCTGATATCATAGGAAAGAAATGAATAATTTTAAAACCAACTGCAAATATGACTAATAGTAAAACCGCCCACCCTGAAATGCATAAATAATATAGAGGTATAATAAGGTTGAATAAGAGTCCACTTCTTCACGATTTTCCTCTCAGTTCACATATCATCACAGCATCCATAAGACATGCCTAAAATTAACATAAATTCCAAAAATTACCAGTCTGACATCTGCATGTACACCTCCGCAGGGTGGCAGACGTGGTCTGTGAGGGACTTGGTGCAGCAACTGCATCAGCAGGCACAATGGCAGGAGCATGTGGGATGAGCATCATCCCACAGGTCGCTGAAAGTCTGAGCAATACCGAGCCCTTGGGCATTAGGACTATCCTCGCCCAGTATTGCAAAGACTAACCGGTCGACCTCTATAAACTTGCACTCTGGTCCACACCCTGTGTCAGTGCGCCAAGCATTGTCCCTTTTAGCATGTGAACCAATGGATTTCAATGAAATACAACCCTGAATAAGTTCAGTAATATCTTAAAAAATAACTACCGGTCTTTCATATTTTTCTTTCTTTGACTGATGGACAAAACTAAGAAAGGAAAGCCTGTAATAAGTAGACATTTAGAAACAAAGTAGGTATTGAAAAGTGCATGACATAATGTCAACTTGTCAATTTGACAATTCAGGGACTGGCATTTCAGTTGGGCCTCACTGAGTCACCAGTGTCTCATAGGCCTACATGAAAATGTGCCAACTGAACTCAGAAGATGATCGAGTACCAGTAGTCTATGGATTATTTTCTTCAACGGCATATGGTAAATACAGGTATTGCTAGGCGTTACCTTAAGGAATTATTAGAAAGGAGCATAGGACTTCTTAGTGTTACCAGGTTTTACAAAAAGTGTGGAAGAGTAACAAAACTCCTGCCTTAAGTAGTAACACCTAAATTCTACATCAGTGACAAGTAGTGCCAGTGCTAGGTTATGTTGGGTTAGGAACTTTTAGTTTTGCAGCAGCATACTGAATAGTAAGTCACTTGGTTTGTGACTGTCATTGCAACATTTACGCATGACATAATGAACAAGACAGAACTCTAGAACAATAAATTGATGGCTTGGTAACCCTATACAAATATAAGATAAGAGATTCCGAACACATGAATAAGTAGTGAAGCTACATTTCAATATAATTAATCTCACATTCTCGAAGCACATACCTCAGAGAAGATCCGGCGAGCAAGGAATGCCGTACACCACACTACTAGCACTGACAAACACGACACGGGTTCTGACAGCCGAGCTGCCGGCAAGCAGGCACAGACCACGCAAGCACAAGAAAAAACTTTTAATTAACGAATTCATAGGGAAACTATACTGATCATAGAAAAGCTCCTGATAATTGGGAGTGGTATGATAAGCCTCGCGTGACCTAGCCGTACGCAATTCAAACGCTCCAAGGCCTAGGCGGTACAGTTGGTACACAGTGGCGACGGGTTGTTGTACGACTTGTATCATCTGAAAGAAGATTTGGCCAGCCGTAAACCCTATACCACGTGAAGTTACCGCAATAGTAATAGCCTGGATTGTGCGTTTTGTGTCAATATGTGCTAGTACGCCCTCTGACTTACCCATTGCCAATTCATCAGTATGCTTTCTAGTTATATTAGCCATGGTGACTTGATTTTTACCTTCTCTGTGAGTGTCAGCACGATTCTTTTCATAACGCTTACGTCCTTTAGACGCTGCGAAACGGCCTCGTCCCCGAGGTGGGGCACGTCCAGAGCCGCGAATTATGCGTGCACTTGCAGAGTAGGCTTGATCAGCGGGAAGATCAAGAACATCCTCAAATGCTTCTCCCCCAGCATTGGTAAATCTAGACATTTTGGACAACCTTGGCGCTGGAATCAGTAACTCCTCCAGCAGCTTTTTATGATATTTTATCTGCAGCCGGAGGAGTTCGATTTGCATATCTGTCCTCATTCTTTTCTTCTCTGCATCTGCGTCCTCTTCATCTTCAATATGTCGTTGTTTTCCGGTTCCTGATATCATAGGAAAGAAATGAACAATTTTAAACCAACTGCAAATATGACTAATAGTAAAACCGCCCACCCTGAAATGCATAAATAATATAGAGGTATAATAAGGTTGAATAAGTGTCCACTTCTTCACAATTTTCCTCTCAGTTCACATATCATCACAGCATCCATAAGACATGCATAAAGTTAACATAAATTCCAAAAATTACTTACCAGTCTGACATCTGCATGTACACCTCCGCGGGGTGGCAGACGTGGTCTGTGAGAGACTTGGTGCAGCAACTGCATCATCAGGCACAATGCCAGGAGCATGTGGGATGAGCATCATCCCACAGGTCGCTGAAAGTCTGAGCAATACCGAGCCCTTGGACATTAGGACTATCCTCGCCCAGTATTGCAGAGACTAACCGGTCGACCTCTGTAAACTTGCACTCTGGTCCACCCCCTGTGCCAGTGCGCCGAGCATTGTCCCTTTTAGCCTGTGAACCAATGGATTTCAATGAAATACAACCCTGAATAAGTTCAGTAATATCTTAAAAATAACTACCGGTTTTTTCATATTTTTCTTTCTTTGACTGATGGACAAAACTAAGAAAGGAAAGCCTGTAATAAGTAGACATTTAGAAACAAAGTAGGTATTAAAAAGTGCATGCCATAATGTCAATTTGACAATTCAGGGACTGGCATTTCAGTTGGGCCTCATTGAGTCACCAGTGTCTCATAGGCCTACATGAAAATGTGCCAACTGAACTCAGAAGAGTACCAGTAGTCTATTGATTATATTCGACAACGGCATATGGTAACTACAGGTATTGTAGGCATTACCTTAAGGAATTATTAGAAACGAGCATAGGACTTCTTAGTGTTACCAGGTTTTACAAAAAGTGTGGAAGAGTAACAAAACTGCTGCCTTAAGTAGTAACACCTAAATTCTACATCAGTGACAAGTAGTGCCAGTGCTAGGTTATGTCGGGTTAGGAACTTTTAGTTTAGCAGCAGCATACTGAATAGTAAGGATTCATTATGTGCCACACTGTATCTTTCATATGTGAAATTTTATCACTGTGACAAACGTCCATGGCTTGAATCGGCAAGAATGTTACTGGCTTTGCATACCTCCCTCCCGCCTGGTAATGAAAGGGAAAAAATAGTTTTATGCCGTGCACTAAGCTCCTCTAATGGGACCCGCCTGGGAAGGTGGGGTTCAGGGTTTCATCACAGAAGAGATTCAATGTGAGACATAAACCTCGCACTATTCAATATATTGCTTCTAAACTAACATAAATGTTCCAAACCTAACAAAACGGCGGAGCTTGGCTGGTGCGCGGCATAAATCCATCTTTTACCAAAGATGGGAAGGTGGATTTATGTCGCTCACTAGACAACCTCTGCCTGCCGGCTGCTTCCCCATGCTTCCGAGTCTTGCGCACGCACCTCACTATTGTAAGGAAGCCATGATTGTACCCTTAATCATATACGCATAAAAATATACAAATTCACAGCGTTATAAAAATAACCCTTGCACCATATCAAAAGTACACAAAATGAAATAAAATATTCCAAAATGACCCTCACACCAAAACGGTTATTTCTCACGTACTATAATGCTCTCTAAAACGCTCAGCAATCGCTCGTGTTGAAGTGGTTAAAGCTGCTTGTTACAGTGCTAGTGGTCACGAGTTAGAATCCTGGCCGATCCAAAATTTACTGTTAAGCTTTATTCACAATGTGCAGTCGACAGTTTGCAGTTGCAATCAGCCGCTTGGGAGCAGAACTCAAGCAGTCGACATTGAGGTTAGGGAAACATTTTACGGTAGTTTCCTTCTAAATGCCAAAATGAGATTACAAATGAGTTTGTGTTTCATGTTTAGTCACGTTTAAGGTTAATATAAAATAATTACGGGTAACTTAAACGTAATAACTAACCAGTGTAGTTTTTCACTTACCTGTGAGCACTTGCGGCAGTTAGGCCAAAATACGTCCCTCACGTAGGTCCACTCTTTGTCATGGAAAATGCCATTTGCCTGCCCTGCGGAATGTATTTCCTTCCAGCAGGCTGCTTTGGTATCTTTGGTAAGTGCGCTACCCGCAAACTTACCAAACAAAGCAGCCTTCCACTGGAGGATTAATTGAAGAATGTAGATTTTTGATGGCATATTCAACATGATTGAAGATGAAGAGGAGAAATGAGAAGTAACAAAGTTGGGCTCCATCGTCTCGGCTTCGAATTTTTGAAAGAGTAAATAAACCGCGAAACGGAAGCGGAAATCAACGATACTCCGTTCATGGAGGACATTTTTCAATTTCATATGAAGAGTGCAGGGGAAGAAAGATGAATGTCCACAAAACATGATACTGAGAAAAATCAATTTCTTTATTTGAAGACTAATAACTGCAAGTAAAATTTTCTCTGAACATATATCTAAATATTCAATGTGTAGGTAACTTAAAATACTACTTTTCTACAAATAGCATGTTAGTCAACATGCATTAATAACACATAAAAGAATAATAATGCCTGACAGTGTCATGATAACCATTGCAAAACGGATGAGGGTCCTGAAAAAAATTAACAACAAAGATGAGTGTCCTCAAACTGTTTAAGTGAATTTAAACTGATTGGTCAAGTACATCATTTTTGTATGGCAAATTTCCAAAAAAAATTATTAGCGGTTTGGGAACAAAACTTCTTGAGGTGTTGAAGGTCATCGTATTTTGCCTTGGAAATAGGTATAGGCCCATGGTAACTCAAAAGCGGAACCCGGTAGTGTCCTTCAGGAATTACACTGCATAATTACACTTTCAGTTCTTGGTCCATTGTATGCCTTCCTATGCAACATCATGCGAGGATGTTCTTTCTTTTTTTCTTAATTGTCAACTAATCATCTAGACCAGGTTCCTCTGTTACCGCCTCACCCTCTTGAGCTCCTATGAGACTTTCAACAATCCCCATCATTTCCCTCCTATTCCCAAATGCAGACACAATGTTGTGTGCTGTTTCTTTCATCTTGCTCTCTTCAACGAATTCGTATGTTCGCAACAAGATATCCACTTGAGCTTTGAGCTCGGGAGTCATAGTCGGTACCTTATAGTTTGCCAAGGATCCTTGTTTTCTCTTGGCTAGTTCAAATGCCGTATGTGAGAGAATTGGGAGTTTTTTTGCGGAAACTCCTTCCCATGCACTCCTGTCACTACTCAACCTCACATAGGGAATTTGATCCTCTGGAATTCGCCTCAACTTATCTAAGTATGCAGCAAGAATTGGAAGCTCAGGAGCGAGGAAGGGAAAATCAAGTAGGTAAGGGGCAGTCTGTATTATCTGTGTGATGATCTGCATTATGTGTGTCTGGAAGGCCCCGTACCACAGCTCGTATACCATTTGTAGCACACCAGACTGTGCTTCGGGGAAGGTTTTACTTTGGCGGACTGCTTTGACCCAGTTCACTATGTAAGGCCTGAGTGAGTCGTCTCTAGCAACGCTGTTGGTAATTGCAGTTAGAGCTGTCAAACTGAATTGATCAGTTTGTAATTTGAGGGTGTCTGTGATCATGCGCTTAACTGCGCTGATTCTCCTATCCCAATATGCAGTCATGTTCTCCGAAGAGAATTGTTTGCCAATTGCTTTTGAGATAGGAATCCGACAATCTGGCATAACATGAAGGAGGGATTGGGTAGAGTACCATTGTATTGTCCTTCCCAGGTGCGGTATTCGTCAACAAAATGAGCGCTGTACTCTGCAGGAATGTCAATAACTTCTATCTTGAACCCTTTAGCTCCAATATGACTTTTAATGCCTTCCGCGGAAAGTGTTAAGCCAGATGCAAGGTTGATCATTGTGAGCCATGCTGAAAATTTAGAGTCAGGTGAGGGATCGGTTAACCAGATATAATGAAAGGCTTGGAATAACTCCCGTCCTAATTCCGAAGGAACAACCTTCTGGTCATGTGAGAATGTGAATAGCTGAATTACACCCCTATCCTCTTGGATTTGAGCTCCCATGTCGGTGGACTGTGTTGTGCTGGAGCTGGTACTCGGGGTAGTAATTGCGGTGCAGCTTTCCAATGTCTTTCCTGCAAGAAAGCCCATGTTGACTCCAAAACGAGTGATCTGTTTCTTGGTGATCTGTTTCATAGTGGACTTCTTGAAGTCCACTATGGATGTTCTTTCACTACTGTGAATTCTTTGATTGGGCGGGTTGCAAAGGGACATTTTGGAGCATACATTTTTGAAAGAAATTGTGTCCAAGAACGAAAAATAAGCTGGTTGTCACATGAAATCACTTCAAAGGGGCCTGGTTTTGCCCTTGCGTTCACTAAAATCGTGTTCCATTCTTCTGGCAATTCCACCAATGCCTTCTGATTTACCAGACCCATGCTGCGATCACACTCCAGGTATGATTGTCCTCGGACCGGAAAAACGACAGTAATTTTCTCTAGACGTTTTACTATGTGAACAATATAGTGGAGCATTCTAAATACTGTATAGTTTTTGTTCTGCCCACAACATGAATCACAGAAAATCGTCACTTGTGGATCTAAGTGATTGATTATAAAATCCCAAAGCATTGATGACACTTCGTCTGCTCCCTTTTCCCCACTAATTTCTGAATATGTACAAAATACAGCGTGTGAATTAGATACGACATGAATATTGAATAGAAAAAAAGATAGTTGTCTACGGTAGTACACATCGTTTGTCGTGATGTTTGGTACATGAAGGTTTTTCTGGAAGTCCATAACTATAGCCTCCTTACTGTTATTTTTTTGCACTTCCAGTCGAACAGTTCGTAAAAGGTTTCTGCTTCTTTCAGATGTGTTTCCTTTTGTAGTTTTAATTTCATCATGTCTGTCTCAAGTTGATGGAGATGCTCATCATAAGTTTTACTTCTGCTTATTATTTTTTTTCTTCTTCTATTTGATCTGTTTTAACCTTTAACTCATCGCAAAAGCTACAAATATCTGACCTTGGATAGCCAAAGCTGATATTAAAACTATTGCTGAAGATACATCTATACTTTTCGTACGATACGATATTGTTAGGAAATTTTTCACAATACATAGAATGCATCTTCTTGACATTAAGTTCAGCAGGTAAGTACACTTTTTCTGACTTTCGAAGACTATAATGTGAGTTTCTAGCTTTAAAAGATGTTATATGTTCATGAATAAGTTTTAGTGTCTCGTCAGAAAGTTTGTTACGGCTAGTGTGATGTGTTCCACGCCCATCTTGAGGTACCTTTCCTTTAGTTTTTAGACCGTATTGTAAGGTCTGTACTCTCTTAGCAGTTATACCATGTAGTGACAAAAATGCTTTTGTAGCAAACTGGTATTTCTTGTAACGTATTTCCTCTTAAAATTCTGACTTTGTACTACACGTTCACTTTAATTTTACAGACGGCAGAAAGAGGAACTACTATTGTTTTGAATAAACACATCCGAGTGTACAGTCGACAATGCACGAACAATACCGAACTGCAAGCAGTACGTCAAGTGATACGATAAAAGCGTCTCACGTCCCGCCTTCCAAGCGGTAGCGCCAATAGGAACCAATGTATACAGTTCGCAGCGCTCCATCACAATCTGCAAATTTAAAGTGAACGCGTAGTACTTGTATGAAAATGAATGCAGAGCAGCTTCATCCTCACTTTGTCTGGGATGATGACGTTCACAGGTTGGCATGTTATTAAACCTCCAAGATAGCAAGACTGTTCATAGTAGGATTGAAATCGATTAAACTGAGAAATAATCTGATTTCTTTCAGTTACATTTATCTCCTCAAAACACCTTAGTATTGAACAGTGGCAATCTGCACCAGTATGGTGGCTACTTAACCTTAATATTTTTGTTACATCTTCCATTCTTCCATATGCCTTCCTTTTCTTAGTTAATGGTGGCTTCAAAGATAAAGACATTGGAGAAATAAGTATGCTAAATTGTAAACCAGACTGATACAAATATTATAATAATATTGCAGCAAAACCTTGAAGGAGTAATTATTCGCAGTTATTACAGCCTCACTGTTGGGCACCAGTTGTGGTAGTAATATTGCGTGAAGGGCTATAAGTCCTCTACTGATTTATTATAGCGTATTTATAATTACCCTCTTTCCTCGGCAGCAGTCGATCTTCAAGCATGATGGTCCAGTCTCGGGGTAGATGATTGGAAAGCAGGGCTGGACGATCGTTGTCATAGAAATAACTATACCTGTACATGTCATTTCTGATATAACAAATTCTTCAGTTTATTGTTCAACTAAACAAGTAATACAAATTACATGAAGTCACGGTACACCTGAAGAGATACTTCATTCATATGATATCGATGTTGATTTTATAATTACGGTCCTTTAATGTTATTTTGCAAGCTATTCATGTGTGCGTCTATTTCTTAGGCCACAACGAGCCTAATACACTGTACGCCTTGTGGTGTACATCTATACTAGAAACATTCCTATAATTCCCTATGAGGCAGTTGTGTACCTCTAGTCTAAACAACACTTGGTTCTTTATGTTATTTTATCTCTATTCTAATTATTCTAGCACACATGAACTTTCTTGAGTATTACTTTACATACCGAACATGGCTGAGGAGTGATCCCACAACCTCACCCTATCGGATATAGTTTAGAAGTCCTTTTCACAACCTCACTCTATCGGATATATTTTAGAAGTGTTCCTTTACCTTACCAAGACAAAAATCAACTAACTATTTTACCCTAAAATATACGCCTCTCCTGATTGCGTATTGGCCACATTTATTTTCTGTGATTTAATTGGCGATTGCCATAATTGCAACTCAGCCAATGAAATCACGAATTCTTAACTAGAGGGAGTTGACACAAAAATTTTCACACATTAATTATATATATTCTTTTTCTCACGATTTTAAGTTCTTACAACGCATGTTTACGCATTTATTCCGTAACTTAAAATCCAATATTACATAGCCTAAAAATCCTATTCACAACAAGCAATCGTGTCTTATCTGAGATCTCATAGTTTAAGAAAGAGCTTCACCTTTTCACAGGCCTCCACAATTTATTCGATGGCACCTGGGTTTTATTACTAGGAACAACTAAATAATGTTGTCTTCTTTTGAAACAGTGTCTCCCCTATCCATTTATATTCCTTTGTAGTCCGGAAGCGGCTACGATCTTTCAACTTGTATATTTTCTGTTTTTAGCAAAAACCGAACTCATTTAAATTCAGGTACACGTTTTTCCGTGAGAATTAAACTTTCACCAAATATGCTAAAATCATTGTCAAGTACTACTAACAATTTGTTTTGAATTAATTCCATTTCATATTTAATTAGCATTGCTTATTAAATTATGCCTCATATGCCCGATCAGTTGGGTGCAGAATCTTAAAATAATCAATTTATTTTGGAGAATTTTGTAGACAAGTGATCTATTCCCCCAAAAAATGGAATTGTGACATTTTTCAATCTTAACAAAAGAAAACTACCCTACCTACAAGCACGAGTTCATTCATCTGACTTACTACCTGAGTGTTTGGCAACTCCTTGTTGTAAACACCCTTTCTAGTATACCTGTATAACAACTTACTCTTTCATTTTTCTTGTTAAAATATTTTAGCATGTTATTAATTTACTGAACACTTAAACATTAACTAAAGTACAAACAAAGCCATACATCACCCATACTTCTTGTTGTACACATCACTCTTGTAATATTCTGGAAATCAGAAATGACTATACACTATTATAGCTTTATTTCCTTTTGTAAAATCTTGGGTTCGATTCCCGAAAACTTTCACTCACAAAGGATACTTCACTCTGTTCACTCAAATTATTTAACGTATCTTCACTTGACCTAAAGATATATTTTAAAAGCAGATATATGTGCGCAGTAACCGATGCCTTTAAACGTCCCCATATCTGTTCTATAAAGAAAACCTTCACTCAATCATACATCTCACATTTTTTTCATGCCACATACTTACATCCATTAGCTTACAGATTTTTCTTAAACTTCATGTGCTTGCAAACCCAGTTGTGTAAAATTTTAGACTAACTAGGAAGCAACAGCTATTATACGCTTGTTCGCCATCCAATATTTACTAACCTGTTTTTAATTAAATTATTCCATCATTTGATAATAATTTTCCTTAATGACGTGAAATATCACTTATTCTTCCAGAGCATTTCTTAATATGAAACCCGATTCCTCCCATCTATCTACTTTTCTTTTTTTTTATACATAACAATTAACTTGTAATGTTAACATTTAGCATACTGAACTATTTATTCAGTTATTTATTCAATTTATCCACTTTCAAGTTCACACTGTTAATATTATCCCCTTTGATTCCAGTGCATAATAAAATCAAAATTATTTAACAATCTCATTCTCATCTTCGCTTTTCTCAGTAACTTCAAAACTTATAACTTTCAACAACTATTGTTGCTTATCAGCCTATCCTGTATCGATTTATTTCATCGCGAACAACTTTTCTATGTTCCTATTTGCAGTTATTCTACGGCTTTCCGTTTACTATTTAAACTCTCTATACCATAGCACAATAATATTATTGAAAATATTTTCTTCAATCAATAATCCATTTATGAATTAATTTTTCATTTGCCTCTGCTAAACATAATACTTTAATTATCATAACTGCATTTTTCATTTCAATGCTTAATAATACTTCATTTTATTCGTCTTCATTTCTCTCATGTACCATAAACTACTCCATAAACTAATCCTAGTGAACACAATCTGACCTCCCATGTCTAACTTTGTTTCCAGTGCCAGGTGTAACCCACAATTCATTATGAACTATTTGCCATTATCCAAAACTTATTCTTGACCTTTTCTCTTTAATTTCTCATTACACAAAATTTTCTTCATTATCCGCCATAATAGCATTTATATGTATTTTATATCAAATTTATTTCATAATATTTCAACTATTTGTCTCCTTGCTTTCCAATGCATTAATTCATTTTCGCTAATTTTCCACCCTTTGAACGTAATTATCTATTTTCAACTACTTTTCTGTTTAATGGACATATATTTTATTATCTTAGAATCCACATCTCTTTATAATCCTTTCTTTCAATAAATATTTATTTAACTCATTTGATTGTTATGTAGCTGCGAGGAATTCTTTCTATTCTCAAATTTCAATTATTTTTCTTTTCACATCACATGCATCTCGTACGCAATTATTTGACAGGTCAACTCTCTTATCTAACACGGTTCATTATTTATTAATGCTCTATAAAATTCATATTTTAAAGGATTTGGCTGTTAAAGGTTTCTATCTCCATTATCTGACTTCGTTTTATTTGATTCAATACAGTATTTGTTTCAACACTTTAACCACTGTTACTTTTCTCTAAGTTTCGTATTTCCAAGTATACCGTATTTTAATTAATTGCGTTTTCCCCTGAAAACTCACCATCTAACTATCCGTTCAATTCTCCATTTCCTACGAGGGCATAAACTTCCTCAACAACAATAAACCAAGTGAGCTCCTTAGCTTCACTGTCTAAAACATTTCACATCGGCAGTCGTCCCATCGACTCTTTTGCCGGAATAAAAAAACTTCGCGCGGGCGTATCCTACGACCTCAACGCATTCACCTATAAAATCGCTCATCCATCAGAGCTAATGCCTTCCTCATAACACCTCTCTCCCTCTCAATAACATAATTATCATTCAAAAGACGGTACTTGGATAATACTTCCCTCCTTTGATTAATAAGAGTGATACATTTATCATCTCGATCCCATTCTATATTCCAATTAAAATAAAACCAGCCTAATATCTTATTTAGAGCTCATTATTTCACTGTCAAGAAATATACCGTATTAAACTTCTAAACAAAGGTTTATTTTTTTTTTTTTTTTTTTTTTATTTATTCTTTTTTCTTTTATGACCTGCTTGTTGTTTTTATTATTGTTATTTTTTTTCGCCTCCTCTCGCTAGCTTACTCATTTCTGCCATTCGCTGGTTAGTATCATCTATTCTCATACTTAATTCATTATAATTCTTTTTTAATTGTTTCATTTATCTCTCCTATTCTCTTATTATTATCGTCCAATTTCTTATTCAAACTGACATAGTTCTTTTGCATATTTTCATTAGTTTCCTTACTAGTCACCTCTATTTTCTGATTCGTTTCCCTTATTTCCCGATCTAAACTATCATGGTTTGCTTTCAAATTATCGTTAGTGTTCTTAATTTCCCCTAGTATATCTTTCCTCATCTCCCCTAGCAATTTAACTAATAAGGCTTCCATACCCACTGATACATTTACGTCTAAGTTACTTTGGCTAGAGTTTATTTTTGGTTCCCCAATATTGTTTACTACATCAGAATGGACATCACTATTTCCCAAAACACTTTCACTTAGTTCACTCACCTTTTGTAAATTCATTTTACTGGCCTCCGACTTTTCACCTGTAAACATATTATTCCTACTCTCGCTGTCCATCTTACTAATCTGACCATTTTGTGTAATTATGCTCTAATTTCTGGCCGACTAACGTCTGCCCTCCCCCAAGTTCATTAATAAGGTGCATTTTTCTTACTGCCTTATTATTTCTGAGCACCATGCACTACACAAAACAAGTCTACCCTTCACTCTTAGAGTCTAACATCTACATAGCAAGCACAATACAGTATGTTGTTACAAAAAATATACTTGACAAACTTTCCATAATAATGTTTGGATTTGGATTAAAACAAATTGTAGATTATTTATTTAGCTTTACCAAGTGCTGAATATATCCATATATTTTTAATATTCATATAGCTGTATTAGTATCACTTTCTTTAAATTTTAATTTCAAGACTATATTTGTCTTAAGAATTATATTATTTGTACTTTAATAATTACTAAATTCTTTTCTCTTTTGTTTTTTTAACTAATATTTTACTTTAAAAGTATTTAACAAAACAATATTTATTTTCTTAACTCAGCACTTAGTAAAATATTTAAATTCTTATCTGTCATTTTTGTTGTTGTGAAGTGGTCCCTCGATGTCTTCAATGATGTACCACGAACTTGCATCTCCTTTTCTTTACAGCAGGTTATTCCTCCCGTCTTCGTACCGCCGTTTCGTCGTTTTCATCGTCCTAGCGCTCTCTGCATTCTTCATCATCTCTGGGTTATTCTTCGTCTTTTTTCTGGTATCATACCAATTTTCTCGGGCTTCACGTTGGGCTTGCCAGTTGAAGGAGTAATTATTCGCAGTTATTACAGCCTCACTGTTGGGCACCAGTTGTGGTAGTAATATTGCGTGAAGGGCTATAAGTCCTCTACTGATTTATTATAGCGTATTTATAATTACCCTCTTTCCTCGGCAGCAGTCGATCTTCAAGCATGATGGTCCAGTCTCGGGGTAGATGATTGGAAAGCAGGGCTGGACGATCGTTGTCATAGAAATAACTATACCTGTACATGTCATTTCTGATATAACAAATTCTTCAGTTTATTGTTCAACTAAACAAGTAATACAAATTACATGAAGTCACGGTACACCTGAAGAGATACTTCATTCATATGATATCGATGTTGATTTTATAATTACGGTCCTTTAATGTTATTTTGCAAGCTATTCATGTGTGCGTCTATTTCTTAGGCCACAACGAGCCTAATACACTGTACGCCTTGTGGTGTACATCTATACTAGAAACATTCCTATAATTCCCTATGAGGCAGTTGTGTACCTCTAGTCTAAACAACACTTGGTTCTTTATGTTATTTTATCTCTATTCTAATTATTCTAGCACACATGAACTTTCTTGAGTATTACTTTACATACCGAACATGGCTGAGGAGTGATCCCACAACCTCACCCTATCGGATATAGTTTAGAAGTCCTTTTCACAACCTCACTCTATCGGATATATTTTAGAAGTGTTCCTTTACCTTACCAAGACAAAAATCAACTAACTATTTTACCCTAAAATATACGCCTCTCCTGATTGCGTATTGGCCACATTTATTTTCTGTGATTTAATTGGCGATTGCCATAATTGCAACTCAGCCAATGAAATCACGAATTCTTAACTAGAGGGAGTTGACACAAAAATTTTCACACATTAATTATATATATTCTTTTTCTCACGATTTTAAGTTCTTACAACGCATGTTTACGCATTTATTCCGTAACTTAAAATCCAATATTACATAGCCTAAAAATCCTATTCACAACAAGCAATCGTGTCTTATCTGAGATCTCATAGTTTAAGAAAGAGCTTCACCTTTTCACAGGCCTCCACAATTTATTCGATGGCACCTGGGTTTTATTACTAGGAACAACTAAATAATGTTGTCTTCTTTTGAAACAGTGTCTCCCCTATCCATTTATATTCCTTTGTAGTCCGGAAGCGGCTACGATCTTTCAACTTGTATATTTTCTGTTTTTAGCAAAAACCGAACTCATTTAAATTCAGGTACACGTTTTTCCGTGAGAATTAAACTTTCACCAAATATGCTAAAATCATTGTCAAGTACTACTAACAATTTGTTTTGAATTAATTCCATTTCATATTTAATTAGCATTGCTTATTAAATTATGCCTCAACCTTAAGCACGTTCACAGCACACAAGTAACATGAACAATGAACACAATTGTTCACGCAAGCTATAGGTTCTACTAGCATTTTTCTACGTGTCTAGTATGAGTGTATATTCAAATGTTCCGCTCAATGTAATATCGCTGAATCAGCTCTCTCAGCGCATTGATATCAGTATAAGTCCGCCTATTTCTGTGAATCCCCCTTTTCATCGACAGGTGCAGATGTAGAGGCAGCATGACATCACAGCGTCATGTTAGTTAGTGAGTTAGCATCGAGCCTCCACGCATGAGAGACGTGCTGGAGCGCCGTCCAGAATCCCGCCTATTTCAGACAATAGAACAGAGGTTTTCTATTAATTGGCGAATAAATACATAATACTTCCATTTACAAGTATTATCGAGTGTTATTAATTAATCTACACTAGTTACAGTAGATTCAGTGTTATCGGCTTCTTAGATAATTCTAAAAGTTCGTGTTTCAGTGCGGCAATATTGTGCAACCAATCGTTCACAATAGTTCGTCTATAAAGTTCATTAGAGTAAAGATTTCAGCGTGAAATCATATTAGAATTAATACAGCTATCATTACGATCAGTTTAATATATAATTTACATTGCTGGCATAATTAGAGAAATTATTCGCCACGTGTGTACCAAGTTCCCGCCAACGCCAAGTACATTCTGCTGTCTGACCTTTGCCTGGAAATCCATCGACACATCAGCTGCAGCGATTCGTCGATCATCGATTTTCTTGAGTAACTGTGTGGTAAATATGCCAGCACTGAATCCCAGCAGGGTCTTGATTCTTGCTATGTTACCATCATTGAATATCAAACAGGCATCATATACAGCAATTTTGACAACATTGGAAGTTGCAAAGCTTGTTTTAGGACATATTTTCCAAATTAGCTGATTGTAACTTTCGTTCGGGTTCTGTGTTCTCCCGTGTGTGCACTTACTCAATAAATCTGGGTGAGCCAAAAACCTGAATGTTGGTTTTATCTTATTCATTATACATAGAGGAAGACCATGTTTATGAGAGTAAGGTTTCTTTTCTGCTTGTGCCTGTTTATATTTGCACCATGATATATCACAGAGTACATGCACTGGTAAATTACCAGAATTTTCTCTAATTGCCTTACCATAATAAATCTGAAGATTATTAATTTCTTTGTCTGTTAGTCTGTTTTGCCCACCCAGCGGTTTCCCATCTTCAAGTTTCTGGCCTCTCAATTCCTTTTTCAATTTCAGCAACTTTCCACCCATTCGTTTTTGAATGTGTCCCACACATTCCAATTTTTGTATTATACAATCTGGACCATATGGTTTACTTTCCATGACTGTTTTAAATGCACTGGAATCTCCATCTCCAAGATATCTAGTATACCTAGCACCATACAGCTTCTCACTCCGATGGAATATGAGCTTCATTCCAGCTACCTCCATAGATCCACTCGAACCAGCATGATTTCTAGGACAGACCATTTTGTGATTTTCTATCCACCTCTTCTCTTCATCTGCATCTTTATACTGTTTCCTCAAGACACAAGAACTACAATATTTGCTCATTACCTGCAAATCTATGATTTTTCCTGTGTCCATACTTATAACTGATGAAACACCATACAAAGATGTATGACCCCTCTTCATCCAAGTATTATCACAAGATACTGCTATATCAGTATCAGGAGATTTGTCTGATTCTTCTTTCATTTCTGTATTCATTTTTATGGCTTCACTAGCTGCATTTGCCATGCTATTTCTGCATTCCACCTCCAATGCATTCTTAAGATGCTTGTTCAAACTTGTGTACCTGCTTGAAGGTGAGGGCATGTTCATTAGTCCACAAAATAAATTGGTCCCTTCTCTTTCAACTCCCACACACCTCATAGCATAACATAACCTAATATTAGCTTCATAAATATTGTTTATATTTGTAGATGTTGTGAATATCTTGTCACTTTCACAGTTCTCACAGTAGAGATGCATCTTTGTCACAATACCAACTTTTTCTTCACTTGGTTTATCATAAAGTTTCAAAGATTTGCATCCACAAATAACACATACACAAGAGGAATTGATCATTTCATTCAAAATCTTCTTTTAATCTGAAGCCACTAACTTCTTGTCTTTCTGCATCCACATCACCTGAAATTCCACTGCCAATTTTCTGTTTTGAAGCACTTTGATTCAAGTTTTTTGTTTCATTACAGGCACGTGTTTCATCAGACATTTTCTTAAGTCGTTCTACACGGCTTTTACTAACTCTTTTGTAAGCTTATAGACGCTGTCTTGGCATTTTTGACAGTTATGCAAGAATCGCATACTGAAATTCCCACTAGAAAAACTTAAAATCCAAGCAAAACCTATAATAAACTTGTAGCACGTATAACGAATGCCCAAATTAGTTCGATGGCGTTTAATTCGCAGTGGGCTATTGGAAGTCATATCAGTTTGACATCTGAGTTGGTCTCTTGAATAATATTTTCTAGTATACTTTTTGGAACTCTGAAATGAGGTTTGGTATGTTGGATTAATGCAGCTTTTGTAAGTAGTGTGTAGTCTGTTGTGTGTGGTGGAAAATCAATATTTCTCTTTTGTATCCATTCTGTAATATCCTTTTTAACCATGACATAGTAGGATTTTTGGTTTCAGGGTCCGGACGTCCCCTTCTTTCAGGTTTCATCAGTGTAAAATATTTTGTAGCCTTCTGTGGGGGGTGGTTTAAAAAATTTTTATATATATGTTTTAGCTCTCACCAGGGTAAGTATTATACTAAAGAGATCAGGAGTGGGGAAGGTGCTGGGGCAAGGTCCTTAATGTAGATCTTTTCTTTACGGCAGTCAAACGTTCACCCACAAAACGTTAAAGAAGAAGAATTTTAAAGAAGTATCTTTAATAACATTCCTTTGAACAATAACAAGAACAGAAATATACATATTTATACAATATTCCGTAAAACCACAAGAGTGGAAGTAAACTGCTTAATAATGCAAACCCTGAACAAATTCAAGAAGGCCTAACCCGTAAGAAGACTATATTCTTACACACCCAAAATGGGACATCAGCAAAATATTCCACTCTCACCAAGGTTAGAATTATTCTCTTAAGAACTGGTATAGCCCATGATAGAACCGTAATTATATAATATTTATATTAATTTAATATAAAGAACAATGCCTAACCCAATGCCGAATCAGGGTGGGATAGGAAAATTTAGTTATGCTAAATTACACATCTCACATAAGAATGGTTTTCCCCCAGTATGGGATATTATAACCCAAATCAAAACAGGGAATTTATACTCCTGGGTTTCTAATTTGAAATATACTCTTAATATATCAAATTCATCAAATTTAGCATAGGGGCTGAAACTAGTTGTGGAAAAGATATAATTACATCAATTCACTATAAAGGGGAATATTTAACTCACTATAGAATTATAACAAGCAATCCTAATTTCAACAAAGTTATGCTTAATTACAGAGTTCAGATGAGAATGGTTTTTCTCCCAGTATGGGATATTGTAATCCACATCAAAACAGGGAATTTAATTTATACTCCTGGGCTTCTAATTTGAAATATACCTTTAATATATCAAATTCATCAAATTTAGCATAGGGGCTGAAACTAGTTGTGGAAAAGATATAATTACATTAATTCACCATAAGGGGAAATATTTAACTCACTATAGAATTATAACAAGCCATTCTAATTTCAACAAAGTTATGCTTAATTACAGAGCTCAGATGAGAATGGTTTTTCTCCCAGTATGGGATATTGTAATCCACATCAAAACAGGGAATTTAATTTATACTCCTGGGCTTCTAATTTGAAATATACCTTTAATATATCAAATTCATCAAATTTAGCATAGGGGCTGAAACTAGTTGTGGAAAAGATATAATTACATTAATTCACCATAAGGGGAAATATTTAACTCACTATAGAATTATAACAAGCAATTCTAATTTCAACAAAGTTATGCTTAATTACAGAGCTCAGATGAGAATGGTTTTTCTCCCAGTATGGGATATTGTAATCCACATCAAAACAGGGAATTTAATTTATACTCCTGGGCTTCTAATTTGAAATATACCTTTAATATATCAAATTCATCAAATTTAGCATAGGGGCTGAAACTAGTTGTGGAAAAGATATAATTACATTAATTCACCATAAGGGGAATATTTAACTCACTATAGAATTATAACAAGCAATTCCAATTTCAACAAAGGTTATGCTAAATTACCGAGCTCAGATGAGAATGGTTTTTCTCCCAGTATGGGATATTGTAATCCACATCAAAACAGGGAATTTAATTTATACTCCTGGGCTTCTAATTTGAAATATACCTTTAATATATCAAATTCATCAAATTTAGCATAGGGGCTGAAACTAGTTGTGGCCACCAAGTATAAGTAATGTTTAATACTACGATAGCACCTTACTGTTTAACATAAGAAGGACCTGAAGGGATCAGAAGAGCACAGAAGTCGGCCTCGTTATGTAAGCCTACACACACGAGAACATAGGGTTACTACTAGTCCCGACGAGCTTACATAAGAAAACATACAGGCTCCACAGAACGGTACCTAAACTTGAAAATCCAAACATTCTTTTCCGACATAACTAGGCTGAATATTAACTGCGCCGCATCACAGAGACTAACAAATTCCCTGAGCGCGAATAAAAGGTCCACTGCACAGGCAGCATAGAGATCCAACATCACAAGAAAATATTCCGTAATGACTATGCAATATTCACCAAATATTACTTTAAGTCCCCTTGAGATTAAATAACTCTACCAGGACTACAATAGTACAATGTAGGGGGAAATTCCCTGAAATTACAGGTTTATCAATACTAATGGCTAAATTATCTGAAATGTGGCATAAAAAGCTTAATCTCGAACATTGCGTGCTTCATACTTCAACAGAGTACCAATTTAGGAAATTACCGATATCGTGAAAGGATAACGAACTAGCATTTGCATAAAGCAACATCATAATGGATTTTCATGAATACTTCGTTACTCACGCCCACCGAAGAACGACTCCAACCAGCAACCACTCACTTCAATAACTCCACCGACACTGCCTGCTCGACAACATCGACCACTCAGCAAGGCCAATATAGGTGGCGCCACCAAAGCAGAAGCAGAAGCAGAAGTACAGAGTCCGCCTAGCGGCAGAACGTGAAAACAAGTGGCAGATTTCTGAAATCTGGCACAGTCACCTCCCTCTCTGGACAAAAAATTTTGAAAATTTAACTTTAGTAACCACAACCATTTCTAAATATAAATAATAAACAGCACCAAAATCTTACCTATAAGTATACCTCATCACATCATATCATATATTATACTTAACACCTATTAAGGCATATCAATGTCACTAACACTTAAAACAGTTCAAACAACAATAAGAATTCTTCATGTTGGTAAACCTTGGTGAAATTAGTCCCATTCATAGTAAAGTTCTTTTTATAATATAATTGTAAGGGTTCATGACTTCGATTTCTTGAATATCAATTTATAGATAATGTTCAATTTTGTTATATCAATATTATTATAAGTGTATAAGAATTAAAATGTTTTTTTTTTTTTGAAGGAATGTCATATAATAATTTACTCATAACCCTGTATTATTTTCTCACATATATGAGACCTCATCTCACACACAGATATTAATATGGAAATACCTTCCTTTTTTTTTTTTGCACTGGACAGAACACTTAAATTCATGCTATATTGCCGCATGAATATCACCTTTTTATTTAGACTTTCCATGCCCTGCTCTAAACTGATATAAGGCGAGCATGTGAACAACACTGAGACAACGCTTTTCTTGAAAACTGTAGCACCTTTATACTTGCTTTGTTTAAATACTGAGAATGTAGAAATTTGAACCTTTCAGACTGCAGTGAATCTTTCACTAATAGCCAAAAAAAAAAGGATCACACGCATGAATAATGGGTGAACACTATTTAGGCTATATATATATTGGGTAACTTACAGACCCATCAGATACACAAATCACTGGGAAACGATGATCGAAGAGAAGGCCGCATGTCCAAATGAGGCACACGATGCATGGGTGATAGAAGTAACACAGCAGAGGTCCATCAGTAGCCGTGTACTCACATTCCCAGTTATGCAGATGCTTGATAAAATAAGGAGGGAGGAGTTTGCTGATCCCATAGCTCGAAGGAAGAGGACTGCTGGAATACGATGCATAGATGAGACGAGGCTTCGGCCACCTAGGTTATGGTAGCAAAATCAATAGGGGCTGCAGTCCCCATAAGCCAGGTACACACACACAGGATCCTGAGAGCACAGCGCTATGCCCCGGAAGACCCCCAGCAGGAGCAGGGTCACACATGCACAGCAGATTAGGACGGGGTCCATGACCCCACATCCTCCAGAAGAATAGTTGATCACATGAAACAAAGCGTTGCATTGATGAGTATAAAGTTCTATGAGGTCGGGAGGAACACCTTTAACACTACGTCTTATAAGTTTGTGTTTTAAAGGTAGATAATTTTTTTGTTGAAGAGCTCTTCTTGTATATCATTATAATAATTTTTTTTTTATTTTATATAAGGAATATTTCTTCTTTTCTTTTTTTTCTTTACAAAATAAGTTTTTTTTTGCTAAATTTTTTTTATTTTCTTCACAGTTTTGTTATTTGTAATAACTCTTTGTAGTTTGTGTCCAAATTGGGTAGTTGAATGAAGAATACTTCAAATTCCATACTAAAATGGTAATCAACTTTTATTTGTTTAGTAGTTTTTGTAACTGAGATCTCATTTGGTTGTGTCATTCTTGGGGTTATGTATATACATGTAGATGTATATATTTTTTTTTTTGAGTGTCTTTTTTGTTTTGAGTGGTTGCAAAGAGCAGCTGGAGACAAGAAATCTCCCCCGGAAGGGCAAGAGTAACAAACATTTCATGAAAATCATAACAAATTCTACATTTTAAATTCAAATTGACAAAATAGTTAACATTAACTCAATAAACAATTCAATAGCACACCTGAAGTATGAAACACAACATTATATATATACAGTGAACTCTCGATAATTCGGACCTCAGTATGCCGGACTTCGGATAACTCGGACAGATTTTTAGTGATCCAGATCCAGATCTACAACCATTCTATGGACACTTCAGAACTGCAAGATAATTAATTATTCAAAAGCAACAGAAACAATGTGTACACAGAAGAACATTTTCAGTTACTTTAGGCCTAAATCTTCTCAGAAAAATATGCTCACAGTGCCGCATCATCATAATATTATACTAATAATGTAACAGTGTGTATTTCAGACTCTGACTAGAAATTTCAATATAGAACTGAAGTGTTATTCTTTTTTGTTCCAATTGTAAGTGTTAATACCATGCTCTGCCTCATACGTTTTGTTATTGCAGCTTAAACACGAAATTTGGTTACTTAAATACCATTTCCTAATTTACTCTCCATAAGCCGGACATTTCATAACTCGGACAGACTCCCGCCCACTTTAGTCCAGTTTATCAAGAGTTCACTGTATATCAAAAACAAGCCACAACAGAGCCACAAAAAACAGCAGATAAAAGACAAATGGTCACGCCGGGCCATCTAGATAATTAGAAATAACAATAATAAATCAAGTTTACAAAAAAGGATTGAAAGAAAGTGCGAAAGAAGAGAGCAGCCCCCTCTGACCGCCGAAAAGATGCTCCTACCAACTGTGGGGTGGGTTTTGCTTTTATATATATGTATGTTTTAGCTAGGGTAAGTATTATACTAAAGAGATCAGGAGTGGGGAAGGTGCTGGGGCAAGGTCCTTAATGTAGATCTTTTCTTTACGGCAGTCAAACGTTCACCCACAAAACGTTAAAGAAGAAGAATTTTAAAGAAGTATCTTTAATAACATTCCTTTGAACAATAACAAGAACAGAAATATACATATTTATACAATATTCCGTAAAACCACAAGAGTGGAAGTAAACTGCTTAATAATGCAAACCCTGAACAAATTCAAGAAGGCCTAACCCGTAAGAAGACTATATTCTTACACACCCAAAATGGGACATCAGCAAAATATTCCACTCTCACCAAGGTTAGAATTATTCTCTTAAGAACTGGTATAGCCCATGATAGAACCGTAATTATATAATATTTATATTAATTTAATATAAAGAACAATGCCTAACCCAATGCCGAATCAGGGTGGGATAGGAAAATTTAGTTATGCTAAATTACACATCTCACATAAGAATGGTTTTCCCCCAGTATGGGATATTATAACCCAAATCAAAACAGGGAATTTATACTCCTGCTTTTCTAATTTGAAATATACTCTTAATATATCAAATTCATCAAATTTAGCATAGGGGCTGAAACTAGTTGTGGAAAAGATATAATTACATCAATTCACTATAAAGGGGAATATTTAACTCACTATAGAATTATAACAAGCAATCCTAATTTCAACAAAGTTATGCTTAATTACAGAGTTCAGATGAGAATGGTTTTTCTCCCAGTATGGGATATTGTAATCCACATCAAAACAGGGAATTTAATTTATACTCCTGGGCTTCTAATTTGAAATATACCTTTAATATATCAAATTCATCAAATTTAGCATAGGGGCTGAAACTAGTTGTGGAAAAGATATAATTACATTAATTCACCATAAGGGGAAATATTTAACTCACTATAGAATTATAACAAGCAATTCTAATTTCAACAAAGTTATGCTTAATTACAGAGCTCAGATGAGAATGGTTTTTCTCCCAGTATGGGATATTGTAATCCACATCAAAACAGGGAATTTAATTTATACTCCTGGGCTTCTAATTTGAAATATACCTTTAATATATCAAATTCATCAAATTTAGCATAGGGGCTGAAACTAGTTGTGGAAAAGATATAATTACATTAATTCACCATAAGGGGAAATATTTAACTCACTATAGAATTATAACAAGCAATTCTAATTTCAACAAAGTTATGCTTAATTACAGAGCTCAGATGAGAATGGTTTTTCTCCCAGTATGGGATATTGTAATCCACATCAAAACAGGGAATTTAATTTATACTCCTGGGCTTCTAATTTGAAATATACCTTTAATATATCAAATTCATCAAATTTAGCATAGGGGCTGAAACTAGTTGTGGAAAAGATATAATTACATTAATTCACCATAAGGGGAATATTTAACTCACTATAGAATTATAACAAGCAATTCCAATTTCAACAAAGGTTATGCTAAATTACCGAGCTCAGATGAGAATGGTTTTTCTCCCAGTATGGGATATTGTAATCCACATCAAAACAGGGAATTTAATTTATACTCCTGGGCTTCTAATTTGAAATATACCTTTAATATATCAAATTCATCAAATTTAGCATAGGGGCTGAAACTAGTTGTGGCCACCAAGTATAAGTAATGTTTAATACTACGATAGCACCTTACTGTTTAACATAAGAAGGACCTGAAGGGATCAGAAGAGCACAGAAGTCGGCCTCGTTATGTAAGCCTACACACACGAGAACATAGGGTTACTACTAGTCCCGACGAGCTTACATAAGAAAACATACAGGCTCCACAGAACGGTACCTAAACTTGAAAATCCAAACATTCTTTTCCGACATAACTAGGCTGAATATTAACTGCGCCGCATCACAGAGACTAACAAATTCCCTGAGCGCGAATAAAAGGTCCACTGCACAGGCAGCATAGAGATCCAACATCACAAGAAAATATTCCGTAATGACTATGCAATATTCACCAAATATTACTTTAAGTCCCCTTGAGATTAAATAACTCTACCAGGACTACAATAGTACAATGTAGGGGGAAATTCCCTGAAATTACAGGTTTATCAATACTAATGGCTAAATTATCTGAAATGTGGCATAAAAAGCTTAATCTCGAACATTGCGTGCTTCATACTTCAACAGAGTACCAATTTAGGAAATTACCGATATCGTGAAAGGATAACGAACTAGCATTTGCATAAAGCAACATCATAATGGATTTTCATGAATACTTCGTTACTCACGCCCACCGAAGAACGACTCCAACCAGCAACCACTCACTTCAATAACTCCACCGACACTGCCTGCTCGACAACATCGACCACTCAGCAAGGCCAATATAGGTGGCGCCACCAAAGCAGAAGCAGAAGCAGAAGTACAGAGTCCGCCTAGCGGCAGAACGTGAAAACAAGTGGCAGATTTCTGAAATCTGGCACACTTCTGAAAGCAAAGAGCGAATCCTCCTCAAAAACGCATTCCTGGAAGCTGCGATGGAAACAGACTCCATCAGAACTGGCTTTCTGTTTAATTTTCTGAAACAAAATCCTATCTCCTTTACAGTATTCCGCAACGTTCGAGTTGTAACTGGAAAATCTGGTATGTTTTCTTCAAGCTTCTCTCTTAATTTTTCAGTCGTTGGGAACATTTTGTTAATGTAACATTCATGGGTGTACCTCCGTATAGCACCAATGATGAACTGGTCCACATTATTTTTATTTTTGAGCGTCCTGGCGAGACTCTTGCCTTCTTTGCTGGTTGAGTTCAACTTCCATTGACTATATTTTCACTGTACTGCGAAGCACATCTTTTCACTGTACTCACTCCAACGTTTGAACACTTAGCCACAAAGTCGTAAACCGGGTAAGCCTTTGTTGTTGCACTTTTTTTTCTGCCCAGAAAAAGCAAATCTCACTAATAATCATTTGTACCTCACCTTCTGAAAAATTCCGTCAAGGAGGCATTTCAAGTACGGTAGATGTAAACTGCGTTAAGATCAAAGGCAAATTGACTTTATGGCCGATATATAATGTCCTAGTATTACTGTACACATTTTTCTAAGGAAGCATCTTTATCTCGATGTTTTGTCACGATCACAATACTTTCTCTGTAGGCTACTATGTATATGCGAGAAAGTAAAAATCTAACTCGATCTAAGTTATAACTGATGGAAATACGACAAAAGTCATAGGACAAACTTTGAGATCTCTCACAATCCGTTGCTGCTGGTGCAATCTGTTTTTTTTTATACCATTTAGCTACTATAAGCCTCCAAAGTTCTAAACAGGCCCTAATACTGTGTCCACCATTTTAAAAGCTTTTCACGGGTGAAATATTAACAACAGGAACTTTTTTTAATATTCCATTGCTTACAAGCTACAAGTATACCAAATTTCAAGTTTCTGAGTCTTCTGATAGCGGGCAAACAATTATGTCAACGAGTGAGCCATGCGGCTTTGTAGTAGGCCTATAGTGATGATTGGTATTTTTAAACTGCTGATCGGTTGTTACTCCGGTACTGGTCAACCGATTTGGTCCAAAATCAATAGACTTCGTCCCATGGATGTTAGAAGTGCATATACTAAGTTTCGTCAAAATTTGAGTTATCTTGTGTACAAGCACAGGACAGACGGATGGACAGACATTTTTCATGTCCAGCATACGTCTTAGAAAGTACCATTCTGGGATGTAATAACAATAATTTATATCAGAACCAGAGTTATAAGAGTTAACATAAGAAAAGGCTCATCTTTAAATAGGCCTGCAATTTTAAAAACTTTTCATGCAGAAACAAATAAAACAAAACCTATGAATACATAATCAAATAATATTGTTGTCACTACACAAATCTTAAAAAACATTAATGTTTTGACTGTTTGATACTAAAAATAAATTTGTTATCCATTTGTTGTTAAACATTTGTATGTATAGCTTGGTAACTCGTGGAAAGTGCAAACCCTCGATTACAGTATCCACTCAATACAGAATCTCCTTGGTCCTCCATATTATATGGCATCAAAATATTCATATATAGTCAGAAAACCCTACATATTTAAAGCAAAATAATGTTTTTTAAAAATAATCTAGCATGACACCCACCTTTATTGATCTGGCAATGCCATTCTTTTAAGATGATGCCTGTCATTTCTGCAATTTTCTACTCTGAAGCTCGGTTACTCTCTGTGCCTTTGCTGCTGCATTTAAGTGGCGAATGCGAATAAAAGTCCTGGTCCTCACATATTATGTCTTGATGATTTTGCTGTCTATGATTTGATATTTTTTCGCGAGTACTTCGCACAAACTACGAATCACTGCATGCCTCTTTGAGGGCAGACCCTTGTGGAAAGTTTCAAAAAGTAGCAAATTCCTTTACTGTCTCCAACCAATTGTCAGAGGGAACACACAAACCACCACGTGAAAGTTTTTCAATCCATCCTAAGTAGGAAATTTTGTCATCTGACCAATGCTACTGTTTAAGCAATAAGCGATAAGCAATATACCCTGCCAAATAACGAAGACCCTCAGAAGAGCATCCAAATGTCTGAGGAGGAGACAAAGCAGGTATATCAGAGAGGGTTATGTCTTGCAGTTCTGTATCCCCCTCTTATCATCGAAAGGACTTGCTCCATATGAGGAGTCAAACCTAAGAAAAGATGAGAACTTAGGTAGTAATCTTCATCTTCTATTGTAGCTGCTGGTGAACTGCTAAATGGAATGCAGCTTTACTCATGATGAGAGTACGCAGACGACTCTTAAATTCTACTGGAAGAGGGTGGTCATAAGTTCGCCCCACTGCTCTTATTTGTGAAAAGAAGTTCTCTAAACAGTCCTGATTTTAGTGAGAGGTTAGCATGTATTTTAGGCCATAAGTTTCTTTCAGGTCTGAAAATCAGCACAACAGAGATCTGATTGTTGTAAGAAACCTTTTCTGAAAGGGGGCAAACATCAAAGGGTATAGAGTTGGCGAAGCACTCCTTCCTGGGTTTCTAGATGCAAACCGAAAGCACTTGAAATTGTTATTTCTAGGAATTCGTGAATTCAAGATGTCAAATGAGTCATTGACCAATTTGAAAAATGCTGCAAAATCCTTTTCTTCCGTCATGACGTAACTGATTGCCTGCGCTACATGATTTGAAAATAACTGGCATGCAAGATGAACTCGCTGGCGTTCTCCGCCGGTCACAGCGATATGCTGGGGGATAATTTAGGGCAGATTTTTACTTCTCCGCTATCCAGTGTTAGTCATTTTTAATTATTGTCTTGTTGACGTTTTTTCCACCATCATCTATAAAGTGATTTCTGAACAATTTTATCATATGAGGCACATAAAAAAACCTCACAGGGCCACAGAAAAACATGAAGTTTCATAATCAACATTGAGGTCTTCCCATACCCCTGCATTTTTTACACCCAAATATGTAACGATGCCCACACTTACGTATCCCACCTCGTGGATTTCACTGATTATTTCTTTTATTAGTGACCCAGTCATAGGAGTATCAAAATTGTAAAAGACAGGTTGTTTCCATTTGGCACATAACCCTCGTGCCATCACTACTTGAACATTGTTGTGAGGTCCTAGAACTCTTTCCTCTTCTTGATCATAGAACACCCGAAAATCGATGTTCATTTCATCAAAACTCAAAATACAGAGTCGCTCTAACGGAGTTACCTTTTGTGCCATTTTTCATTAGAAACAAAACGTCTTTCAGCCCTCCTGAATGACAATGAAATGAAGTCGACACCCAACTCCTGAGTGTAGACTTACCTGAAAACGGCTAGCCTACAGTCTTTCTTAAATATATGTAACACCTTTTTTAAATAGACCGAAGTGTCAACGCTCTACTAATGTCTTCTCTTGTCCGGTGGGCCTTTTTTTAAACATCATATGCCATTATAATAGTAATACAACCGTCATATGGGGTAATTTTGGACGTTGTTTTGCTTACTTTTTACTGTACGTTGGTTACCATCAGACTTAAGAAATTTATTTATTTTTGGATGAGTAAGTTAATCTAGGAGCACGATAAATTCTGAGATGTGCAACTAATTGTTTACCTCAAAGTTTTAAAAAAAGTTTTCATTTCTGTCCGTGTTTTGCCCATGTATGGGGTTATTTCGGACACAGAACAACCAAAAAATATATTAAATTGTACACCTACTCTTTATTTATTACTACTACACTATATAAAATGCTTACAGAACATTCTTAACACATGATAACAAGACAAGTGAAACGTAGTATCTTCACACTTAAATTAAATCAAAATCATAGAGAACCATTTACAAAATGTCTATCAAAAATGAATATTCCTCTCTTCTCACTTGGTTTCAGCAGTATTTCAGCAATCTGTTCTTTAGCAACTGTATCCTCGTCCTCTATATCTGGCAAGACAAACATTCTCTTACTGCCATCGTGTGATCGCAAGAACTTTACAGTCACATTCCGTGCTCCTATGTCAACTACCACTCCAACATACTTCCTAGTGAGTGTTCTGTTTCCTGACTACAACAAAGATTTTTAAATCAAGAATAAGTTCAGGATTCACTGACAACATATCTTAATCCTCGTGTGACGAGTTCTCTCTTCTGTCTGATTTTCCACAAAGTGAGCAAAGTAAATGCCAATGATTGACTTTCCCGGAGGCACATCCACCTTGCGAGGACGATGGATGGTCCTTGTGGCTGCACCAGTACAAAATCATGCTTGATATGGTGCAGTCTCAAAACTGGAGGACCAAGATGTTGATTTTTCAAACCATGAAAGTTGAAACAATTCAGTTGTAGGAATAACGTTAATCATTTCTTTACAATAGTGTTTATTTAGCTTTGTACATCACTTATTTAAAATGCATTAAAGAACTCTTGCGACTGGTTCTTGATGTCACGCGCCCACAACTTCATTCTTGACCCGCGGAGCATGTCATCAGTCATCTGAAACGTAGGAAAAAACAAAACATATAACAATGATGAACTCTCAGTGGAATAGCGTGGAAGGATGCATAAACTCTGATTGAGGATCGTAACAAAAATGGGGTAATGAATTCGAAAAAACAATATATAAATTTTGTAAATCACTGCAACTGTATGACTGTAGAATAAAACTCTGATAAAAAAGTGAAATAATTGGGGATTGTGACATTTCATGTATGTAACCAATCCGAAAAAAAACTATATACAGTAGAAATCTGACAATACATTAAAAATATGTACATACCATTTGCATTGACTAATCAAAAGGATGCAGTTATACGTTGCAGGGGTGGGGGTGGCGCTTGCGTTTAGTTGTAATTGTTTTATTTATTGGTAATTAATGCGAAAACTAGTTATTTTAATCGAATTGCACACCACACTCTCGCTACCTAGGCAATTATCTAGGGCTAATAACCCATGCCATGAAAACGTGCTATTTACAGGGCAAATGAGGTCCGGGAATAATGATAAATCACGTAATTTATATTGGTAACATCTATACTTATATTTTTTCAAAACCAAGTTAATACAATTACAGCATTTTCAATCTTTGGTCATTTACTTTGATTTTTAACACATTAAAAAGATTCCTACAAATAAGGCTATGTACAACTGGGACGGATGAAATTATAAAAAACATTCTCTTCTATCTTCTATCTTGAATAATTATTACAATTAAAATGAAATTTAAACAAAAGTCTTTCTGGCCATTCAATGTTTTCCGTCCCTAAAATTTATTACACACACACCATTTAACCTAACACACACGTTCTTTCCCGAGAATTTTGGAACGATCTTCGACGAGGGTAGCGGCCATGCTTCAAAATTACTAAATGAAAACTTTTACTAAAAATAAAATTTATGACTGAACTTACCAAATTGAAAATTACTTTACTTAACAAAGAATTTATTTAACTGAACCTAACTAACTTTAAATCACTGAGAAAAAAATAATTAACTGAACTTTACCCAAAAACTATTTAATGAAAAATATCTGAAACTAACAGAATAAAAACGTCAGGACAAGCTAAGCTTCAAACAATCGCACCCCGATCAATCCACAGATATAACCAGAATACGTACATCTGTAGACCGATCAGAGCGAAGAATATTTAAAACTTACCTTAAATCCATCAGTCCTAAAACAGCCTCTACCGGTCGAAGATCTTCCCAGATGTTTCACTCTCAAGCACGCACACAGGAATCCACTTAGAAAGTTGTGAAGCTCACCACGAAAGCTCGTGGTCCCCCACTATAAAGCAACGGATTTTTAGTTTGAATTTGCGCATGCGCTCATCTAGCCTATTACTCGAAAAGTTCCATTGACGTGACACACTGCATACTGGATGATACATTTGCTTACATAGATTTTCCTGAGTAGCAACCCTTATTACAACTTTAGATGCCAAGCCGTCTCTAGACACATGTAACTTGCTAATGTTGGGATGGCTAGTACTGAGTTCTTTTCGAATCCCAACAACGTGCAGCTTCTCCCCCACACTTGAATTAAAGATGTAGGCTCTGCGTCGGTGCAAGCGGTGATGTGCTCTCGCCCGTCGCATGATTCCAAGTGATGTACGTCGTGTTTCTCGTCTCCTACGAAGTCGACTTCCGCATAGGAAGAGTTTTACGAGCTCCTCGTATAGGTGATTATTCCCATATACGGTGATATGTTACTGGAGAATATTGAGTACGCTCTTGGATTCCATATAAGTAATTAACTGTGATGTATGAAGTTGATGCTGTCTGTGCCATTGCATGGTGTAACAAGAAATCAGCTCATGCCAAAAGGAATTCTGGTTATATGTGAAAGCCGGTTTGCCACACACCAAGATTCGCGACACATGTGTTTCCCACCACTATGATATTGTTTAATCATATGTGTGGGTCCATCCCAGCAGTCGTGATGAGAATAGCTATACACTCCAAAGACGAGGACGAGTCCATACTGATACGGTGTTCTCGTCTCGTCCCTATTTATACCCAAAGGGCATGGAATCGTACCCTCCGCTGACTGCGTCTTTTTCGAAAACAGAGTCGGTATGTCTTATCTTCCGGTTCAGTGATGATCTGTGGCCCGGGACGTCTCTTAATTTTCTTCTCCGTTCTCACAGAGATAGTCGCTGTAGGATCACCATTTAAAACCATGGTTTTAATGCCGTCGAAGTTGACATCCTTCAACGTTTTATAATTAAGAGTAATACCTCTGACTTTACATACAGAGGTGGAAGCAGGGTTGTTACTAGGAACAGTAACCTTACAGTGGCGGCTCGTGGCCGGAAAGTTAGGTGAAGAGAAAAAATGCCACATGCTTATGTTAATAACGGAATTCACTCAATAGCGGCTCGTGGCTCAAAACGAGGGTGTGCTGCAAATATCATTTCATACAGCAAACTTAAAATATATTAAAAAATATATTAGTATGCCTATCTAAACTGCTCGTCTCTTAATCCATCTCTGGGAACAATCACGCGATTATTTTTTTGCTAATTTCTCTCGTCTCGTCTCGTCGAACGTTGTGTGAGTTGTGTGACGAGAGAAAATAGCACAATAATAATAATAATAATAATAATAATCATAGTAATAATGATGATAATAATAACAATAACAATAAAAATAATTAGGGCAGGGCAAATCGCGTTAAGAGTTCCTCGGAAATGGAATAAGAGACGAGAAAATAGTATTTTTAATGATCGAGGTAGAGGAAGTCACTTAGTGTTCCCAGTGCGACAGAATACTTAATCGGGGTTGTGGAATCAGGGTTTTACTGAATTTAACACTTTCGAATTTGGCAGCGTTAGACCGTCAGACGGTGGAAGATCTAACGTGCCCACCTCTTTCTCCGAGCTGACAGTGTGGTGCTGGCGCGGCGAAGATTATGTCTGAACAAGGGCGACTGCTTCATGGGTAGTCTTTTCTCGTCACCTAGCAGACGTGGGATAAGCGAGAAAACTGCTGCTTGCCATCCTCATTTTTTATTTGAATAGACTACCCATGCAACGGAGGGCGTGGTTTCCAGTTCACCTTCACACGGCCGACTTGAAGCATGCTGCGCTCAGGATCTCAGTGTCTCCTAGTTTTGCCACCAGGTGGTGGCGTGGCGGGAATTAAAAAAAAAACAGGTACATTTATAGTAAAAACCAATTCGTGATATGGAAAATAAACTTAAAAAAACACGTATTGTAAAGGCAAAATACTGGTGAAGTGCTACTTCACCTACTTCCCCTGAATAGCCGCCACTGTAACCTTAAGGGAATACGGAATGCCCTATCCTTACAATGTTAAATTATGCCTTAGAAAAGGAAGTTTTTCTCAGAAACTACTGTAGCTAGCCTTTTGATTTTTTTACAGGTTATAGCCACAGACCTTATATGAATACTGAAACAACAGTTTTTCATAAATCTAAATACTGGCTGAGATAATAATTTTCTCTTTTTATGAATTTAAAAAGATCATAATTTCAATGCATTTTCATGTATAAAATTCTTAAGAATTACTAAATTCCAAAACTGTTGTTTCAGTATGTGTAGAGTAATAATATGGTGAAGTACTGAAAATTTCAAACCTCTATGTCTATTAGGAGCTGAGAAAACCTTCCTTTTGTATGAAAAAAGTAAACTTACGGAAAACGAGCCTCGAAGTTGTAACATCAATGCATGCCTGCTCCATAGCTCGGGTTGTCTGGATCATCTTCATACTCATCCTGGAGTCTTCTCTTGGCACTCCTTCTTTCCTGCCTAGCCTTTTGCACAAAGTTTTTAACTGCATTATCTGCTGATCTTAGTCGCTCTAAGTCTAGTCGCAGCATGGCATCAGCAGTCTGAGAACCGACAGTCAACCCCAATTCTTGTAGAACTAGACACCTTGTTATGTTACCCTGATTGAAACATGCCACTGCATCATACACTCCAAAGTGAAGTGTCTTTATCCCCACAAACACTGTTTTTGGAATTCTGTTCCATATCACACTGTTCACACATTCATTAGGGTTTTGCGTTCGACCATGAAGACACTTTTTTAGGAGATTAGGTTCAGCTAGATCTCTGAAGACAGGTTTTATCACTTCTATTATTGGTGCAGGTAGGCTATGATGATGATTATATTTTTCACCAGTTACTTTTCCTCTATTGAATTTGCACCAACTCTCTACACCAGAAGGACACAAGAAATGTTGAGGATTTTCATTACTCGACGCAATATGAAAGAATAGTGCCCACACATTTCTTTTCATTAATTCTAAATTTCCTCTGTTTTGTCTAATTGCTAGACCATAATTAGTCTGTATATTGTCAATTGCAGAGTCAGTCAACCTGTTCCTACCGTCTAATGTTTTTCCATCGCTCAGTTTTTTCCCTTTCAGGCTAGATTTCAGTCGCCTTAGTCGGGAACCCATTCGCTTCTGCACATGTCCCACGCACTCCAGTTTGTTAATGTTTACATTTTCCCCATAGGGCTTACATCCTTGGATTTCCTTGAATGCCTTACAATCACCATCCCCCAAATAATTAACATATCTTACATTGTACCATTGCATGGAATGTTGAAAAATTTTCTTCACTCCTGCAACTTCCATACCTCCACTACACCCACTGTAATTGGCAATACAGTCTTCCTCATGCTGGTTTTTAATCTATTTACACATTTACAGTACTTAGAGATTATAGCAACATCAATAACTTTGCCTGTGTCTACACTAGTTGCTGTAACTACACCATTCAATGAAGTATGGCCCCTTTTGTGCCACGATCCATCGAAGGCTACTGTGAGGTCACGATTTTTATCATTTTCTATAACAGCTTCTTCAACAGCTTCCTTCATTGATGTCTGTGCAATATCTTCCACACCTGAGCCTATTGCACAGTTATATATATCAAATTTTGCTGGAGGTTGAGGAAGATTCATAACACCACAGAATATGTCACCTGCAGATTTACCTTTACCAATGGCACGTAGGCCATATACTAATCTAACATTTACACTGTAAAGTTCAGTATCTTTGTTATTTACAAATGAGGAACTAAAAAACGTACAACTATATTTACAGTTTGTACAGAACAAGTTAAATTCGGCTGCTAGCCCAATATGTCTGATGACTTTCAACGACACGCCCCCTCTAGCACACTGTTTACACAGAAAATTGTTTTCTACTACATTTGAAAGTATACTTGTGTCTATAATTTCAAAATGTTCAATTCCTTTATTTAATTCACTGTACTTTTCTTTTATACCACTAAGCTTTTTATTGGAAGCACTCTCAGATGTGCAATGAGGGGCTTTCTCTTCACATGGTGTTGTCTGATCATTGAGGTTAGGTGTCCCAGGAACATGTGTTGCATTTGAGGATGAAGATAATGTCGATTCTGTAATGTTTATATTAATTCTGCGTTTCTTCTGCCAGTTCACTCGTTTTTTAAATACTTTACCATTAAATTTTGGCTTTTCACAAAATAAAACTGCACACGAGAATAACTAACGACTGAAAAAATCACCTCCGTAACAAACATTTGGAGCCAAGCCAAGCTGAACAGGATGTACAACACAAAAAATAATATCCCTCCAACAGCTAAACTTACCACTAGAATGGCGGAATTTTTAAAACAGTAATTCCCTACAAAAATTGACAGCTGTCAGATCAAACATGACAGAGAGCAGAATACACGTGTACACCATCCCATAAAAATACAAAAATTATATACTTGTAATGGTCATATCAAGATGTTCTATATACCGAATTAAACAGAAAATTCCACAATTAATAAATTGAAATAAAAAAATTGCAATTTTTCATCAGAAAACCCATTCCGTATCCCCTTCCGTAGTTTTTAGGGCCCCCGCTTGCGAATTCTGAAATGTACGCGTCCTCCCCGTAGTCTAACAGTTCGCTGGTCATGTTACCTAAATAATCTCCTAGTGGAACACTGTCCGTGTTGCAGTACAAGGCTCTACGTTGTATATTGTCAAGGTGATCATAGAGGGTCATTCTTCCACCCGTTGTTACATAGGCACCATGAACGACACTGGTATGAGGAAGAGAGACCAGTTCCTCGTCTATAGAGATCCAATTAATCCACACGACTTCATCGTTGGCAAAAAGCAGCCTTTTAATTTCTATACCCGGTGTCGTGAGGAACTTGTACAGCTCTTTAGGTTCCTTAACAAGCTTTGTTTTACTTCTGTTAGGATCCTCATTGAGTTTCTCCCAGAACGAATTCAAACATAGCTTGCTGATGGTCCTTTTTCCAGCGTTTTTCACGATTTGTTCGGGATCTAATTTAACGCCTCCGTGTTTGTAAAGCAAATCGATATGTTCTTGTTTCTGGGCCTCTGTTTTCACCCAAGCAGGGTATCCGCTGAATTGTGTTTTAATTTTCAGGAACAGGTTGATATAATCCACGAATAACCCTCCCTCATGGGTTTCACGCGAGTACTGCGTAACACTGTACTCGAGAAATTCGTGGATTTTCATCACTCTATAGCCCTTCTCTACTGCTAATCTCATTTCGTCTACTACCCAAGTACCAGTGAGCACTCTCTTCCTCTTTCGCATGTTTGCAGCTACCTTGTTCCATAGTCATCACACAGGTTCGGCAAAGGGGAAACAAAAGCCTATCATTCCACCTGAAAGGTAAAACAGGTAAAACCTGAAAAGGATAAGGAAGAAGAACATTAGAGGAAGAACAAGATGATGATGAAAAGAAGGACAAGATTTAGACTCTTCCAACGAGGCTTTGACGCACCGTAGAGGAGAAGTACATGCGAATCGTAAAATTGATTATAAATACTGGCATGATCCGAATGATCTCATTGGCAAATTACGTATACTTGTATCCTCATCTGCGGCAGGGATTTATTCTCATCACAGCGAGATACAAGAAATCATATCTGAATTGAGGGAGAGAAAAATCATAGAATGAAGGCGATTACGTAAGAGTTTCAGAACATAGGAAATTACCGTCGTGGACTACGGAGATTTTCAAGACACAGAAGATCCAATCGATATTTGCTTCAGAATTTGGAGGGTAGCAGCATTGAAGGTACTTTTTATGCCGAAGAACTCCAGAAAACTAAGTTTCCAGACTGTTATTTAATTGAAAAAGTGATAAAGAACAAAGGACAGAAGGTGTTTGTAAAGTGATTAGGATTCCCAAGCTCGAAAAAATCATGGGTTCATATTAAGGATATTGTATGTGACTAGGGAAATAAAAGATAGATTCATTTTTATAACTTTTTTTTAATTCGTATCCTGCATGAACCCAAAGTTATCATTCTTTACTGTCTTACACATCATATAATATATACGTTTTATTCTTTCACACCTGTTCTTCAACATAATATAGTATAAAAATTACAAATATTGTTTAACATACACCATATACACAAATGTACATTTTTTACACATTTCACACATTACAAACATTTCTTAGGAGGTTCATCATCATACTCCTCCTCCCTGATTTTGTAGAGTCCGTGAACGAGAGTGTCCACACAATTTTCCATAATATGACTCTTATCGTCGTTGCCAGATAAAGTTAATTTATTCATAGAAATCCAAAATACATTTTGCTTATATGATCTGATGGATCTGTTTAACGAGAATGTTGACTGTCCGCTCTGTAGACAACCAACATAATCTTCAAAGTTGACATCTTTGTCAATCACGTTTTTCTTAACGCCTTTCAATGTTTTGATTACCATATCATTAAATTTTATGGCGTAAATTTTCGCTCGCAATCCTACGAACGCCTTTATGGAGTGACCAGCTCCTTCATCCTTGAATTTCCAGATCACCGCCTTGTTTTCGTTTGAATACAAGGGATCTTCAGGTGGGTAGACGCTAGTATCCAGCTCATCTCGGAAATGCATCATATCACCTAAGAGGTCATCCGTTTCAATTCCATAGGCGAATCGCCGTCATCGAACCGTAGGGCATAAGTCTTGGCTCTGAGGCCTACAAACTCCAGTATCTGTCTGTGACCGGTTTCGTCCGCCCACAAACCAGGCACTTTATCTGTATCTTTGTTGCGAATTACGTAATCGTCTGGAGCCTTTTCAAAATCAAGGTAACGCAACAAGTCCGGCTCGGAGGCCATTGTTTTTAGAGGGTGGTTTCGCAATTTTGAAAATGCATAATAAGTGAATCGGTATCGTGGTACAACAGATTTAACTTGTCACCAAATTTGGTCTTTAGACTATAATAAAACCGGTACACCTCTAGTTTAGCCAGTTCCAAAATGGTAAACCCAATCTGTACCGGTTTGTTCAGGAGTACTTTTGTTGTGTTATGTTCGCACAGAAAATGCCCGTCCACTTCGAGGAAATTATTTACCTGTGCCAGAAAAGCATTGCGACGACCCTGCATACCTGTCTCGGTCGCTTTTTTAACAACAAATTTCTTATATCGGAAGGTATTTTCGACAGTCTTGCCGAAGAGACTATTATTCATTAGCTTATAGGTGTTGGACAAGGGCTTATTATCTCTGTGGACCTGTCTATTGCTTACATTACCCTGCACATAATCGTGCAGTATGGGCGCTTGTTCGAAGATCCACACGTTGTGAACCTTTTCCACTTTCAAACCCATCTGTAGGCTAGTGTGCCTAACAGAATTTGCAATAGGATTTTCGGAGGACCACTGGATTATAATCCAGAAAATATATGAGTTTAAAAGTGTAAGGATATTGAAGGAAGCAGGAATAATGGGGAGAGAGAATTGTTACTTTATTCTTCTCTTCTTGAAGACTACTGCTTCTCTTCTTACCTGGAGTTGTATTTGTTATAGATCAGTATTGAATAGCACTTTGCTATTTTACACTAGGTATATTTCAGGATTGACTTAAGGTTCATTTGCTGTGAGAATACACCATGCTTTGTGATCTACAACAATAATATAAGGTTCTTTATTTTAATCTCAAAAATTACAAACTTCAGGAATAATTGAGCTGTATTGACTCAAAATACTACTGCAGTATACTCTATCTGCAAGTAGTAAAAGAGAAGCTGCAATTGCTTGCCAAAACTTCTTAACTTGATAAATGCTGAATTACTATTTGCAAAATATCAATTTGCTAGACCATTCCTTGGTCTTTGAGTAAGATTATAGATTATTCAAACTACTACGGCAGCATATTTGGCTTGCACGTAGAGGAAAAGAGGAGCTGCAAGGATGCCAAAACTCCCTACAATTATACAAGCAGTATTTACTTTAGCTACATAAAGATGCTAAGCCTTACTTGGCTTTGTGTGTTAATACAATTTGTTTTATTTTACTTAACTTGTTTTGCGACTACATCTGATGAGAATGTGACTGCATTTAGCCGGACTGTGGTTATGGGGTGTACAGTTATTGAAGCTGAAGTTCTATGGCGATGTAGATCATCCTGAACGGTGGCCAGTAGCGAGTCCTTCCATGGCTACAAGCTACGCTCCACAAAGTTCCAGGGCTGCTGCAATTCCAGTCTCCAAACTGGCTATGCGTTGAATTTCTGCGTTGTTTCCATGCTGTAGTCTCGTAGGTGCTGTGGTGTAACTGTACTACTAATATGCAGACTTGTGGTCTGTTGCTAAATTGGGGCTGTGCCCTTACGAAGCGAGGATCGGTGAGAGCGTGAATAAAGTCTAACGGCCAAAATGCGTTCACATAATCATCTTACAAAGAGTCAGGTTCTAGAATCTCATGGAAGGCTCTTCCAGAAGTTTCACGTAGCTTCCATCCAGAATAAAGGCAGAGTTAAAGATAATAACATGCTGTAATTATTCTGTAACATAAAAGATTGGTATGTGAGCATTTGCATTATAATTGTAATGTATAATTACAGAGAAATTTAATAAATACAATGCGGTGAAAATCGATCTATTCAAAAGCTGCTTTTATAATCAATTGATATGATCGATATCGAATCAATCGATATGATGCTTCTAAGTAAGCTAATGTATTCTGGCTGTAGCGCCAAGTAAAATGTCAAAGTGCTGTCACTCGACTTATCGATATCAGCTCGATGTCGGCAATGCAGCTTTCTGTTGCTAATTAACATTAATTATTTAATCTGATGATAATGGCTAATAGTAACAAGAATAAATATGTAAAACTATTCCTTAGATTATCACAATACAGAGTATGATAGATTTTTTCTTTATCCAAATTTAAATAAATAAGTAGAAGCGTGCCAAGAATTCTGTCTGATAGTAACTGGCATCAGTGCCATCTAGCGATTTATATTAATACTTCGTAAACTAGTACTTGCTATAAAAGTATAAAAAATGGGCTCAAAGCTCTACGAGCTTACACCATCCGTATGTAATATTTTAAATTTTCGCTATGCAATAGATACCGATTCTTTGGTAAGAAGGTCGTACATAATCTGTTATCGTAATGGTGAGGGGCGAGTGGAAACTCGCCGTCGCGATCGTGCAGTTCATTGGGATAGGTTATGTCCACTAAGGCCAGGAAGCAATGCTTGTCGGTGGGCGACCAGCTCTCGAAGTCTGGAGGTAGGTCAGGTCTGTTGCAAACATGTTCGCAAGGCAGTCTGCCCAGCATCACTTTCGCATATAATTCATTCACATCGAGATACAATATATGATCTGTCTCGACGTTTTCGACCTTGGCATAACGTCTTATGCACTGAGAAACCCCGCCCCGGATCTGATTTTGAATTAAAGTGTATAAGAATTTTTCTCTTACGACTTTGAAATTTGTGGGGCTGTGCTTCAGGGCCAGCTGCCAGGTAAATGCTGGCGCACCCTGGAAATACACGGGATCTGTTCGGTATGCAGAATATGCGTTTTTTCGAAAGAGTTCGAATATGTCTGCCAGCAACAACACGTCCAGCCGAAGGTAATAGTTATGGTAATCGTCAAATTTAGCAAACCCCTTTTCTTGCCATATCGACATAGCGCGGTTTTTATCTAGCATGGCATCATGTAAATGGGAGTACCAAGCATCATCGGTGTTAGGTAGGGGATGGTTTAATTTAATTTTACTGTCAAACCATTCGTAAGGGAATGGTGCCTTTTCCTTAGCGTCGGATGGTGCGTATTTAAAATCCGTAACCGTTGATGTTAATTGTGCCAGTGAGGAGCTTAGGTAGTTAAAAGTATCCAGGAATCGAACCCGGTTCCTCACGTTTTCGATGCTTACAACGTCGAACTTTTCAAAATTTTTACCGGAAATCTTAACATCGGTACCGAACCTTTGGATTAAATTCCTTATTATGTGATGACTGTCGTAGCCTCGGAAATTATGAAAATATATTGGGCACGTATTTTCGTGCACCAACCAACATCTTATGTGATATGAGCCGGGACGGCCGTCAATGTAATTTTTCCAACCCGAAATGCGTTCGTCCGTTGCGTTCAATTTAACGCCACAGATTCCGCATTTCGGTGTTTCAATGCTAAAAGCGCATGGCCAATCGTAAACATAGCCGATTATATCCTCAATGAAAGCTTCGGCCACGTCGTTACAATCATTAAGCGATTGCAGACCCTCCTTAATTATCTCACCATTGTATACCGCGACCCAACCGTACCCGGACGGTATGTGTTGCTGCTGGTCTCGTTCTATGTACGATTCAAAGTCTGCATAACAAACAAGACCATGCATGCAGTCTGGTTTGGCCCGAGGCCGTACGGTGTTGTCCTCGTCTGGCCCTATTGATACAACCTCCACTTCGCATTTATTGGGGACATGATACTTAAGACAATGTTCGCAAAAATGCCGGACTTCGCGGGTCCTATCATTTAAAAAGGCATCCAATTTAATTATTAATTTGTATTTGCGAATTCCGCAATAATACAGATTTATATATTCCCTGTTACCGGGATCGCACCGTTTTTGACAGAACCTCTGTCATTGAAGATGCGAAGATTGAATCTCGCTGCCGTCGTATGCCAGGCCGGTAGCTCGGAGATGTGGACGCGAGCTGCATTATTTTCGTGCGGCGTCGCCTCCCGTCGTAACCATGCACGCACCTTCCTCCGACGCTGGTTCAGGTTGTCCCCGGGTCTTCTGGTATGGTGAAGAGCAATGCACTCAATCAGCGTGTCGGAAGTCTTTGTAATTACGATGTCGGTGACGCTGCCGTCTACTTCGTCCACATCCATCACCTCATATTCCGAAGTCAGGACGTTTCTCGATCTCGGGACCGCAGTATTGTTGGGCTGGCACGGTGCAATTTTGAACCACCACCGATCAATGCTAATAAATGCCATGCCTGACCCTGCTGCATCTGGATATTCGTCGGGGTCGGTAAGTTTTTCGAACACCTCCCCGAAAAAATCTTGGATTTGAAGTTCGTCAATGTCCAACAGCGTACTGACGGAGACTGGTATATGCAGCAGGATCTCTTCGCCGTCTCTGATGAATAAAGCCGATATGTGGATTACTAATTTAATAGTTTTTTCAATTTCTAAATACGCCAAAATGAAATTCACTGCATCGTCGTACGAGGTGGTGGTCCAGTAGCCTGCAGCTGGTTGAGTATCTTACCTCAATACGTGAGCCATTTTTGCGACTATGCATTTTACAACAACTGCATCGATTTATATAGCACAATGGAAAACCTGGAACATTTCCAAGCACGTCTCGCGACAAGCCGATTTCACGAAAAAAGTCAGGCCGGGCCCACGACGCCAACAGGTCGCGAAACCGGCCGATATACAATATCGGATTTCAAATACAAGTCTGAATATTCACCTAATGAGTTGATCGAAAAAGAATTCCAGACGTTCCTCGCGTGAGAGTGGTCTTGGTCAGAGACGTTCTCATTCGCGAGTCTATTATAAAATGCATCTTTCAGATGTAATTTCTTCTCCTTCGAAATTTCAACAGAGGTGACGTAGTCGTAGGGAAACATACTCTTTCGACACGCCAAATCGGCGTTTTCACCAAACACTTTTACTTTTTCCATAAATTTATCCTTGGGCAGATTGTTTGCCAACTTTTCCAGGCTGCTTGCCATGAACCGAAACGAATCTACAAACCTCAAACAAGAGGAGGGAATAATTTTTGAAAATGTCATATTTTTCTTGTGTATTGCATATGACCTTGATTCTATTCTTATCGAATCCAAGTTCTGTCACATTAAAATGAGCGTCATCGTTAGATAGGTTATGCAATACAACAGGGACAATTGCCTGGTTTCTATAGTTTCGGTTACAATTCCTGTGGGCGGCTCCTCTGAACCGACTACTATCATGGCAATGGTCCCTTAGTTTATAGTTCACCTCGGTAAAGTTACCCTCGCCACATATATGGCAAATAGTAGCACTATTGTATGTCCTAATTTCATCTTCTGTCAGAGGGGTCATGGGCTTATTTACACTATTCAAGATCTTATCATTGGCATCGACATAATAAAGAAAAGATTTTTTTGTAGACTCATCATATTCATCACACATGTTATTGTTTGCAACAGCGTGCCTTGTCACACACTGACAAATTCCACCTCTTATCCCGCGTTCAAACATTTGAATCATATCCATATCGGTCAAAAGCGGTAATTTTACCTTTGTGAACTTCAACATAGCTGAGTAAGCAAAGCCTGGAACAGTACTATAGTACAATCAATCCATTCCGTACGTCTCAAAACACATCTGTCTAAAGTTTTCAAAGACGTCGGTCAAAATCAAAACATCGGATTTCAAATACAAGTCTGAATATTCTCCTAATGAGCTGATCGAGAAAGAATTCCAAACGTTTCTCGCGTGAGAGTAGTCTTGGTCAGAGACGTTCTCATTCGCGAGTCTATTATAAAATGCATCTTTGGGAGGCAATTTCTTCTCCTTCAAAATTTCAACAGAGGTGACGTAGTCGTAGGGAAACACTCCCTTTCGACACACCAAATCGGCGTTTTCACCAAATACTTTTGCTGTTTCTATAAATTTATCTTTAGGTAGATTGTTTGCTAGCTTTTCCAGGCTGCTTGCCATGAACCGAAACGAATCCATAAATCTCAATTCCATACCTCCCCTCTTCAAATAAGAGGAGGGAATAAATTTTGAAAATGTCACATACTTTTCTTGTGTATTGCATATGACGTTGATTCTATTCTGATCGAATCCAAGTTCTGTCACAATGAAATGAGCATCATAGTTGGTCAGGTTATGCAAAACAATAGGGACAAATGCCTGGTTCCTATAATTCAAATTACAATTTCTGTGGGCGGCTCCTCTGAACCGACCACTAACATGGCAATGGTCCCTTACTTTATAGTTCACATCGGTAAAGTTACCCTCACCACAAATATGACAAATAGTAGCGCTATTGTATACCCTAATTTCATCTTCTGTCAGAGGGGTCATGGGCTTATTTACACTGTTCAAGATTTTATCAATTTCTTTAGCATCAGCAACGAGCGAGCGCATAAACTCGCCACTGGCATCCTCCCCTCTAAAAAGTCTCAATTGAGAATATGCGCCCTCAGCATCTTTGATAAAATAACAATAACTAAAAGGTTTATGCTTCTGATAATGAGTTGTCCAGCTTTTCTGCGGATCTCCCAAACATCCTGATATCGGTTCCAGCAAACACTCGAAATCCGCATAGATGACAAATCTAATCTTTTGCGAATATTCGGGCTTGTTGAGTACGACTTCAGGATTTTTAGGAATTTCGCACCTGACTGGGCTGAACGAGTTGCATATTGCCAAATGTTCTCTCAACCTTACGTCAGCAGACTTACCTTCGTACGCTTGGAAATGTGTAAAACACCGTTTACAAACTCTGACTTGACGTTTAACGGATGTTATGAATGGCTTTACGAAAGCGTCGAAATCGGAAATGGCTATGTAATGTGAATTTTCCTCGTTACATACAAACAAAAGATCTCTATGATCATCTAATTCCTTTTCAACAATTTTGATAGGAAACACGAAATGTGAAATATTTTTCCCATCCCGTTTTTCCTCTAGGCCGAAAATATTGAATGAAATATTGTTTCTTTTTGAAAACTTTTCAATATCATGAATCGAAACGGAGAATTTCACACAGTTCCAATCGTACTTGTTATCCAACTCTGGTCTGGTAAGATAACTGGCCCACATTTCCTTATCAGACTCAATAAATTTTGATAATACACAATACTTGAAACAAAATTCATCATCATTACGAATATTAATTAATGACTTCAGATGCTGGAATTTATCAGGGAGGATCATATGACTACGTCCTGCAAATGGCATGTACTCATTCACACGAATTTCAATTTTGTGGATTTTATTGTAAAACCACCCAGACCCTCGCATTTCACTATCTTGCATCTCAGCCTGAATTTTAGAAATGTGACTAGAAACTACTTCATAAATATTAGAGGTTCTAAGCAGCGATTCATTTTTTGTTTTAAAATTTCTCAAACAAGAATTTAGCTCTAGATGATTAAATTCACACTCTACGAAAAGATTAAATTTAATTGATGCAAATTTTGATAGTGACTTTGACAGAAGATTTTCAATTTTATACTGGCACGACGACAGGATAGACTCCATATCGCCGGCTGGGAAATTTATTGCTGCATATGTTGCCAGTCGTGACCTGAACGCTGTTTCAACAGGTAAAAACTCACATGTTTCTGCCGATGGTGAGTTGGTCACAGCGCCACGATCCATTCCACCTTGAATCTGTAATAACGAAAAAAACATCGACATTAGCAATCGAGACTTTTTGTAAGCGAATGGTATAATAAAAGACTAAGACATTTCACTGTACATACCTGTGGAATATCGCGCGTATGCATGATGACACTAGGTCGCGACTGGCGGTTGGTTTCTGAATTCTGTAACAATAGAAATATAAAATATTAAGATTTATGGTAAAAGAAATAAGTTTAATGTCTTGATTTTAGCCGCTCTGTACTAATATAGAAAATAATATTAAGTTTTATCATAAAAGAAATAAGTTTGTTGTCTTGCATAATAATCATAATAATATTATACCTGCAAACGCATATATAACAAAGAAAAATAAAATATTAAGATTTATGGTAAAAGAAATAAAGTTTAATGTCTTGATTTTAGCCACTCTGTACTAATATAAAAAATAATATTAAGTTTTATCATAAAAGAAATAAGATTGATGGCTTGTACAATCACTGAAATAATAATAATTTCACTACATACCTTTGGTTGTACACCAGAAGGTCCAGGTTGGTATAGGTCATCATGTGGACGGGCGGAAGTCTGTTGCATGGTTCCAACACTCACTGGTCTGGCATTCTATAACAAAGGAAAAATAAAATATTAAGATTTATGATAAAAGAAATAAAGTTAAATGTCTTGATTTTAACCGTTCTGTACCAATATAAAAAATAATAATGAGTTTTATCATAAAAGAAATAAGATTGTTGTCTTGCATAATAATCATAATAATATTATACCTGCAAACGCATATATAACAAAGAAATATAAAATATTAAGATTTATGAAGAAAAATAAAGTTTAATGTCTTGATTTCAGCCGCTCTGTACTAATATAAAAAATAATATTAAGTTTTATCATAAAAGAAATAAGATTGATGGCTTGAACAATCACTGAAATAATAATAATTTCACTACATACCTTTGGTTGTACACCAGAAGGTCCAGGTTGGTATAGGTCACCATGTGGACGGGCGGAAGTCTGTTGCATGGTTCCAACACTCACTGGTCTGGCATTCTATAACAAAGGAAAAATAAAATATTAAGATTTATGAAGAAAAATAAAGTTTAATGTCTTGATTTTAGCCGCTCTGTACTAATATAAAAAATAATAATGAGTTTTATCATAAAAGAAATAAGTTTTATGTCTTGCACAATAATCATAATAATAACATACCTGCAAATGATGAGATGAATGCCCGGCTTCCTCTACAACCATCGGTGGGTGGGCTACTCCGTCCCCGCTATGGGCTGGTAGATGGAAGCGACCAGTGTTGGTGTAGATCCCAATATGCCTAGGTTCCACCTTCCTCGATGGGTGGTGAACGTTCTGCATATGGTTAACCAAATATCTCTCCGCCTTGAATGTGACGTTGCATATTTCACACACGGTGTTGTTGGTGTTGTTGTGGATACTACGGACGTGTCTTTTTAAAACGTCACTTCGCGTAAAAGACGAGCTCTCCATTGTTGATCTGCAGCTGCTGACGGTTGAATAAGAATTGAGCCTGAAGCATGACGTCATTGGTTTATATAGTATCGTTTTGAAATAGCCTCGCAACAGGACAAATATATTTTACACCAATGGAATGATTGGAGTTTAAAAAAATGCTGTCTAGCCTCGCGACATGGTAAATATATGGTAAAGCTTAAATCAGCAGTAATTAGATATTTCACTTTTCCAGCTTGTGAACAATTCATTTTGTGAATTCACACAGCAGCGGAAATAAAATATTTATTTTCCTACAATCTCGCAACGTGGAAATCTGATATTTATTTCTGTCAGCGCTTTTCTGAAACAATATATTCATTTTCATGCAATGTGTGTATAATATAGAACTTACATGTTATTACTGACCGGGGATCGAACTCACTGCCACTCAGCGTTGGAATATTACAATATAAGTTTTTAATATACAGCAATAAAAATACTGTTGACTAATAATACATAAGACAAAGACTATGTTTAGGATTTAATATTTAAAGGTACTGGCCTGCGACTTTATAATATGTTAGAGTTGGGATTTAAAAGGAAGTCTCAATGAATGAAGTTGTAAGATAGCGATAAGCGTACAGCGTTATATGAGTGTTGCAGATAACATGCATGGAGAGCGAGATGATACAACTGCTACCTAAGCAAATCTCTGCACGCATATGATTAAAACATTCACTGACTTTCTGTATCGACATTATAAAAAACCTGTAATTATTAACATAATATTATTCCAACATTATACTGGGGGGTTTGAAGATTAATAGTAAAATCTATTGATTTAACTTGTAAGCCAGAAGCTGAGTTAACCCCCCTGGGCTAGGATTATCATCTTATGACAAAATATAGTTTTAAGACGATGGCTACCATATTTATAAAAATACTTGATGGATAAAATAACGCTTCTCTACATTTCCAACTTATAATAACAATAATAATAAATTAGGAGGTCCAGATTGTCGGCATGGTTGTCAGCCTTACGCATCGACCACATTTACTATAGGCTAAGTCGCTAGGTTTTAGAAAAATAATCATCTTACAGAAAACTGATAACGTTGCATTTATGCGATGTTCTGACGTACGTGACAAAACGTGGGAAAGTAGAGTAATACTTCCATGCAAAAAAGACATAAAGTTGAAATCTGCTGTGACGTCATAAAACAATCCACTGTTGAGGTAGGTCATAGCATTCCTCCCAATCCGCATAATCCGCCTGTGACGTAAGAAGTGACGTCATAAAACAATCCACTGTTGAGGTAGGTCATAGCATTCCTCCCAATCCGCATAATCCGCCTGTGACGTAAGAAGTGACGTCATAAAACAATCCACCTGTCATCTACCAATATACAAATTTCAAATTTCCCACCATCCACCATTTGCAATTGTAATATCCAATTTCCACCTTTTGCAATTTTCAAATCAACCGCCATCAAGTATTAAATCTCCCACCTTACGCCATTTGAAATAGGAACCGAAAACGTAGCCATTTTCATTATAAATTTCCAAATTTTGAATTTCGCGCCGGAAACGTGACCATTTTAATTATGAATTTCTAAATTTTGAATTTCGCGCTTTGTCCGACATTTGAAATAGGAACCGGAACGGGCGCCATTTATATTATTAATTTTCAAATTTTGAATTTCGCGCCGGAAACGTAACCAATTACATTATAAATTTTCAAATTTTGAATTTCGCGCTTCGTACGCCATTTGAAATAGGAACCGGAACCGACGCCATTTTGAATCACGTGGTTATAGCCACGCCCACTTGTGACGTCATACAATCCGCCACTGACGTCATAGCCACGCCCACTTGTGACGTCACGATCAGCTGACCGGGAGTGACGTCATCAATCCGCAATCCGCACAATCCGCCTGTGACGTCAGACAGAAAACCATACTACTCTTCGCAGTTGAAAAAATCTGTCTCGAGTCATGGGATCCAAAAACAGTTTCATTCCAACTGACTGATCCCAGAATAATTTTACTCGTGGTAATTTCAAGGTGCCAATAGCATTATGTAGGCCAATAAGGGCCTGAATTTCATTTGAGTCCGTAGGTTTGAATCTTGACCCATTATTTTGCAAGGCATATATGTTTGTGCATTCAGTCATTTTTTAAAAAATAGTATCAGGTATATAAAGTTTGAAGTAATCGATTGGATTCTTCAACACTTGGTCTATGTCACTTCCTGTTTCTGGTTCACACCATGGAATGTCAACTTTGTCAAATGTACGCCTTCTCCATTTTATATTCTGTTTCTCTGTTGTTTCCAACCTGTTACTACTTGAACTTTCCCAATTAGTATCCACTGGAGTTTCTTCTTGCTGAACTTTATCTGCACCTTCCCGAACATAAGTGGTGCGTTGAACAGATTGTGCAATGTCGTCATCATCAAAATCGCTCACGTCCAGATCAGAAACATCTAATGAATCAAAGTACGCCAATATTCCTTCATCATCATCAGGATGGAATGTATCTGAAACGAACAATCATTGTTCATAGTAAAAAACACACACCATGTCTGCTATTATTATTCCATATAACAGTTATAGAAACATAATAATACATTATAAACCACTATAACACCATGAAACCAGAATTATTCTTTATAAAATCCATAAAATTGTTGGTCTTACCTACATGGAGTCCATGCTTGGCTGCCATGTTCTTCTTTCAGAGTAAAATGTTGCCATATATCTTGCCAGATACTTCAAACAGATAAGATGATAAATATAATTGTATAAACTCATGCTTGTTTTTAAAGCACAACAACGATATGCTGAATAAGTGAAGGAATGCTCAAATACATTGAAATTTCAGATAAATGAAGAAAAATAAAATATACAAGGGCATAAATTGAATTGTAAGAAAATATCAAGGGAAAACCCCGAAATTAATATAGTAGCATAATTATCTGCAGACACAAGATTTTCAGCTAAGCCTAACAGGGAAAATCCAACAGGAATATAGCACAAGATACTAAATGAAATAACTTTGCGTTTTAGTAAATAAGTGACCTATCTAACGGGTATGGAAAGCAGAATATAATTGCAATTAATCTAACCTGATATAACTGAGAATAAGTATTTGTTACAATCAAACAAGGGCAAGAACCAAGAAATGAAATTGGTAGTATACAGTATATATTTGTGTTTTATGCAAAGCCCAAAAATATCTGTATATGACACATTTTGGGGGTAACGAGCAAAGCTTACGTGAAACAAAGCACATAACGCAATTAGCGACAAGAGAGATTAATCTTTTATGAATAATCAAGTAGCTAATAAAAGTTCATAGAATTAACATGGCTACCATAAGATCTTGATTTAGCATAGGGAACATGACCCATGTAATGCACAATGTTTAACAAATTACTGAAATAAGCAATTACGCAGAATGGTTTTTTAAAACCATAATTTAGCTATAAGAGAAAAAATCATACGGCAAATAAATATACCGGAGAAGCATTTAGTTATGGCTGTATCTACTAAATCTCGCCACAGAAACGTATGACGTCATGACTTGCCTCATGAGTAGGGAACCTGTTCTGTAGAGCGCGAGTGACGTCATTCCAAACTTGAACCACGAGCATGAATTCCTTGTACATAACAAAACTTTTCCATTATCGTAGAAGAAAATGCATGATATTGCTTTACTTATTACCTGAACAAATATCTATAAAGACCATACATATGATTTATCTCGGTCAGATATCTAGAAGGGATGTCTGCGTTCTTTGCTAGTAATTAAAACATTACATCTTTGGAATTTCTTTGTGCAGAAGGCACACATTACATCAGGGGATAATTAGAAATACATATTAGAAGTATGCAACTTACAACAGCCATCAGCAGGGTTCCCTCAGCTAGCGGGCACAGCAACGATATAAGATTTACTCCCGAACGTAGGGTAGTCCCTGCTAAGGCCGTGTAGGGAGCAGCACTGATAGTAACATCAAAACAATTGCAACAAGAGGCAGCGAGACCGCGGGAACCCTCAACCACGTTACAGTTGCCCCAACCAAATTACATTCTAATTCCCACAGTTATGGATATGAATATCCCCTGGCCCAGTTACCCCCTGGGCCCAGAAACCCCGTAGCACCTTAACACCTGTGTACATTGTAGTGCTTCGTTCATTATACAATTTCTCAGCATCTGGGAAAGATATCTCTTTCCTCTAATGTAAAACTTCCAATCTTTCAGACTCATTCTGGACATGATCTTTCTTGTCAGGGATGGACCCTCGGAGAGAGAAAAAAAGGAATTAATATAAGTACGCTTTCACTGTAAATTAGAATCCTGGTTATCCGACTTGAAAGCGAAGAAATATCAATACTTTGCATAAGTCTTGCGTTCTAATGCACTAACCAACACAGGATACTGGAATCAGCTGTATGCACCATCCGACTGTAAATTCTGCTAAGGCCAGCTATTTGTCCGAATGAGGAAATAATATCTGCCCCGATTTCCATCAGGTTCATCTTTGTGGCAATGCCCAATATGATGCTGCTTAGAATAAAGCTTTGATAGGAATATAGGCTTTTAGATTGTGTAAAGACATATATTTTATATAAAAAAATAGTTTTACGTATTTATTCTTATGGTGATATTGAAAAACTTTTATTAACGTCATTATGCTAACTTAATTACTGATCGTTTTATATTTTAGAAGTCACAAACTTTATTCGACTTGGAATTAGGTAACCCTATAATTTAGTCCTTTTTAAAATAGATTTATTTTTCATTATCTAAAGAATTCCTTTAAAAATTTAAATAACGTAGTGAAAATACGTTTTATAAAGATAAACGATTGAACTTTGATGCAGTCCCCATCTCATCAGTGATATCGTCAGTTATACGGTACAATCTCTAAGGGTGGGCGCCATTTTTGTTAATAATTGTTTTTCATATTTACGTACCTCGTATAGTCCTGACTTCGATGATAGGCCTGCTCCAGCCAGCTGTGCATCAAGATCTCTATAATTCCAGGGAGGTTGACTTGCACTACAGGTTCTTATACGTATGGGATACACGAACAACACTTCTTTAGATTCACATCACCTTGATATTTATTTCCCATCACCATATTTCTCACTTTACACTGTTTATAATACACTATACTAACTCCTACAGATACTATTGACTTCAGTTGATTCTACTTGATAACAGCTCACTCAATCTCGGACTTTGTATTCACATAATCTCGACTGATCTGAAACTACTTGTTGTTTTATTAATGACAATTCTTAAACTGTTCGTATTCTCGACTACATGTTAACTGTATGTTTACTATGTCCAACGGTCGATTGACTACTTACTGACTACTCTTAGACTGTTGGCTAGCTAGTTGTATCATATGCAAAATGCGTATAGCACATCCTATAATTACGCCCACTACTTTTTCATTGGTTAACAGCAATTACTTAAAATTCTACAGAATAATCTTATTGGCTAATCATACAAGGGGGTGAGTATCTTCTCTCATGACATCGTCTTCTCGTAACTTTCACTTTTATGATAGTACAGGTATGTAGTTTCGCTAAAATCTTTAGTTTTACAATCTTTTATAACTCTATTGAATAAGGGAAAAACATGTAAAACTAATATTTATTGTTTTGTTTACCAGAAAGTGAGTCTCTCCGGTCTGCAAGTGGGTGTTATAAACTTTATGGTAGCCTTGCATTTCAATACTCTGACAAAGGTTCGGGTCCTTGAATATTCTTTGAGGGGAACTTTGCCGACTAGGACTACACTGCACCCTCGAGTTGATGTCCTCATCTTATGCTAAAATTACAAATATTCAATTGCCACTTAATAATATATTTAACCTATGTACATTAAAAACTATATCATACTGCCCGGTAATTTCTGTGGTAAATTCTGATATGTGAGTATGGATATTTAACACACACAATACCCAGTCCTCATGTTTCTCTTATTATTCCTTTAAGTCCAGTACTTATTGTCATTTTTTTTATTTCACTTTTTTTAAATATATTTTTACTCTTATCCTTCCTGAACTCATGTGTTATTCTTACACTAAGTTCTCTCTTAATCTTTACTAACACTATATTATTAATTCATTACACTTAACTTAGCAACCTTCCATTCTTTTCACACATGTAGTAAAGTGTCATTTGTACAGTTTCCTTTCTAATATCTCATCAAGGGTCTTAAGTATGTTCTGTTTGTCACATTGTAAATTTTCTTCTTCGTACTCCCGAACTAATTCACTATCACTTTATCGCACTATAATATATGTACCTATATGTCGCCTATTTTATGCGTCCATATTTGAACCACTCCAACACTCATATCCCATATATTTCAATCCAACACATATTACAATTTATTCTTAAATCATCTCCCTTCTCATGGCACAATATTTGCATAAGTAATACCCATCATGCAGCTTTTACTACAATTTAAACATCTTGTTCGTCTAAGGTTTTATACTTTCTTAACATACTTTTGTTATACCTTCCAATAACTTTATTCTTATGGGGTCATACAATTCGTAACAAATGTTATTGAATACTTGGTTTACAATCAGAGGGCCTTTGAATAATAGGAGTAATTTCACATTGCGTTTCTTGGCTGCATTAGATAGTATTTTACATCTAAGCAATACTTTTTCTCCTACCTGTGGGTTCCAGATAGCTTTATAGCGCTTAGCCTTCGTTCTCCGTTTTTCTGCCTTCTGTCTCACCCTTTCAATCACATTCATACAGAGTTCATGAATATCTGGCTGTGCATTACCTTCCGTGATAGGTTTAGGTAACCCGCTGACTAATTGTTTAGGTTCCTGTTGCATCATAATGCATTCTTATATTTTTCGCTGAAAATATTATTTATTCATATTTGTGATCCCATGTCTAGCTCACTTCTCTCATTAATAATGTCATTTTATAATCCGTTTCTTTATTTATCTTCGTACAAACTCCCTAATATGTCTCGTCTATGGTGGAACTCGCCATAGCAGTCTCGGATGTGATTTGGTTACGTGCAAAAACGATAATCAATTTACTCCTGATGTATAGCTGTAAAATGACATGTAAATCTAAAAGTAGGTTATAAAATCCTATTAGATTCAAAGTTGATATTTGGGATAAAAATGATAGTTTTGCAAATCGAACCTCCCACTTGACGTTATTTTAACTTCTAACATTATTTAATGAGACGGAAGTCAGTAATAATATTATTATTAATATATATATATATATATATATATATATATATAAAGTGGAGTTCATAAATATGTCTCAACGGATTGATCGTCGCTAGCAGACATAATGATAGGCATATTATTAATTGAGGATTAAACATTCTGCAACATATGCTACATACATATAGAGTATGAATCTCGTTAGTGCAGTGATCGAGTTATGTTGACGTTGCGTTTGGGACTCTATACTATGTATGTATATTAACGCATTGGTCAGTACACTCAGCGCGGAAGTAGTTAGTATGGAGTGGATATGGCCCACTTCCGGTCGCCATCCTGGATGACGTCATTTCCAGTCGCCATCTTGGATGACGTCACTTCCGGTCATCCAAGATGGAGGCTGGCGCCAAATTAAAAACTCAAAAATGCAAGAGTGGGTTGAGTCCAAATGTTATATTTTATGCAAAGTCGAAATTTTATTTTTAAAATGGCGGGATATTTGAAAATTCAAGATGGCTGTAATATTTAAATTTTGTCGCGATAAAGCTTTTGAAAATGTAAGAGTGGGTTAAGTCCAAATTTTATATATTTAATGCAAAATTGAGCTAAGTCGAATTTTTTTTAATGACGGGATATTTCAAAATTCAAAATGGGGTAATATTACTACTACTACTACTACTATTGCTATTGTATAGTTATTATCTCTTTCTTTCCTTCCTTCTTTCTTTCCTTCCTTCTTTCTTCCCTTCCTTCTTTCTTTCCTTTCTTTTCTTCCTTTCTTTCTAGAAAAAATGAAATTGTAAGGATCTTGGGAGGATAGGTGTAGGCTTTTTTAAAAACGGCACATTATTATATGACTAAGAATGTCTCGTTTTTGTTTTTTTATTTTTTATAAATAATTACAAATGTATTACCTTAAGAACAGTTCTTGGATATTTATTTACTTATTTTTACATCAAACATATTAACACTGTAAAAAGTTTTCCCAAGATGACGGAACAGATTGTTTGTTTACAAGTTTCAATGTGTCGTTCTGCATTATAGAGTACTTTGACATAATGTTCGTGATGATGTTAGTGTTTATAGAAAGAAAATTAATTTCGTCGCACTTTAAAACAATACGTGTTTTCTCGTACTGAATATGACACTAACATTCTTAGCCAGTCGTAGTTTAAACTTTTCTTCAATAAAATGGTAAGGTTTAGCGTTACACATATGAGTGGACTTTCAAAACGCAGTTATTGCCTAACTTTTTGTTTGTCAGAAAACGCAAAAAACTACTGTACGAAAACTAAAGACGTGAACATGAATGTATTTTCATGGTTTGTTAGAGAAAAAATAATTATATTAATAGTCAATATTTGAAAAATCTTGTTTTTATATTTTGGATGATATGGCGGGAAATGTCATGGACAAAAAGCGTTTTGTTTTTTTGGAAAATAGGACAGACTACAGTTTGAAAGTCCAAATGAAAAGACTTTGAGAGTATTATGGTACTGTTTTAAATTCTCGATGTTTTTCTTACTATATTTTAACCACAGGACTCTTCACTGCATTTTTAAATTGAAGACTAAGACTAATATTTGAAAATTAAATACTTGCAAATTAACAAGACATCTTTTTTATCTAATTCCAAAAGTTACACTTTTAAACCTGGATCGTCATCTTCACAATCACAAAACTGGTCAACATCATCACTATTTGGTGCAATTTCGGTATTAGCAATAACATCACAATACCAAGTTACTTCAGGGTTGATTTGCCACTGCTCCCCGGCGAAACTTTTTAGAAGATTCTCCACATCTTTGATCTTTTGTGGACATAAAGATCTTTTGGTAGACACTTCTGGAGGTATAATTGACTGCATTTTGCAGTCTCTTTTAAGCAAGGGCCGAAATGACTGTAATCTATCATCAATGCGATAGTAAGTTTCGGTCTTCACAAGCACTTCCGTGGAGGGGTTGTTTTTCCTCTTGATTATTATCCTCTTTGCCTCACTAATTCCTTTTCTCTTATTCAAACAAGTTGTGACAGATTTAAAATCAAAGATTTTCCAGCTGTTGTCCAGTGTTTTTACTATGCCTGTTTCGGAGTACAGATTATTACATGCTTCCTTGGTCAGAATTGTGGGATGTGCACTCAGAAGTTTCTCTGCACGACCGAATACTCTGCTGGCAAAAACGAGTGACCTCTTACGGGAAAGATAATTATGATCTTTCTTGTGTACACTAGATCAAAATTAGAGAGCCAAAACACCAGAGAATGTACAATATGGTTGTTCTTATTTTGGCCGGCACATCCATCAGCAAAAAGTCTTATATACTTAGTGTTTCCCGGTACTGTTCTGATCAAGAAATCATGTAGAGCTGATGCAACCTCATTAGCCCCACGGCCAGCCTGATATTCTGCCATGTGTAAAATGTTGGTTGTTTTGTCAACAAATCGGTGATACAGAGACAATAGAAAGATATTTGCCTTGCATAAAATGCTTCCTGTATTGGGACTTTAGGCAGCACCTGTACTTGTTGAAGATCAAAACAGTAAGATATGGTATCATCTGGTGATTCCTTCATAAGAAGGTAAAATGCGTTTGCCCTTAATTTGTGTATTCTTAAGTTGGTAGTTAGTGGTGCTTTTTCCTTTGGATCTTGTTCCATGAATTTTTTTATTTTCCCTTGTGCAAAAGCTACAAGTGTCACTAGCAGGTGACCCAAAACCTATATTGAACTTTGTACTAAAAATTCTTGCAAAAAACTTGTAATTTACTTTGCATTCAGCAGTGACAGTTTGTTGTACGCCTTCCAAAGTTTTGAGATGCTCAATTCTGATGACAAGTATATTCTCTGTGATTTTGAGTGGTTGTAGTGACTCTCACGGCGACGAAGTCAACTAATAAACGCAATTACCTTCTGTCCTTTATGCAAATGTTTATGTGATTTTCGATCTCCGCCACGACGTTCTGTTATGGCAACACCTGCTTTCTAGCATTTTGGAATAGCCAATATCCTTCTCTGATTAACCCCTAGTGCCGCAACGAAATATTTCTGACAAACTGTGGTACTTCCTTTACTTGTCCACTTGGTATTGAAAACGGAGCTGGTGAGCAGTTCCGTGAGAATTATGACTTCTCTTCCTCTTCGGTGTAGTCACAGTTATTAGATGTGATAATTTATTATCTTGTATTGTCTTAATTTTTTCTTTGTACAGCTCCTTCCGACTTACTATTATGTCATCTTGAGTAACTGCACCACAGGCATAGATTCCTTTTGTAGTATGGTGACATGGCTTCTTGTACCCTTCCAAATTCGGGAAATGGTCAGCATATCTAAAACGAATGTGCCTATATTTTATACTCGTATTACAGCAATTTAAAGCAAATTCAGATTTTATTAAACATTACTAGATTATTATTATTACTATTATTGTAAAAATATATTGCAGCAACCATTAATTTTAACAATAATTATTTTCATTATTATTGCAATTATTATTATATTATTTATTAATAATATTAAAAATAGTAGCCTTAATAAAATAGGTGTCGACACAGTACATACCTGATTTCCTTAATTTTTTTCCCTTTTCGTGGTGCCTTTTGGTATTTTCCTAGTGCCACGATTAATATGACCAACCACAGACGACCCTTCTACGCCTTCCATGATAAACAACAGAGGACTGACTAACATTCAGTTGTGGTCAATATTAATTCTTTGGTAATATTACCCTGCCATCTGGCGTATCTCCATTATTGTGCATGAAAGTGACAAAACAGCGTTTTGATTGTCAAGCGGCGAAGTACAAACAGCGTTTTGAATGTCCATACAAACTTCATACCTCTGTAACTATGAGAAAAACTGCAATCTGATGCTGTAGTCACGTCCGTAACGCAGAGAGATACATCTACAATGATATGCCACCAATAACTCGTTTTCGAAAAATTGTGGACAAACAGCATTTTGAATGTCCACTCCTCATATGTTCCCATAGTTTAGGTAAGTGTATAAGAAAGAACTCAATAGGTAGGGTGAAAACACAACACACGCTCCAAAAGAGTTTCCTATTTCCACACAAGCACTGTAGTTCAATGATGATTAGAAGCCGAAACTTACATATCTGTCCTTGTTTCGGTCGAGGAAATAAATCCTACGTACCAGTATAGAAGGAACGACTCTTGGTTGCTCTACAATCGTGTCGACGGTTGTGTTAAGCTCTTCCTCTAGAAGTCTCTCCAAGTCTATCACCGTAGATGGGATGGTTTTCCGATACCTCTTTGTACGGGGGTCTTGCCTCGAATGTTTATTCTGAAATCATAAAAAGAAACACCACAACATCAGAAAATCTACTCACGATACATGTATACATATTATGACAACTTTTTGTCAATCAGTTTCATACTTACTTTTCTTGCAAGAGTTTTGCTCCCTTCTTCAGTAGCTGTAGACATGATTCCAGGACGGTACGTTCTATACTGACGTTACACCTAGACTTCGTCTCGTATTATTCTGAAATTAGACAAAGTAACTGTATTAGTATCGCGTGATCTAACAATAGTATAGTGCGGAATTGGTGTGACCCTCTCTACTGGACGCCGTATAATGCGAAAATTATTTTTGCCTATTATGCGCAACGTCTTTCGCTAAACTATTTTCTAGTCAATCACAGTCTTACTAATCTCGTGGGTTCCCGGGCTTCTGTTCAGTCGGCCGTCCTCTCTTCTCAGGGCTAGAATGGATTATGGGCGGCAGGTTTGCAACACAGGAATCACTCACACGTGTAACTGATAATATGTGTGTACTGCTCGGAGCTCAAGAGAAGGCGAACGGAAGGAATTTGCTGCGTAAGGCCAAAGTCTCAGCATGTTTAGCGATCGCATCATAATACTACCTGTCCTGAAAATATTAGTCGCGTTTCTACACCTTTTCAACCTCAATTTCGGAAAAGGTAATTTCAATTTCGGAAAAAGTAATTTCAATTTCGGAAAATGTAAATTCAATTTCGGAAAAAGTAATTTCAATTTCGGAAAAAGTAACTTCAATTTCGGAAATACGAGTGCTATTTTTTTAAAACATTAGGGGGTATAAAATGAAAACCACAGTGAAAATCAAAACTGTTTTATTTGGAACATTTAGGTACACCTTCTAGCTACTTCTCTACCTAGTCGCGCCCCGATTGAGACATTTGTTGAAGCGTGGTGCTACTTTCAAGTACCCTTTTCATAGAAGCTTGCCACCAGGGTACTTGAAAGTTGCACCACGCTTCAACAAATGTCTCAATCGGGGCGCGACTAGGTAGAGAAGTAGCTAGAAGGTGTACCTAAATGTTCCAAATAAAACAGTTTTGATTTTCACTGTGGTTTTCATTTTATGCCCCATCGAATGCTTTAAAAAATAGCCCTCGTATTTCAGAAATTGAAGTTACTTTTTCCGAAATTGAGATGACTTTTTCCGAAATTGAATTTACTTTTTCCGAAATTGAAATTACTTTTTCCGAAATTGTAATTACTTTTTCCGAAATTGAGGTTGAAATGGTGTAGTTCAACGTTTTAATGTTTAAGAATTTTATTTTTAACCGTTAGGCCTACAATTATTAAGTTGTAAGTTACCGGTTATTCTCAAATCCTATAACTACTTCAATTTGTTTTCTTCCGTTACTTTATTCAGGAATTCGACAGTTTAAGAATAACTTAATCTGCAAAAAAATAATTATTGTAATAGTATAATATGTAATATGTAATTTTAAAAAGTTTACAATGTTGTACTTTATTACACGAGTAACGAATACAGGGGTGCCCACCCCCCCAAAGTCATGACTCACCCCCCCCCCAAACTTCATTGCTCACCCTCAAACTTCATTGCTCACCCCAACCCAATTGGCTGTCGACAAGGGCGCCCATATGATACTGTCTGAGGGGGGATTTTTAAAAATTAATTCATTTTTTGTCACTTTAACTTCTTGGGCCACTTTGTAACATGATATTAATAATATAATAAGTGCAACAATGACGTAGCCAGAAAATAATTGTGGGGAGGGTCGGAGGTGCCGGGAGAGTTTGGAATACCCCCTAAAATGGGGGTCGGGGGTCCATCCCCAGAAAATTTTTAAATATTGAAGTAATGAAAATCACATTTTACGCTATTTTAGCAATAAAAAACTAGTTAGGAAATATGTTTGCCATACTCTAAGACATGCCATTGTAAACAAGAAAATGTTACCTAAGTCGGGTGTCCACCCCCGGGAAATTTTTAAATGTTGAACTAATGAAAATCACATTTTACGCTATTTTAGCACTGAAAAACTAGTTAGCAAATTTGTTTACTATACTCTAAGACATGGCAACTTAAACAAGAAATTGTTACCTAAGTTATAATACTTATTACTATTTATAAGAAAAGTTGAATAACACATGGAACAGTGGACATAATAGGCCTACTCATTATGTTATGAAAAGAAAATAACCCTATATCATATTTGACACACCAACAAATCTTGTTTAATTAAATTTTTTTTTTAATACAGGTTTTTTAGGTTTTGACTTTTGGGGGGTCCAAACCCCCTCAACCCCCCTTTCCTAATCCACTGTGGATTCTGCTTCCATGTTGTCGATTTGGTAAAACTTCTGCAATTCAAATAATTGTCTTAAAAGAAAAACATCTGACTATAATAATTATTAATATACATTTTTTCCTTCGCCCCGCCCCCGGGTATGGGCGCCCATGGCTGTCGAAATTCTTCATCTTTATAAAGAATTAGAAGAGACCATTTGAAGTTCTAGAACTTGGCTGTTTTTATTTTTAACATATAAAACTCTAATTTTGCAACAATTTTCACCCCCCAGAAAATTCATAATTGATAATATTTTGCCCCCCCCCCAGAAATTTCAATGACGCAGTCTGCGTCTTAACCCCCCCCCTGTGGGCACCCCTGACGAATATAATAATTGCATAACACTGTATAACGAGTTTGAAGTGCACGAGATTCATACGCTGTTTTTTGTAACTTACAAATTTATAAAAGGAATTAATAAAATTAATATTAGTGTATGAATCTCGATTTTATAATAGATGCGAACAATGAATAGTACTCTATGAAAACTAATATTATGTAACGAATTTTAGCAACAATAAAGGCTGCTTATAATTATAGTATATAAAAAATTAATTTTAACTCACGTGATATGATGCAAGTTGAACTTCCTTATTCGCTGGACGACAGAGGACGGGCAAGCTCGGTGTCGTCACTTTCTTCAGATGATTGTGAGTCACTCGAGTCACTACTATCACTTTCGGCACCCCCCAAAGCAATTACGAACTGATCTATGGTGTTTTCCAACAATCCATCCCTTTCCCAGTATTCAGTCTCCAGCTTCCGCACATGATTGCAGTACCCTAACCAATCACTCTCAGTAACTGACGAAAATGCATTTGTTGTCATGTCCCTCAGTACTGCCATTGACATTTCTCCAGCAACGTTTTTTTCACGTACCAGGCGTTTTACTTTTGCCCATGCAAGTTCAATTGGACTAAGGTCGCACATATATGGAGGCAATCGGAGAACATCATGGCCATGAAATTTCAAAATTTGGTCTATACGAAAAGTTTTTTCTGGGCATTTGTTTCTTTCTATTAACATAAAAAGTTCAGTTTTCCTCATTTCTACGGCGAAAGGGACGTTGTTTTTCTCCAGCCACGAAATCATTTCTGCTCTTACAGAATTTCTTGTTGGTGGTTTGTTTTCTTGAATGCTGTGGTATGGAGCATTATCCATAACAACAACACTTCTTTCTGGTAGATTAAGCAGGAGCTGAGTGGTAACCCAGCGTTCAAAATTTGTTGAATTCATCTGGCCGTGGTAATCTCCTGTAGCCCTACCAGCCTGGAAAATTAGTAATGAATTTACCACGAAACCACTTTCTGAACCAGCATGAACGACTATGAGGCGATTCGTTGAACTTGACTTTGTCAGTACTCCTGATTGACTATCACTCTGCCAACATTTATGGACCGTCAAATTGTTATCTATCCAGGTTTCATCAATATATATTATACGGCGATGTTGCTCCCGGAATCGCCGTATTGCCCTCAGATACATACGCCAATCAATAATATGTGGGCGTTCAATTAATATTTTCCTCGCATTCTGATATTTTTTCCATTTATAACCAATGTCTTTCAAAACCCTTCTCAAAGAATGTACCCCCCATGAAAAGTTTATTTTTTCTTTCAATACAGACAAGAGTTTTGGACATGTAGGCACCTGTTTTTTAACTAAATAAAATTCGCTTATGGTATCTCTAATTACCCTTTTATCAAAATCGTCCAAATGAACATTTCTTTCCTCTTGGCGTTTTCTGTGCTTACCTGGAGTAGAAAGGGAAGTCTCACCGGCATCAGCACCTTCTCTACGAATTCTTGTTATTGAGCTGACTGAAATACCAGTGTAATGTGATATTCGCAAATTTGCTTGTTTCACTGCGTGGCTAAGTTTTCCTTGTGATTCCTCATCACAAGCAAGTATAACCCTTCTAATAGTTTCCCGGGCCTCGCTATGTATTGTTTTTCCTTTTTTCCTCTGTGGTTCTATTGTGATATACTGTAAACGAAATTGACTACGGCCTACTAATAATTATTACCATTAACTTAGTTACGTTGATGAATAAAACACAATCTTTATAAACACTGAAATGAAAATGAAACACACGACCGTGCAAGAAGTACAAGGCTTTGTGAATGATTAGTACACTTCAATGCATTGCCCGCACGTGCAACGGGGAATCACAGCGACAATATTCCCCTCTCCTCATACCCCGCTCGTCTTCTGTTCAGCTCCGTACAGTATTTTCACTAAATTTCACTTACACTATTCATACAAAAACTTATGGTTGAGCTTAGGTGAGCGTGGCGTGTCTCCACAATTTTTCTATCACCAATTTTAACACTTTAGAAGAATGCGACTTTTTATGTGTTGTTGACAATTCCCTAAACGCTGAATTTATTTCTTTGGTTGACCTGAGGTCCAACCAGGATACTCCTCTACAACATCGTCCTAGCGGTTTAGGCGTATGGAATAGAAGTGATTCTCTGCTATAGCCGGGAAAACTGAGTTACCCTTATTATTTTTTATATATCAGAATGACGTAATGGGATTTATTATAGCATCCAATCAGATTGCTGGGGTAATTATGACGTAAGATTCTAAGCTCGTGATTTGTTATTTAAAACAAAGTTGGGGTGGTACAAGTAGTTACTATAAGCCCTTTTTACAATTAAAGGTATTGTAAAAAACGCGTGAGATAGGCGATTTCTTATTCTAATTAATATAGATGAAGTCTTCATAGGTCTATTCAACATAATTATTCTTGTCAACAACACTTCTCCTTCCACCCTAATGTGAACCTTTTAACATATACTGCATCTTTCCAAACCTCAGCCTCAAATAATGTTTCCCATGTCATAAATTTAACCCACTTGTAAACCTTTTAGTCTGGCCGTCTCTATATATCCATTATATTTTCTATTCATGTAAATTCCCATATAATATAATATAATGATCTATTACCAATTGGCTTTAAATGGTATCGGTCAATCCAGATCTGTATTAAGTAGAAATAGTATCAAAACAAGATACCTTTAACACGGTGACTCACGGTGTGAATGTCCTGGAAGACATCTCTGACCTCCTTTAGTTCCACACAACGATCCCTTGGATTTATGGAAGAGGTGTCGTGAGGAGGGTAATCAACTCTAGAGAGCCATTAACAAGCTTCGTCCTCGTCCTGTTAGGATCTTCACAAACTTTCCCCCGAAAATAATTTAGGCAAAGCTTGCTAATGGTCCTCTTTCCAGCGTTCTTCACGATCTGGGTAGGGTCTAACTTAATACCTTCTCTCTCATAGACCAGATAGATATATTCTTTTTTCTCATCTGTTTTAACCTTGCTAGGGTATCCGCTGGATTCTGTCTTTATTTTAAGGAACAGGTCGATATAGTCCGCGAACAGTCCCCCCTTGACGAGAACTTTTAGAATATTTGGTAACCTTATACTCTAAGAATTCGTGGACTTTCTGAACAGTATACCTTTTCTCTATTGCCAGTCTTACCGCATCCACAATCCAAGTACCGGTGAGTACTCTCTCTTCCTCCTTAACATGAGTTCAGGTCCCTTGCTCCAAAGTAGTAGCGCAGGAATGGCAAAGGGGAAACAAGAGTTTACCCTCCCACTTGAAAGGCAAAACGGGATGGTAAAGCTGTTGCGGAGGCAGGACAGAACATCTAATCACTCCTTCTTTCTTCATCATGGCATCGACATTCATACACTGATCCCCTACATGAACATTGGGATTTCCTATGGGATATTTGAAATATTTGCAGACATATGGGTGTAGAGACACAACGTCTGCATAGAGGATTTTCTGCTGCTCTTCCGCTTTATGGTAGAGGCGCATAGCTTCAGTTCGCCCCCCGTAAACAGAGTCTCTCAAGACCAGAGGAGAGTCTCCGACAACGGGGTCATTGCTCAGTTGTGGGAATTTCTTGAGCACCTCTTCAAACTCTCATTCCCACATAACATGTACAGTATAACCACAATCTCGGATAGCTTTCAATCTGGCCATGGTGTTTTCGTATCTCACGGACAGGGATTCAGAAGACGAATCCGTCACGGGTACATCTCTGTTGGGTCTGCAGAGACAACCGTGATAAAAGCTGCCGAGGAATTCGAAAACTTCTCGTGTTTCATCACAGAAATTCGTCCACCTTCCAGTTTGGAAGCTCGGGCAGGCGAACTTCTCTTCCGTTACCCGCGTGACGGATGAATATGTTCCTCTCCCTGGCTTCGTAGACAAGCCACATGAGGGATTTCCTAGAGTGTCGGTCTGCTTTACGGTATCCGCAGGGAGGACCCAGACCTGTAGTGTTCTCTTTGAGAAAAAGTTTTCTGAAGATGCGATTACAAGCGCTCGCAATAGTAATCGATTCTTCAAAGATATCGAAATCAGCTATTTCCCTGAAAAGTCTTTAGAGTGCAGGCTTCTCTCAAAAGCGTGATAACCATCTAGCAATATTTTAGGAGCTCAGCACGATTATCGTATGCTTCATCGTCTTTTACGGTCTCGTACCATTCTAGAAAGACCTCGCGATCTTCCTTAGACATGGTCTCCGATCTGTAAAATTCGATAACAGGATGTGGGCCAACGTGATTGAGGTTATCGGTCGTATTGGAAAAATGCGGGTAAAAACCGTTTGGCCACTTCAGGCAGACAGAAAGTTTTAAGGAAACTTCGCAAAAGTAATGGAATAATGTTTAAACTGTCTAGAAAGACAAAGTGTTCAAACTTCATGCAAAGAATCTTGCATCCAGATTTAACCAAGTCCGGGGTCCATCCTTCCTTAATAGCAAAGTCAAGAACTGTAGGTCGTAAGGCCTGGCGTTATGGGCTACAATAATGAGCTTCTTGAACTGAGGTCTGTTCGTTCTTAGATAATCCATGAAACCACGGATTGTATCTTCCCAGAAAGAATGTTTACGAGGTCCACATCTAGCACATACAGCATCCTTGGAGGACTCACACTTAGAACAAGATTGTTCAACACATAACAGATTCGGTACGTGAAGAAACGTATTGCCTTCGAGTCTGGTGTCCTCAGTTGACTCGGTGTCATAATAAATGTATAACGTGTTGTCCTTAGTTGAGGAAGAAGAAGACTTCTTCTTCTTAGCGTCATCATCTTTATTCCTCAACTTGACCATGTAACACTGATGTCCTGATGATTGTTGTTTTTTACAATACTGACAAAAGAACTTGTAACATTCATGACTTTTCCAAAGTGCTTTGAGCATTTTACACTCTTTACACTTTTGAAGAGCCATGCAGATCAGATTGCGGCTATGTTTATCGAAACAATCCTGACCTCTAAAAGTTCTATCACATTGCATAGTAATGATAGTCCTTTATCAGTACAGGGCGCTATCGATCTACACAGAGAACAAACATAATCACAGGAATGTTTCGCTTCTTCATTAAACCCTTTATTACATCCCTCAGACGTATCTAACAGCCATAGCTGCTCTTAGATTGGTTATAGTGTGGTAATGTCTAGTCTCGGGATCGTACAATAAATACAGTTTTTGTTTGTCCTGTCCGTTGTTTCCGTAGAATAACATCTTAGTGAGCTTAAAACCACTATAAACCACTAGCCTATACTTATCCTTGAGGTAATTTTGAATCACACCAAGCTCACGAAGTCCCCCTCCTCTACTGAGATCAACGCCGGAATTACTAATAAATTCGGCAACTTTTGCTTTGATTTTCTTACCAGTCATATTATCCTTAAGGTAAGCACGAAAATCAAGGTCTTCACTCCCCCTATCGAATGCAATCACTATAGCGAATGCAAGACAGTTCATTAGTGTTTTTATCTGAATAACACTTTGCTTTAAATGGGCCAGTACATCAATCTTACGACCATTCGTCTTGATACCATTACTACCGTTTCCATTAGGTAGATAAACAATGTCAACCACTAAACGCAAACGGTCAGTAGCACTGAAATTAGCTTTAGACTGGCACACTCTACTGACTACGTTTTTCAGCACCTCAATATTTAACTGGTCTTTCCTCCTAAAACTTAGACCCAATGGTTCGTCCATCTGATTGATTTCATTATAGATGGACACACCGAAGAAATCCCGGTTTTCAGCCTCTACTAGAGCAAAGTCAATGGCATCTGAGTCAATGGCGAAATGATCTGACCCCACATCGCCAGATGGTTCACTTAAGTTGATAATCATCTGCAATCCAACAGCATCAAACGTAGGGTAGAAGGGTATAAGTAAAAACAGAATCAGGTAATTCTGACGTGGGCTTTTCGTTTAGAAAGATAGAAGTTATTAGGGGATTTCAGTTTCTTGGATGCCAATGAATGCAGTAAACGCTCTTCTTCAGCGGCACAATCTGAATCAGACTCTGAACCTAGATATACTATACATATTTTTATTCGTGAGTCATTGGTTTTGATACTAAACAAATTTAAATAAAACACATGCGTCTACTGGGTGAGAGTCGGAGCAACTGCATTGCAATTTGCATTTCCCAATGCGGCGCATGTGATACGATTGTGTCAGTCCTTCTCACACTGTCAAATGCGCCCCAATTCGCGACTACCTAACAAGGGGATGGTACGAACCTTCATGTCGAAACCCACCCTCAAATTTTGTACACATGTAGGTCATCCTAAAATGGAATAGTACACAAAAAATTAGCTGCCAGATTGAACTGTGAGACCATTAAATTGAAGCTTGAAATTTGGAAGCGACCTAGTCTGTTTTCCTGGATCTTTGTAGCGACTACTGCAACTTACGTGACTCATTCTTATCAAACGCGGGCTTCCTTCTTCTTGCTGTAGCAGTATAAACAACGACCGTAGTGATGAATTGCGATCTGTGTGTCTGTCAGTTAATAGAAGGAAGTCACCATGAGTGTCTCTACAGACGTGTTGAATCCTATTAATGTGCTTTCAGTTGCTATAAACTATCGAACCAACACAAGTGTGAAGAAGCAGAATGTGATATGGGAGCACTTGTTTCGATATGCATGGTGCAAAGCAAATTTGTGCATTTCCCATTCTATCAACACTAGGCACTTCTGTTTCACATTTATTGAATAGTAAAGTTAAAAACAAGCTGTTCTGTGCACGGGGAAGTGAATATGTAACTATACTGTGACTACAGTGTTGTGTTGCGCCGACTGCCCGCATGCCTCGCTCAAGACCTTGTACCTCAGCCACAGACCGCATCCCTGCTAGACGGGATGAGGCGCTCTGATAATGCTTTTTTCGCGATATTGTGACGTGATTTTCATAGACTTGCAGTTCGAACTGGCAGCTAATTTTTTGTGTACTGCTCCATTTTAGGATGACCTACATGTGTACAAAATTTGAGGGTGGGTTTCGACATGAAGGTTCGTACCATTGAACAGACTTTTTTACTGAACAGCCGGGAACACCTGCTGGGATGCTGGAAATTTATTAAGGAAGCGTTTCAGGAAAACACCCAGTCTGCTCAACAATTTTATAGAATTCCAAAGTATAACAAATACAACAATGCATGGGTCAGATAACAATTAAATCCAAAATTCTGTTGAAGAAATCGCAACCCAAGAAATATCACAGATTTACAGTTAACATATACCCTGAGTTCCAAAGGTTCCAAAGATAGCAAAATCAACACTCAGACCTAAAACACCTGCAGCCATGCTTAAAATACACACTAACAATGACTACCTAGTCAATATAGGGTAATATGATTAATGCCATCTTCACAACGAGAAATAATAATCTACCAAGGTTATGTTGCTGGGCGATAGAAGGTCCAGAACTTAATTCTCCAAAATGAAAATAGTAGCAATTATACTCAAGAAGACGGTGTAATATTTCCACTCAGCATAAGCAGAGCTTATAGTGCCAAACTAATTCAAACATTAATCTGATAAAGGTTAAGTTGCTAAGCTGCAATCTATTTCATATTATATTTGGCAATTCACAACAATAGAAAAATTCACCTAATGAGGGCTAAGCAAGTTTTACACAACCTAATAGTGTATAATGTTGAATAATTTTCAAACATTAATCTGATAAAGGTTAAGTTACTAGGCTGCAATCTATTTAATGTTATATTTACCAATTCATAACAATAGAAAAATTCACCTAGTGAGGGCTATGCAAGTTTTACACAACATAATAGTGTATAATGTTGAATAATTTCCAAACATTAATCTGACAAGGTTATGTTGCTAGGCTGCAATCTATTAAATATTATATTTGGCCATTCACAACAATAGAAAAATTCACCTAATGAGGGCTATGCAAGATTTACACAACATAATAGTGTATAATGTTGAATAATTTCCAAACATTAATCTGACAAGGTTATGTTGCTAGGCTGCAATCTATTAAATATTATATTTGGCCATTCACAACAATAGAAAAATTCACCTAATGAGGACTAAGCAAGTTTTACACAACCTAATAGTGTATAATGTTGAATAATTTTCAAACATTAATCTGATAAAGGTTAAGTTACTAGGCTGCAATCTATTTAATGTTATATTTACCAATTCATAACAATAGAAAAATTCACCTAGTGAGGGCTATGCAAGTTTTACACAACATAATAGTGTATAATGTTGAATAATTTCCAAACATTAATCTGACAAGGTTATGTTGCTAGGCTGCAATCTATTAAATATTATATTTGGCCATTCACAACAATAGAAAAATTCACCTAATGAGGGCTAAGCAAGTTTTACACAACGTAATAGTGTATAATGTTGAATAATTTTCAAACATTAATCTGATAAAGGTTAAGTTACTAGGCTGCAATCTATTTAATGTTATATTTACCAATTCATAACAATAGAAAAATTCACCTAGTGAGGGCTATGCAAGTTTTACACAACATAATAGTGTATAATGTTGAATAATTTCCAAACATTAATCTGACAAGGTTATGTTGCTAGGCTGCAATCTATTAAATATTATATTTGGCCATTCACAACAATAGAAAAATTCACCTAATGAGGGCTATGCAAGATTTACACAACATAATAGTGTATAATGTTGAATAATTTCCAAACATTAATCTGACAAGGTTATGTTTCTAGGCTGCAATCTGTTTAATATTATATTTGCCAATTCATAACAATAGAAAAATTCACCTAATGAGGGCTATGCAAGTTTTACACAACATAATAGTGTATAATGTTGAATAATTTCCAAACATTAATCTGACAAGGTTATGTTGCTAGGCTGCAATCTATTAAATATTATATTTGGCCATTCACAACAATAGAAAAATTCACCTAATGAGGGCTATGCAAGATTTACACAACATAATAGTGTATAATGTTGAATAATTTCCAAACATTAATCTGACAAGGTTATGTTGCTAGGCTGCAATCTATTAAATATTATATTTCGCCATTCACAACAATAGAAAAATTCACCTAATGAGGGCTATGCAAGATTTACACAACATAATGTTGAATAATTTCCAAACATTAATCTGACAAGGTCATGTTGCTAGGCTGCAATCTGTTTAATATTATATTTGGCAATTCACAACAATAGAAAAATTCACCTAATGAGGGCTATGCAAGTTTTACACAACCTAATAGTGTATAATGTTGAATAATTTTCAAACATTAATCTGATAAAGGTTAAGTTACTAGGCTGCAATCTATTTAATGTTATGTTTGCCAATTCATAAGAATAGAAAAATTCACCTAGTGAGGGCTATGCAAGTTTTACACAACATAATAGTGTATAATGTTGAATAATTTCCAAACATTAATCTGACAAGGTTATGTTGCTAGGCTGCAATCTATTAAATATTATATTTGGCCATTCACAACAATAGAAAAATTCACCTAATGAGGGCTATGCAAGATTTACACAACATAATAGTGTATAATGTTGAATAATTTCCAAACATTAATCTGACAAGGTCATGTTGCTAGGCTGCAATCTGTTTAATATTATATTTGGCAATTCACAACAATAGAAAAATTCACCTAATGAGGGCTATGCAAGATTTACACAACATACGCAAATTTGTACTAGAAGGTACTGGAATGCCAGAGCCTACGTCACAAGTTCTGGAACTAGAGCGTGTCACTAACCCCAAAATGGCTATAATATGAATTCATGCTTAGCTCAGCTCGGCGATTACATCAGTATCTCACTAATCTTTAACATACCGGAGAGGAAATGTCTACAAATACCTGTGGTTAAATACATAATTAAAAACCTTCCCTCAGTCGGAATCGTTCCTCTAACCTTGGGCTGACCTTTAACAAGATGGCCGAATACCATACTATAATAATAGCTTTCTAGTAAGAACCTTTAAGGATATGCTTACAACCCTGTCGATAACCCTCAACAGTATATAAGTGAAAGACCTAACAGAAATTATTCTGCCATTATTTGCCCTTCTCGGATATCCATTCCCAATTCAACCTCTACGTAAAGAACTTGAAATATGACACATCAGATAATTACAACTGGCTTTGGTATTACCTTGAATTTTAAGTTAAAGATTCCGAAACACATAAGTTAGTGAAGCTAATTCTCACTCTCGGAACACATACCTGGCAGCGGACCCAGCGAGACGAGGACAACACACTCCACACAACCGAAGTTCAGAAAAGCTACACGAGTTCTGATCTCCACAGCAAGCACGCTCGCGGCATGGCTGCCAGAACCACGCGCATGCGCAAGAAGGAGGAAAAGCAGAATCTAAAGTTAACTGGCACGCTCTCTATACGTAACTTCAGTAAATTCATAACAAAATGCTTCACCATCCCCTTGTAAGTCTTTCAAACCGCTTTAGCATATTGAGATCGAATTGAATATGGCAGTGTTTTGATGGTGTTGAATGCAATCTCATCAGATCCGATCCTACTTAAATGTATTATCACAACCAGGTTATGTGGCCTTAAGGGAGTAATTATGTACAAGGATGAAAGAGTTATAAATTTTATGGGAGATAAAGAATTTTATTTCATAATCATAGAATTGTAACATGACCCCTATAACTAAATTACAATGTTTTGTTTTTCTTTCTCCAGTACAACAACTTTTCGTCTGCGATCCTTCTTTTTGTTTGAAGATAATAGGATATTTCAGGTTATGTTTGTTAAGTTTTCCTTAAATTTTAATTATGTTATTTCTCTGCTTACCTTGTTGTAAGCAGACAGGAGTTGTGTTTGTAGATTGTCTTTCTCTTGCCAGCTGGTTACTCCTTCCATCACCATCTTTGTCGCTATCATAACTCATAGAAAACTCGCCCGGAACTCAGAAGACCTCTTAAATTTACAACATGACTGATTTATTTTTAGGATAGACCTCCACTTGTGATTCCTAGTCGTGCGATTGTTCGGTAGCAAAAATAAAAACTCGTTATTTAAAATACAGAAGCACACACATGCGACTAAACAACCACAGTGATAACAAAAATTTAAACCGGTCTTATTTTGGTTGCGATGCAACTGTTTATGCAGTGCTTCAATCAGTCACATGCATGGGCATACACCCACTGGCGATAGTTCAGTGACAGATTTCGAGTGCTGCTCTGGTGTCTCTGTAAAATATTGTGCACATTAAGAAAGGATTTTGCAAAATTATTATTTTTAATGCCAAAAATCAAATATTTTCGAGGAGACGAAATACCTTCCATAAGAAACACGAGCAATTCGATTGTTGTGGAAAACAGTTTTCAGTTGTGAAATTAATTCAAGTTGCTCGGTTGCTATCTTGATCCTTTTGTTTACCTTTCGCAGATGTGGATTACACAGAAGTGGATCGTGAATGCATGCCTCAATGGGAAAACATTGATTGATTTGGACTAAACTCACTATGTGGTTTTCTTTTTGGGCTAGGCAACTCGAATCTGAGGTGGCGCACTTCAATCGTCAAATGTACCGGGAAGCAGGGTTTTTATTTTTTTAATTATTCATAATAAAAAAATTTATGCATGATTTGTGCTCATGACTCTATGGTTCGTTTTAATCGTTTCATTTCGAATTTGTTTGCACATATGGCAGCATAAGATTAGTTTTGTTCGTTTAATTATTTATATTTTTAAGGTTTAACAATATAATTAGGAATAAAATTATATACAATTACTGCCATTGGCAATGACTGATAGGCCTTATAGGCTTACTTAGAAGAAAGTAATTTGTAAGAAAAAACTGACTTATTATAAATGCTACAGATTCTGAAGAACGTTACAATCTCAAATATAATAGTCTTCTTGTCTCTAAAAAACAAAAGTCAGCGCAAAGACTTTGCACTGTTGTTAACCTAACCTAACCCATCATTCTGTCACTAACATAGAGCTACCTGTCGTTAATCTAAAACTAATTGTCACTATCCTAAAAATAATTTCTCTGCATTTAAAGCTGTTGTCAGGATTGTAAAGGCTACAAATGAAAGGTCGCTAACAGTAATTGAAAGTCATGCTACGGACTGCATGAATGCAAGGAATACATTGAGCAGAGAGCTAATATTAGTAATATACTAGTAATTTTACTAATAGTAATAGCTATCTCTCCTAATACTTCTAAGGTATCTTGCCTGGTACCTGATTGACTTTGGTCAGAGTCCGAAAATTAAAAGTTTTATTACAGAACATGGTAACTCCACAGATAAACTACCTACAAACAAACATTTGTCACATGTGAATGAATAATTACCTGCTGTCACCCCATAGCCTGCATCCGAATCATGGGGGCTTACTAAGCAGGTATCTTTGCACGATATTATTCCAAGAATCTCTTCATCGAGTTTAGAAAGTGGCGTAGGACCACCCTCAGTATTATACATTTCTACTTTCTCATTTGCAGAAGCCCTCCTTGCCCTTCTTTTTATATTTTCATATGCTGTTTTCAGATTTTTAGCACTCTTTTCTGTAACACCTGTGGATAAGCAAAAGTATAAGCAAATGCGCTGGTTTATTTGGCATGGAACATAGAAGAAAATAGTACTTTGTTTTTTAATAATGAAATAAATAATTACCTGGCACGCAGTTAAACTCCAAACATAGCTTCTTCCAGGCCTCTTCTTTCTGTTTGAGAGTAGTTCCATCTGTTTGCTTGTTTTCAATTGTGCCTTTGTGCTTTTCTATTAAATCAACAAGCACTGTATTTTCACACACACTAAACTTCGGTGCCCTTGCTCGTTTAATAGCTTTTCCTTCCATGATTAAGTGCTTACAAAAATGAAAAATCCCTTTGGTAATGCAATATGACGCTACAAAGATAACAAACAAGTCACTGCTATCTAAATACTACAGACGAATTGCTCCGGAGAGGAATAATGGCTGTCAACCCAGCTCTCATCCATATAAAATATTTGCCTACCTTCATTGTGGTGTTCCTTCATTTTCCGCAGATAGCGCCCTCTCCAACTAACAATATCTTGCCTTTCAATTAAAATTTTTCTCTTAGAATTACATTTCTGCCACTTGAATTCCAATTTGTGTAAAATTCTCCTTAAAGAATGCACACCCCAAGGAAACTATTTTCTCTTGGAGGATAGGTAATAGTTTAGGACATGTCGGTACTTTCCTTTTTATTGCGTAGAATTCTTGCACTGTTCGACGTACTACTGCCATGTCAAATTCATCCATGAAGACATTTCTTTCTCTTGGCCTAGAACGATGTTTTCCCGGTGTGCGCAGAGGTGACGAATCTCTACCTTCTCTTTCCTTTGCCTTCCCTAATTATTTTAATGGTAGCTACTCCTACTCCTGCATACTTTGTCGCTCTATCTGTAGCTTGAGCTATAGGACACGCCAGCTGTTTGCTAACTGCCTCCTCGTCACATAAATTTATTATGTTAGCTATAATGTTCCACCCTTCACTATGAATGGTCTTACCGTGTATACGAACACTCATGCTGGATATGCAATACAAAGGAAACACTTTAAAAAAATTACACCAAACGGTTAATGCATATACAGTGGTATTACTATCAAAGAGTATTTCAAATAGCTAAAGTAGATACTAAGTTATCACTTATTAAAACATAACACTACAGTAGGCAGTGACCATCCGTCCTCAAGTAGTCAACACTTCACCTGTGTGTCTGCGATCGAAATTGAACGAATGTTTTCTTCGGGGACATTATCAGACGATACCTGCACTGCTCTTATCTACAGCCAATAGCAGCGCTCTCCTACACGTGCAGTTAAATCACAACACCGTCTTCCCCCTGCATGCCACCACCAAATCAGGGATCATCACGTCAGTGCCCAACAATAGTTTATTCGTTATATAAGCCTACATTTTACATTATTGGGGCAACTGGACCCTTCTCGGGGTAATTGGGTCCCTCTGAGCCCAGTTACCCCTTTTTGAAATTTTTCGGGGTAACTGGACCACCCCTGCCAGACAAAGAACAACAAGCCAGGAGTGGTAAATAGTACTGTTTATGGATAGAATCGTTCATTATGTTTATGCCTAACTAGTGAAAAAGAAAAAGGTACTTACTAAGAAATGGTGGAAGCCCGTTAAACATTCAAAAACACGATGATGTTTGAGAAAATTTCTTCTTGAAAATTACAGAACCTCTCACCATCACAAAATAGCTCCAAATGAAGTTGTTATTGTTGTTAGAGACAGAAACAAAGAAGATGGTGTCCCAACCAAATAACATTCTAATTCCCACAGATATGGATATGAATATCCCCTGGCCCAGTTACCCCCTGGGCCCAGAAACCCCGTAGCACCTTAACACCTGTGTACATTGTAGTGCTTCGTTCATTATACAATTTCTCAGCATCTGGGAAAGATATCTCTTTCCTCTAATGTAAAACTTCCAATCTTTCAGACTCATTCTGGACATGATCTTTCTTCTCAGGGATGGACCCTCGGAGAGAGAAAAAAAAGATTTAATATAAGTGCGCTTTCACTGTAAATTAGAATCTTGGTTATCCGACTTGAAAGCGAAGAAATATCAATACTTTGCATAAGTCTAGCGTTCTAATGCACTAACCAACACAGGATACTGGAATCAGCTGTATGCACCATCCGACTGTAAATTCTGCTAAGGCCAGCTATCTGTCCGAATGAGGAAATAATATCTGCCCCGATTTCCATCAGGTTCATCTTTGTGGCAATGCCCAGTATGATTCTGCTTACAATAAAGCTTTGATAGGAATATAGGCTTTTAGATTGTGTAAAGACATATTTTTTTATATAAAAAATAGTTTTACGTATTTATTCTTATGGTGATATTGAAAAACTTTTATTAACGTCATTATGCTAACTTAATTACTGATCGTTTTATATTTTAGAAGTCACAAACTTTATTCGACTTTGAATAAGGTAACCCTATAATTTAGTCCTTTTAAAATAGATTTATTTTTCATTATCTAAAGAATTCCTTTAAAAATTAAATAACGTTTTATAAAGATAAACGATTGAACTTTTAAAATAAAGCATATACAACTTTTAAGAATAAAATAAAGAAAAACATAAAATTATTACCTTTATGCCATTACTTAGAAAAGTGTCACAGTTACGGTGAGATTCTTTACCCCATGACATAAATTAGTACAAGGGGTTAGGGTACACACACATTGTATTATGTACAATTCCGTTACAGGTGATAGAATGAAAAATAGAGGAATGCATATCCTCCATTCTCCCTCAGTAGTATGATAATTTAGTTTTTCATACTGAGTGAAGTGTCCTAATGTGAAGTCCTAAAATGAATTGTCAATGTTTAGAATAAAAGAAACTCACGTGTGTGCGTGTTAATCAAAATTCATTTTGGGTTATGTATCCTTCATCTATACAAACAAATTACATTAAGAGAAGAACACTATATGTTACTGTACAAGGGAATTGTATTTATTTTTTATTGAAATGGTTTTGGGATCATACAGGGTTGTTTGGTATTCGTAGAACTCGAAAATTTTACAAATCTTGTACCCCATGCTCACAGCTTCCCTCACCTCGTCTACCACCCACGTGCCTAAAAGAACTCTGTCCTTTTCGTTCATATGAGGTCAGCTTCTCTGTTCCCCCGTCTCTGCACAGGTGCGACACAAACAGAACATTAGCTTATGGTTGCATTTTTAAGGTAACACAGGATGATAAAGATCTTGAGGAGGGAGAATCGAACATTTAATAACTCCTTCCTTTTTGAGCATGAGTTCAAAGTCGTTACAATCATACCCTATATAGAGAGTTGGATGTCCAATGGGACATTTGTAATATTTACAAACCCAAGGGTATAAACTCATTACATCAGCGTATTGAATAGTTTCCTTTTCAGTATCTGCTTTATGATATATTCTGTCCTACCTCCGTAAATACAGTCTCATTCCCACATGAGATGTACGGTATAACCAAAAGAAGCTATAGACTCTATCCTCTTCATTGTGGATTCGTACCTCTCTGCCAGAATCTCCTCCGGATCCACGATCTGTACATCTCTGTTCGGCGTGCATAAACATCCATGATAGTAACACCCGAGGAACTCAAAAACTTCTCGTCTTTCGCTACAGTAACCATCCGCTTTGTAGTTTGATAATTCTGGGAGACGAGCCTCTTTACCGTTGCCAGCGTGTCGTATGAACACATTGCGGTTCGAGGCTTCGTACTCTAGCCTCATTAGAATATTTATCAGACATCCTGTAACCGCCCGTGGGAATTAAGCCTATAGTGTTAAGGAGCATTCACACCGAAGTAGCATGCCACTTGCGACTTGCGACTTGCTACCTGGATGCACGCTGCACGTTACTAATTTTAAATCCCAAATAAACAAGTTCAAGTCTTCACACCGAAGTAGCGTGGCAATAATGCGACATTCATTTCTTCAGATAGATCTGGACTTATTACATGCGACGCTACTCGGGATGACGCATGCGTACAGTTGCCTTTTCAGCTGTTTTCTGATTGTTAAGAAAATTCAACACATAGTTCCTTGAGTAGCGGTAGATTTGGCAAAGATGTCTTGAAAACTGCTGGAAAGAGAGCTATTTAACATACAATTTGTACATGCGTAGACTATACGATACGGTAATCGAAATTAGTAGGAAAAAAGCCTGGATTAAAATTGCTAAAACTATATCCTCTTTAGGTAAATTACATTACTTTAAATGGGTTTCAAGTGAAAATAATATAATGTACGTTAAACTGCAGATCGCATTTGCTACTTCGGTATGAATGCAAAACTGTGAATCATGCTACTCGATGTGCAGCTTGCTTCCACGTAGTGCGATTCGCATGCTTCGCTACTTTGGTGTGAATGCTCACTTAGGCGGCAAAAACTTCTTCCGAAACACCTTGTTGCATGCAGAAGCTATGGTAATTGACTGTAGAAAAATCTCGATATCACCAACTTCCCGAAACAGGTTTTTGAATAAAACACAAGCTTTACGAAGAACGCTCACGTCGGCTTTACAATAAGTTTCCAGTTCCTTTTTTGTTCTTAAAGATCAGATCCTTCCGAGAATCGTGCCATTCCAAGAAAGATTTGCGATCCTCCTCCATCATCGTATCAACTCCATAATTCGATGCGGCAGCGTAAGGACCCGCGTAATCAAGATTCTGTATTGTATTGTAGAGGTGAGGATAGAACCCCTTACAAATGTCGGTAATACCAAACGTTTTAGGTAACTCCCTTAAGGGCATAGGCAAAAAATTTAGACTATCCAAAAACATGATGTGTTCAAACTTCATGGATAGAATTTTTCAGCCGCTTATCACCACTTCCCCCTCTACTTGGATTCCACCACCACCCCCCCCCAAAAAAAAATGTCTCTCTGGATCCACCCCTGACATATGGCCCCAAAGATGAGGCTAAATACCTCTTCAAAGTATTGAAAAGCACGTTATATTCTTTAGCTGCTTTGTAGGTCGACCAGCCGTCTCTCAAAACCTTTCCAATAGCAGACCGGAGATCATTATCCGAGTACTTTGCCGAATATTGTCCTCGCTCCCCTGGCATTTCTGCAACACATCAGGCAAGAGGGTTGTTCAGAAAGTAATAACTGATGTAGTATAAATATTTCTTGTAAGTCAAATTATCTTTTTCTGTCCTAAGTGTAGTAGTTTCCTTGATTAATTTCTGCATTTTATATTTCTGTACTTTCTTCTCAGTTAGGTTCCTGTCAAAACCTTTGTTCTCTGCTACACCAGTTATATTTTGTGTTCACTTACATATTCTGTTTTGTTTAGTGGGATGTGTACTAGACTATTTAATGACTATAGACTATTTTATGTTTGTGTCCCGTCGGATTGAAACTATTTGCCAACCCTTTAATTGGCAGACAAAATGAAAATTTATGCCTACTGGCTTGGCAATGTTGCTCTCAGGCAACATGGTATTTCACCCAGAAATTATACCTCCTATTCGGCAATGTTGCATATAGGCAACAGCTACAATATCCCAGTCACATTCTACCAACAATTTAGTTCATATTCTAACAGTTAGATGGCTGTAGAAAATGTACTTGTGGTCCGAATGCAAAAGAGGCTTGCCAGTCTCTGTTAGGTGTTGCCTGAGAGCAACACTGCTAGATAAAGGGTTACCGCAAGCACAGTTACGCACAGTTAAGGGTTAACTATGGCCAAAATGTCATCTACATATCTATGCCAAGTTTTAAATATGTATGGAAAGGCTTCTGACATGGGTTTCTAAGAAAAACTCGTGTAGAAATTAGGTAAGAATAGTGACAAAGGGTTTGCCATAGCCACACCTGAACTTTGTTGGTAATATTTTCCATTAAATCTAAAAACTTCTAGAAACATTGATTGGGCTATTCCATTGTCGTCCATGTTCCTTCATTCTTGTTTCTTTCCATCTCTTTTTTTGACTACTTCTAGTTTGCTTATAGACATGCATCTAACATTCTGTGTCTTGACTGTGAGAATAGGGTGGGTAAAATCTTACCTGAGATTCTGAGATGTGCTTACCTCTATGATATTCTTGATACTATTTTTAATTTCCATAGTATTGTCAGTTTTAAAAACTCCTTTTTATCAATAGACGTTAGATTGCAATTGTATCTCAGTCTGTAGAGGCACTGGTGGCCTGCATTTTGTTTCAGTGCCTGTGCAGGCTCACAGATGTTTCAAGTTTCTGTGGATGTCCAGCATTCAAAGTCTCAAGTTGATGATTATTTTAAATACTTGTACTTGTAACTGACACAGCAGGATAAAAGCCTTATACATCAATTGTAATGTACAACTCGTCCAACAACACAAGGATCAATCTTCTACACAAATGAAATATACACCCGAAGATGACGAATAATTACTGTCGAAACACTGCAGTTTTAACATTGAACAACAATTTTAACAAAGTTATGGTTGTATTTTAACATTAGGACTACCGATCTTTTGTATTGTTGGTGACAAGTATCTATGTTTACATTTTAATCATTGTAATTCATTTTAATTGTTGTCATTTTGACTCTTATAGTGTACACACGTAAGTTAATGTTTTTAGACAAGTAATGTATATTACAATTTATGTATAAGGCTTTTATCCCATGACGATTTTTAAATAATTTATATAATAGCAATAGAATAATTATACAATACTATTGTAGTAATTGAGCACAGGTGGAATATTGAGTGTATTGGAAACAATAGAATCTACTCAATTGGAAAATGAAAATAATTGAAATGAGAAATGTAGAATTAATTTACAGGTTGCTGTATCAATAGCTGCACTTGTCTCTCCTTAAGTGAATCAAATCATTTATAAATTTGTTAATCTCCGTTCATGCTTACCAGCTCAAGTATTTAGCCCTAATTCATTCTATTATTCAATAAGGCATAATTGGATGGGGAGGAGTTGCAAAAATGATCCTCAGCCTTTTGCTTTGTCTTCAAAAACGCATCTTAAAAATTTGTTTATCAAAGCCTTTCGACTATTCTTCCAAATTATTATTTTCTGAATTTAACGTATTCAGCATAGACCAGATTTACAAGTACGTCCTATTAGGTTATTTTCATAAACATCTTGACAGTTATCCGTCAGAAGGTCATGAATATCACAGGCGAAGGAATCAATTCAATTTACAACTGCTGGAGTTAAGCACTGTTCAAGTTTCGGCCCAAGACTATTTAATTCATTTATTAGTAGACCTGGGATTTTAAGGCAAATGCCTATTTTGTTCCTTATGAAATAGGCCTAACATGAAATTTTTTAAACATGTTGATATTTCATAATATATCACATATTTATATAGATTTATAGTGCCCTAAAATGCCTATTTGGACCTTTGGAGCCTATTTTTTTGCTGTTTTAGTGCCTAAAATGCCTATTTTGTACATTTAAAATAAAATCCAACTTCTGTAACTTTTACATTCATTTAATGGACATCCCTGAATGAAGAGCAGAACAGCAGAGGGTGTGTTTTTCATAGAAACTTAATTTCCCCCAACAATTGTCGCCAAAGAAAAGCTGACTGACGGGGGAGGTTTCGCTCAAAACAACAAGTAGAAGGTATATATAGTAAGAAAGGACATACTGTGTCAGTTTTTCATATAATCCAAAACTGTTTTTGATAAATGTATTTTTAATTCTGTCTTAGTTTTGCAATTATTTATGTTGAGAATAGGTATACCACGTTTGTTACAGTAGGAAATGATCACGTTACAGTTGAAGAGAATAATGTAATATTTTAAAGTCTATTTTCTGTATATTTACACATTTTTAAAGCATAGTTTAAGTACCTATTTTCTCTTTTAAAAGCCTATTTTATGTGCCTAAAACTAATTCTTTTAGAGCCTAAAACCCCAGGTCTACTTATTAGCAACCATCCTGAATTAACTGGCTTAAACAACAAACAATTTAAATCTAAAATTAGAAATATTATATAATTAAGTTAGTTTTATTTCCTTACTTCTGTCATTACTGCAAAATATTCAATATAAACTTTAAGATATAAATATGATTGCTTTGTCTTATCTTAAAATCTGTTAAACAAAATATGTATATATTATTATTGTATTTATTTGTACATTTCTATTGTTGTAAATAAAACATGTTCTGTCCTTACTGTAAATAGCATTAACTCATAATTTCTATGTTTTGTATATCAATTTCTTGAATGACTGTAAATAATTATTTTAGTCTGTTACTTCGTTGTATTGAACTGAACCACTCCCGAGCACAAGCTTTGCTTCTTTGGGTGGCGTTCGAAATCACATTTATATGTACATATTTTATATTTTAATTTGTAGCAATAAAATTGAAATTGAAAATTGAATTATAATTTTGTTTAACAATGTAACATCATGTTATTCGAGGAAAGATAATTTATTAGTGATAAATCTTACACAATTCAGCCATACCACGGAAAGTGAGCCTGAAGTGTCCAGACCGTAACAACCTTTTAATATTAATTTAAAATATATGTCATCATTGAAAAATTATGACTAGGGTGCGGATTTCTACGACCTAAGAAATAAGATATATGCATGCATTTATGACCTAAAAATTATTAAAATATGACTAATAAAATTTAAAATATGACTTTACCACTTACACATTATGTAGGTATATTTTTTAAGTTTCATTACAATTCATTTTATTAAAATGTAATGTTAATTATTTAAAATATCTGTAAATTCTCAAAAAGTATCAGTATAATGCAAAATTTGCAAAATATGATATGAAACTTCAAAATTTCTTTAATATGCCAAAAATATGACCTAATCATGCATATTCATACTAAATATGCTACAGTAGTTGAAAATTTCCTACATATGCAGTTATATGCACAATAAAAGCCGTTCCATTTTCACCAGGATGCTTGGAATCGGGTTAAAATTAGTCAGAAACCTGAAATAATGCAAAGGGGAAAAATATGACATGTCATAGAAATCCGCGACATATATTTTAAATTAATATTAAAAGGTTTTTACGGTCTGGACACTTCAGCCTCACTTTCCGTGGTATGACTGAATTGCTCATTTTTTAAATTATCAAACTGTGGTGTCATCTTTGCCATCTGCATGATACTGTTTGTTAATGCAATATGTTCCTGGGCCATTTACATCACACTTATTGTAACTGTAACGTGTCCCAGCTGCGGTTTGTCCTGACTCCTGGATGGTGATCTGCAGAATTCTCTTCTTGTTAGGACACTAGCTTTTCCCAACAGGGTGGATGACATAGGTAGATGTAAACAATAGTTACTAATAGCCATTATTCCCCATTATCCTTTTATAAAGGGTGTTAATGAATAACACCGAGATATTTTACCTGTATACAACTTTTATTAGGAAATTCTTGCTCTATGAATTCAATTTTTCCTGTTACAGCAAAAATTCTCCCAGGGCATGTGAAAAAATGGAAAAGAAAGGAACTTCGTTGTTAGCCCTGTAGTTATGAATAAAAAAAATAATAGTGCAGTGGTGTCCAGTCATGTGATTAACCCGTAATTCTTGCAGATTATGAAAACTCTAAATTATAATATAACTGTTGATGAATGATTAAGAATATGATTTTTATTGATTACTAAGAAGGCATGAAGTCAATGTAATGAAAATTTTAACTCTATTTCGCTTAATTATTTACTTATGAGCATGACTTTATTGCCCTGTAGCATACATATTTTACGTCATAGAGCAAAAATCTCCTAATAAAAGTTGCTTGTCTATGTCCCCTCTATACATAGGTAAAATACGAGGGTCATTCAGTAATTAAAGAGACAAACTGACCTGGAGAAAACCCCGTTTATTTTTACAAATCAAGACTTTTCCTACTTTTCAACATAATCCCCATCAACATTTATGCACTTGTCCCAACGGGTTACCAGCTTTTTTATACCGGCTGCAAAGAACTCTTTGGCTTGGTGTCGGAGCCAATTTCCCCACAAATTTCTTGACATCCTCGTTATCCTGGAACTTCTTCCCACGTAATGCCTCCTTCAGTGCACCAAACAATTCGAGTTTCAAGCGAGGAAGTTGCAACTTCAACAGACCGGCCAGAACGGTGTTTGTCAGTCACTGATTCTCGACCACTTTTGAACTGTTCTAACCACTTGTAAACATTCCCATGGTTCATACAACTTTCACCATACACTTTAGTCATTCTAGAGTATATATTAGCTGGTTTGTCATCTTCAGCAATCAAAAAACTAATCACAGAACATTATTTGTTCAACCAATGTGGAATTTTCAAGAAGACCCGACATCGTTAAACTTTGTTTTGAGGTTATAAACAGAGCAATATTGATCCATCAGCTGATTAGATGCCAACTTAAAATCCTAAACGTATCAAACTTGTACTACCAACCGTCTTTTCCCCAGACCAATTTGTATCTTTAATTATTGAATGACCCTCGTATTTAAATGTTATTCATTAACACTCTGTATATTTATGTACACTGTTTCACTAAATATAAACTCCTGGTATTGAATTATTCTTGTACTAGGGGCATGCAACAGTTAGGACTGGCTCAACCTTCTAGAGAGCGGCTTGGTTGACTCTGGTTCGCTGTTGCTAGGGTTTGAAAGATGGAGTGAGTTGCATCTGCCTTTCCTGTTCTAAATTTTATATTTATTTATGAATTTAACTATTTATTTAAATATATTAACATGTACTTAGGTCTACTCTGTTCTTAGAAGTTCATTTCTGTTAGTAGAAGAAATCATTCTGTATTTGCAACATCAGAACAACTGAAACAAGATAACTCAGCACCTTTGTATTGTTTTATGTTTTTTTATGTAATGGTATTATGAATTTTGTATTTATGTTGTAAGTTAACATAATTCATTTATGTTTATGTTGTATATTTTGTATAGAAATGTTCACATTGAACATACTCTGGGCCACATTCTGGAGAAAGGAACCAACCCACATGATTTTTAAGCTAAAAAACAGGCATTTAAAGTTAAATAAAAAAACCACCTGGATCTTTTCAGTGTGTTTTTGTTTGCTCCACAGATGACATGTAAGTGGATGGAGTTTGCACAACGTAGATATATAGTTCAGAAGCAAAATATTAGCATCTCATCTGATTTTTTAAATTTGAGGGTTGGTTCCCTTCTGCAGAATGTGGTCCAATTTATATTCTTACTTGTGTGTTGATGTGTCCCATAACATGTAATATGTTCCGATGGACAGAATAAAATCACATCAAACCAAATCAAACGCTAATTTCTCCTCTCATGCCGGCACATCCCTCCATCGTTCAAAGCCTGACTGTCACAACTTTTACTTAACTATACAGCCATTTCATAAATACGGGTGGGACATTCTAGCAAATTATAAAAACCTATTTTTGTTTATTACATATCATAAATAATAAACTAGAATTGGTTCTTCACATTCTGTAAAATTTACAATGCCTTCTCCACACTGCATGCAAAGCATTATTTAAAATTTATTTTAAATATTTTAAATTTTGTTTTTCAAAATCCATAATTTTGGGACATAATTTGGACACTGATTTTAATGATGCAAAACAAAAGTCTATTTGCTGTTCTGTGGTTACTGTTAGGGTCTTAATGTTGTTATTAATGAAGGTATGAGGGATTATATACAAAATATGAACTGTTTCCAGGTTATCAGAACATTTATTCAACTCATCAATAATAATTTAACAAAACTATCACTGTTACGGGTGGGACAAAAATTCCCTTGTTTGTTATTTTACATAGTAATTAACCACACATATTTTTTGTAGTTAATCTTATACCAAATTGTACCTTAAGATGCATATTTTCTCAAATGAAAATGGACATAGCTGATTGCTCTTGACTACTTGGTATTAAAGAGTGTTAAAATCATGCTAAAAATGACAAAAAAAAGTAGCTGAACGCAATAAATAAGTAAATCGACAGATTTTACACATGAAACCACTTCAGATACACCTAAATCCTTAATATTCAGAAAATTTGAGGTTTGAAACTTATTTTTGACCGCCCAATTACAGTAATTTTATAACTTATCTCTTTGAGGGAAAATTCCCATATTTTATGAAATGGCTGTATATGCATTCTTTCTAGTGCAAGCACTGCATCAGGACTTTATCTAAGGGATGTACATCGCACACAGGGGTGTGCATACACAACACCATGGATGATAACAGTGAGTGGCATGCATTACCATAACACAGCGTTTCTCAACCTATGGTCCGCATACATAATTTTAAAAAAAGTGTGCGTGGAACGCCGCGCTACAGAAGTGAAACTTGTTTTAATTTTTAAATTTTTTTAATGTTGGGTTTTTGGACTTTTTAGATTTTGGATTTTTTAATTTTGGACCTTTGATTTTTTTTTTTGGATTTTTTAAATGTTCGATCTTTGAATTTTTTAAATTTTGGCTTTTATTTTTTTATTTTTAAATTTTTAGTTTTTTAATTTTGTATATTTGGATTTTTTAAATTTTGGATCTTTTAATTTTGGATTATTTATTTTTTAAATTTTGGATTTTTGGACTTTTTAATGTTGGATCTTTGATTTTTTAAGCACTGTAATGAACCTCCGGGTTCCATATAATAGATAATATTCCTTTAGCTTCCTTAGAAATTGTCTATTGCCATTGAACAATTAAGTATTTTTATTATTATTATTATTATTACTATTCCTATTCCCATTTGCAGGTCCTCGCACTAGGTCTGAAAAATTTCCTTTCCATCACCTATCGTTAATTTCCCCTTTGAGTATTTTATTTTGTCCTTTAAATCGTATAGCAGTTGATTACTCCTAATCATTGAGTTTTTTACTGTGACACTAATTTCATGACGGTTTTTGAGCGTGACACAAGCTCTGGATTTACCCCTACCGCGGCGAAAGAAGTTTCACATCAAAAATATCATAATAGCAAGTGGAAAGTAAAGAAGACGTAAACATTTTTCTCATAAAATGGACACTAGATGTCGAAGTTTTTAAAATCTTCGAAAATATAGCTGTCGTATTTCAAGTTTTCAACAACCTATCTTTGTGAGAAGGGATTTTCGTCGCTCGTTCAACTAAAAACAAAATACAGAAACCGACTTAATGTATCTACTGATCTTTGACTAATATTGAGCCAGTTATCCAGGACCTCTGTAAGGGGGCGACATGCTCAACCATCTCATTAATACCTAATTATATTATCAAATTGGTAATAAAGTATGTTCAAAATATAATTTTACTGTCAATAGTTTACTTCCAATTCAATAACTGTGTTTCCGTCAAATTCCGTATTTAGATTTATTTCGTTATAATGACCTATAATTAATACCCCAAATATTAAGAATATAGGCCTACATATAGCCTACTTTTAAAAATGGGATGTAAAATTAGAGGTCCCTAAAACTTTTTAAGACATTTTAGGGATCCTCTGGTTCAAAAAGGTTGAGAAACGCTGCCATAACACATGCAAACTGACTGGCTTCTCATGTCGAGGGTTTTAATTCTGAACATCATAGTCAAATCTATAAACTTCTTCAAAACTGCGTATCTGACATGAAACTGAAATAAAAACATGACTGTTGATAACACATAACATCGCAACATGAACATGATTGCTTCTTGCTTCAAGAGACATCTATATTGAAGTCTCGATTTCCATGAACAACTGAGGTTAAGCCTCTATGCAAACTGGAGCAGAAGTGCAGTACAGTAGATGTGTGTATTTGCTCTCTCTACTAGCAGTGATTAGTTATTACTAGACCTGGGATTTTAAGGCAAATGCCTATTTTGTTCCTTATGAAATAACATGAAAATTCTTAAATACTGTATGTTGATGTTTCATGATAAATCACTTACATTTATAGAGTTTTATAGTGCCCTAAAATGCCTATTTGGACCTTTGGAGCCTGTTTTGCTATGTTAGTGCCTAAAATGTCTATTTTGTACATTTAAAATGAAATTCAACTTCACAATCTTATAATGGACATCCTTGAATGAAGAGCAGAACAGCTAAGGGTTGGTTTTTGACAGAAACTTGATTTTCCCAAACAATTGTTGCCAAAGGAATACTGATTGACGGGGGGGGGGGAGGATTAGCTCAAAAGAACAAGGAGCAAGCAGTGAGAAGGGACATACTGTGTCAAGTCGCCAGTCTGTTGACCACACGACCATCCAATATGCCGTTATTGCAATCCAAGGCCCTTCAAGGCGCCGGTAGTGATCTAATTTTTAACTGCTTTTGATAAATGTATTTTTAATTCTGTCTTATTTTTTCAGTTATTTCTGTTAAGAATAGATAACTTATACCACGTTTCTAACAGTAATGAAAAAATCACGTTACAGTTTAGTGTATGTTGTAATATTGTGAAGTATATTTTCTGTCTATTTACACATCTTTAAAGTCTATTTTAATTGCCGTTTAAAATCCTATTTTAGGTGCCTAAAGCCAAGTTTTTAGAGCCTAAAATCCCAGGTCTAGTGCGCTGAACTGTGCCTTTTGTTCAACAAGGGGTTCCAGAGGGCAGGAATGCCATGTTTAAACATGTAGAGGCTATTGTTTACTGTAGAGAAGGAGAGAGCACTTATGCATGGCTGTCCGGAAGGGGGGGGGCAGGGTAGGGCTGTTGAAATTTTGTTACACATAAATCTATAAACTAAATGATTATAAGTAGGGGGCGGATTTCTATGACCTAAAAATAGGATATATGCATGCATTTATGACCTAAAAAAACATTAAAATATGACTTTACCACTTACACATTGTGTATATTTTTTTAAGTTTCATTATAATACATTTTATTAAAATATAGTGTTAATTATTTTAAATATTTGCAAATTCTCAAAAAGTAATATTATAATGCAAAATTTACAAAATACGATATGAAACTTCAAAATCTCTTTAATATGCGCACACATATGCCAAAAATATGACCTAAATATGCTACAATAGCTGAAAATGTCCTAAATATGCAGTTATATGCACAATAAAAGCCATTCCATTTTCACCAGGATGCTTGGAATCGGGTTTAAATTAGTCGGAAACCTGAAATAATGCAAAGGGGAAACATATGACATGTCATAGAAATCCGCCCCCTAATTATAATAATCAAAGACAGACAGACAAGTTATGTTAACTGTACAATAACGGTGGGAGCCGGTCAAAAAATCACTACTTAGTGTGCCTCACAGTACTGCATATGACATAACTTGTCTGTCTTTGAGGTAGACCATTAGGGCAATCAGTCATAGGAGAGAGGTTCCATCTGGCGCTGTGAATTGAACTCCGGCTTAGCTCAGTTGGTAGAGCATTGGCGCGAATAGCCAAAAGTCCTGGGTTAAAGTCCCAGTGTCGGAGGAATTTTTCTCCTATAATATTCTCATGTAATGTCCAACAGAGACAATAATAATCTGTGGTTCATGAATGCTTATATATCTATCTGAACAAAGAAGTTGGGGTGGACTCAGTCTCTAACAGCGAATGAGTACCAGGAGCAATTCTGGGGGTAAAGGCGGCCGGTGCGTAAGGCTGACAATCTTACCACCTTCACGGTCCGATTGTCTAAAATCTGGGAGCCTCAACCTCCTGGAACCCTCTGGGCCTCCATGGCCTGTATGGGGATCAATTTACTTTTACAAAGAAATTAAGAATCTCCAGGAACTTCTAAAGGGTTCTCCAGCAGCTGCCGTCTACAACCAAGAGAACTTCAAGTGCCAGTGCTGTCCCATCCAGCAATAACGTACTCATGGGTTGAGGTATATGTAACTTACAACTTCAGGTATGATAATTTTATTTTTAAACATTAGGAGACTCAGTTTTTTTGTACAAGGGTTGATTTTTTAGTAGTAGCAACTTTTTTATTGCTCCACATACAACATACGTATAAGCCTTCAATGTAATCACTAGGGTTCGGATGTTTATGACATGTCATATTTTTATCCTTACCTCTGTTCTCGCCGCAAACGGAAATTAAACATGAATTGCACATTTGTTGTTGTAATCGGACCGTTTTTATTTTGCATATAAAGTGATATTTTGGTCATTTTCTTAGTCTTGTTCATATTTGTAATTTAACATCATATTTCAGTTATAATTTCGGTAAAAGAGCACAATTATGCAGTATGTGCGCTAAATTGTCGACTAAAATTTTTCCGAAAAAGAGTAATAAATATTTTGGTTTTGATATACCTGAAATGTGAAGGGACAATTACAAGTAATTGCACAATTACTCTTCTTCGTTGTTGTTAGCAACTTCCAATAGACATGTTTTAAAATATTTTCAGTTCATATTCGCAGTGGTATCTGGAAACATTAACAGATTAGAAATTCTTTACAACTGTAAAACCGTAAAATCAAATTTGTTAAAAGGTAATAGTCTGACCTAGTTAATGTAATGTAATAATTTATTGTCATTACAAGTTTAAATTGGAACATTTATTGTTAGAAAATACGTTCTTTATGAGGTCATATTTAGCATATTTAGCCATTTTTAAGGTCATATTTGGGTAATCACCAACATTGCTTACGACATGTTCCCAGCAATGTGGAAGACTTTAAATCCCGTCTGTACTGCCTAATCTGTTGATGGTGCGAAGAGAGCGGTCGGTTGCCTGTAAAACGTCTTCAACTGTACGAAAGCGAATCCCGCAAAGTGGCTCCTTCATCTTCAGGATTAGATCAAAGTCGTAGGGACTTAAATATGGAGAGTACGGAGTGTGATAGAGCACCTCCCACCCCCAGCGATTGAACAGTTCAGACACAACTCCTGCTGTATGTGACCTAGCGTTGTCATGCAGAATGTTGAGTGGATTGTCCACGAAGTGTCACCATTTTCTTTTTAGAGCTGCTCGCAGATTGTTTTGCAGAAACGACCAGTAGTACTCTGCAATAACGTTCTGGCTTGGAGGAATGGTATGTTTTAAGATCACACCATCCCAGTCATGCTTTACAGGCAATCGACCACTCTCTTCACACCATCAACAGATTAGGCAGTGCAAACGGGATCCAAAGACTTTCGCATCGCTGGGAACATGCTGTATGCAATGGGGGTGATTAGATCGAAGGCCTACAGAAGTTAGAACCATGTATGTATGCTATATGTGGAGAAATAAAATAGTTGCTACTACTAAAAAATCAACCCATGTATATAATGCAACTGTATATTAAGATATTTCACAAAAAACATGTTTTCTAATTGTTTATAATTTATTTATAACAAATTTTTTCTTGAAAATTTTTACTATTAATTTAAAACATGAATACTTCAAAACTATGAAAGATAAAATCACCTAAGTAGACAGAATAATTCTCTAGTTCAACATTTCAATTATTTTGGATACTTAAGTGTTAATAAATTACCGTTTGAAATTCTAAAAATGTATAATGATATGATATGGTATGATATTTATTGTACTAAGAAAAATTACGAAAGAGTCTACCGGATTCGACGTTTGTCATTTTACCGGTAGACATCTTAAAACACAATTACACATTTTTCGTGGAAGTGTGTGTGTGTGTGTAAACATAAAGGATTGTTAAACAATATAAACTGGATTCCAGAGGGAAACTTCATAAATTCTTTATAACATAAAAAATAAAAATAAAATAAATGACCTAAGTTTCATCTGTGCTTTCCTTAAAGCTAAGTTCGTATGTCTTTTTTCTGTTCACATCATGTAACCATTTTATTTTGTTATTACTCTTGCCTAAGCCATAAAAAAATCACTAAATGAATAAGCTGCATTTTTATGGGATTCAAAAACAATGAACTGGTTTTCTAAATAAACCTTACCATACTGATAGCGTATATATTAGAAAACTAGCCTTTTTTTGTCTTTGGGTGGCGTGCACCAAACTCATGCCATTTACTCTTTTAGTAAACCTTACTTCTTTAGTTCTAACTACTTTAGTAAGCTACTCTTTTAGTAACCGTACTCTTTTAGTAAGGACGGCGTGCACCAACCAGGAGTAAACTAAACTCGGCGACCTTCAACCTAGAGCAATGTACTAAAGAAGTAAAAATTTTATTTACTCCCAGAGTAAATGAACTTACTCCACAAGTGGTGGAGAGCACCAACACGGAGTACGTTACTAACGTAGTAAGTTGTGGAGTAAATAAGGCCAATATTTACTCCTACTCAGGGGGTGGAGTAAGTTGTGGAGTAAGTGTGTTCTGTGGCATTTGCGTGAGTTATGAGTTACATATCACATTAAATGGATTACATAGTTCAAACTGAGGATAAGTTATTGAGATGAAGAAGGTTGTATACCAAAAATGAGAGTTGTGGCAGATGATTTAATAAATATTAAGCGAACCATACCTAGTAGGGCATTTAATAACGTAAATAATTAAGCTCATAAATCCTTACATGAAATTTTGGCGTTTGGAAGAAACGTCAGATTCTCACTACATCCATGTGATTTCAGCCAGTCAAATGTGGAAATATCATTGCGGAGAGCGATCCAACTAGGAAGACGTCCACCAAAGGTGAGGGGAAGAGTGAGTGGAAGGGACGTTTGCATTGCACGGTACAAGGAGCTCATGTGCTCTTAAATATCTTCCTAGCTGGATCGGCCTTTAGATGTTGCAGTTCTCCCTAACTTTGGGTCAGAAAACGACGATGTATTTCAAGCTAATCATATGGATACAGATATCGGCGAGGTATAGTACATTCCAATACATGAAAGCCTCCGTTCTTGGAGCTACCCAGAAAACACTTCCCCCTGCTACTTAACCATAGAATTACTGAACAATAGGCGATTATCATTGTTAAACGATTTAATGTAATTATTGTAAATTAATTTTATTACATTACACTTCTATAGCTTAACTTAAAGCACAACATTGCGAATGCCAGATTATAATAATAATTATAAGAGCTAAAAGTTCAATAGTTGCACCCGCAGTGTTAATTAATAATATGTCCTTTTTTTCTAACCCAGGTGTAAAAATGTCCAAACAGGCCACATCGGAAGAAAATTTGACTGACTCTGGGATTAGCGTACATTGAGAAGGGGACACATTGTAAAACCATTCCTTAAAGACTCCCCAAGTCTCGAATGGTGGAGTGAGACGAGACTTTCATGTTTGGGAATAAACTATAACAGATGCTGCAGGTCTATAGTATGCTGCTAACTATTTAATTAACCCTGTGGACAGGAAAGTGAGAAGCATTATAAACTATATAGAAAAAAAATGCCAACATGAGTGCCGAAAGAAAATTTTAAGGAGGGGCCCGGAGGTTGAAGCTGCACAGGATCTAGAGAAGTAGTCACTGAAATTATTTTTAAACACACAACCATATACATAATTATTATTGGAGTTCATAGCTTCCGAAATATTGTACCGCCATTTTTTGTTTAAATATTACATTTCTCAGTTGTAATATTATTATTTTTATAAAGTAATATTTTTTAAGTAAATGTTCTGTGCATTTGAAAAAGGACAGAAACATAATGCCCCTTATTAGTTTTGTTATCCTTTTTATCCCCCCTTTTTCATGATTTTGTGTAATACTTCTTATTAATATTGTTAAACAGTCAATAAGTATTAATAATTCATTATAGTGAGATTTATGATAAACAACTATAGAATAATTGATTTATCGTTTTTGGGGAAGAATATGTAACTTTAGGAAGTACAAATATTTTAATATATTTTATAACTTTATTATTATTATGAGAGAAATAATTATAATATTGACAGTGAATCAATTATGAAAATCAACTGGAAATTCCAATTGCGTGCATTATAATACAGAAATAGTTTGCACAAAAATTGTAATCACAGTACCCATACGTAGGCTACTAAACTGAAAATACTCAATTAAAGGAATTAAAATTAGTAATGAATAAAACATTACTATTAGACCTATTTTAAAACATGAAGATTGTCATTAGTAATATTTGGAACAACCCAAATTCATATTCATTGTTTCAGCGAACCTTTCCTTTTCATTATCTGGCACTTGAATAATACTGGCAATTGAAATGCACGTGTTCTGCTGCGCTGCACTAACGTTTCTGCTCTGTTCTGCGCAGAATTCGACTACTTCTTTAGTAAAAATCGCTTACTGCTTTAGTAACAACTAAAGAAGTAACTATCAATTGAGCTCTCCAACACCAACTAAAAGAGTAAGTTACTAAAAGAGTAGCACTAAAGTAGTAAATTTAGGAAGGGAACCTTACGTAACAAAAACCGGTTTGTCTGTCTCACTCTAGCACATACATTAGTATGACTTAAGAGTGAGACAGATGTACTGGTTCTTGTATACTCCAGGTCTCCGTCTTAAATTTACTACTTTAGTAAGATTTACTCCTGGATGGTGCACGCCACCCTTTATGCATAGCGCAAAGAACCGAGTTACCTTACATTACACATGATATTGGCATTAGCTCTCTCCGTGGCGCGACATCCCCGAAGGGACAAGGCCTACCACCCGACCGCTTCGTCATCTACCTATAGGCAGATGGCAGGTTTGGGGGGCATGTGGTCAGCATGCTGATACCCACGGCCGTTAATGGTGGTTTCCATGACCGGAGCCGCTACTTCTCAATCAAGTAACTCCTCAATTGGAATCACGGGGCTGAGTGCACCCCTACTAGACCTCCCTACCTCAGAAAAATCCGAGGAGGTACCGGGGATCGAACCCGGTCCGACGGATCCGTAGTTAGCGACGCTAACCACAAGACCACGTCGGCGGTCAAATTTAATTTTCCGGGCTGTGTTAGCAAAACCGTTGCAAAAACAGCACTTCTCGAAAAGTCTATAATAAATTAACACAACCAAAGTAGACGGTCATTTGGCCACTGCTCCAGTCCGAACGAGATTTTTGAGGGATTTCCCTCGTTCTTAGGCGAATGCCGGACTGGTCAATAATCCCCTCAAACAGATACACGCACTACAAATCTCAAGAATACATAACTACAAGTCACTAAAAAAACACACTCGGGAAATATTGCCCATAAGACCTATCCGCACTTAGGTCTATCCTGCGCCAAAGTACAAAGACACAAGTACTCAGCCCAAACACGTCACACCATCAACATCCCCTACGGATGTACATAAGGACACAATACGTATACACACATCACATATGGTTACCGAAATTTGGTTTGACCGGAGGTTTAGGCTTAATTGCTTGACACTCAGAGGGTAAGGGTGGGCACAAAAAAAAAAAAAAAGAGTGCGTGGAACGCCACGCGACAGAAGTAAAACTTTATTTTATTTTTTCAATTTTTGATTATCGAATTTTTTAAATTTTGCATTATTAGACTTTTTAATATTGGGTTTTTGAACTTTTTAAATTTTGGATTTTGGATCTTTGAATTTTTTATTTTGGATTTTTAACATTTTCGATCTTTGAATTGTTTATTTTTTTATTTTTTAAACTTTTTATTTTTGGGTTTTTAAATTTTTTATTTTATTATTTATTGAATTTTGGATTTTTGGATGTGATAATTTTTAATTTTGTTTTTTAAATTTTGGAAATTCGTATTTTTTAATTTTGGATTTTTAATTTTTTTTAATTTTGGACTTTTGGATTTTTTAATTTTAGATCTTTGAATTTTTTAATTTTGGATTTTTTAAATTTTGATTCTTTGAATTTTTTATTTTGGATTTTTAGATTTTTAAATTTGGATATTTTTGATTTTTTAATTTTTAATTTTTTTATTTTTAAATTTTGGAATTTATTATTTATTAAATTTTTTATTTTTGGATGTTTTAATGTTTAATTTTGTTTTTTCAAATTTTGGAAATTTGTATTTTTTAATTTTGGATTGGCGCGGTAATGAACCTCCGGGTTCCATAAAATAGATAATATACCTTTAGATTGCTTAGGAATTGTCTATTGCCATTGAGGAAGTAAGGTCTGAAAAATTTCCTTTGATTACTCCTAATCATTGAGTTGATTGTTTTCTGTGTAGTCCGCACCGAAACAAGTCGGTTTTGTGTGTGACTGATTGTGACTGATTTCTTGACGGTTTTAGTGTGACTGATTTTCCCGATTCACCCTCTACCGCCACTAAAGAAGTTTTACTTTTAAAAAAATCTGCTTTAATTGCACTGAATGTTGTACACTGATCATTCCCCGTTATTGAAACAGGACGTAGGCTATAATTATTTCTTTGTGATAATTTATTGCTTAAAAATGTATAATATGAGGTAGTTTAAATTGAAGTTTAAAAATTATCTACGTGAGAAATCTTCTTCTTCTACAATTTCAATTAATTTTTGCTATAATCTATTTAAATTACATGACTACGTCTAGCTGTGCTGTGTATGCCATGACTGAGGACGTTAATAAATATCAATATCAGCCATAAGATCTTAAGTGTCAATAGAAAGAGTGTACTAACATGTATGAAAATCCCGATAAGAAGACGGTTAAAAAAAATACCAAATCTTCCACCTCATCCGGTTGGAAACCCGAGAAAATATACTAGAACTATTAATCCATGTATAGTGCAGTTATTCATTGCATGGCCAGGCGGCTTCAAAGGTTTCGGTGTTTCTTTATGTTAATTGATCTGACTAAATCGGTCTCGGCTTCCGCTTTCCAAAACAAAACCAACGTTGCAATATTCTCTCATTCTTATCACTGACCTCAGTTCTTCCCTCGCTTTAATCAATTCACACGTATTATTGTTTCGATCCACGAAGAGTTGACGAGTAGCTGTCACAGTCGTCACAGGACATTCTTATATTTTGATTGGCTGGGGTAACTAGCAGATTGGTGCGGTAAAAACAAAGAAAATGGGTTGAGCTGTCGGCAAACCTTTCTTCCTAACGAAAGGAAGCCGCCTGGCAATGCAATGAATAACTGGACTATACATACAAATTATCATGAATACAACAATCAGCAGCGCCAGGAATAAAGAAATGTTGAAATCTCCCGCTCATAGACTCACCCTGCTACAACGCAGCCCACAATACATGGGCATAAAAATATACAACAAACTGTCAAATGAAACAAAAACACCAATGTTTAAAAATAAAATAAAATTAAAGAAAGTGTGCGTGGAGCGCACGTGACAGAAGTGAAACTTATTTTCATTTTGGAATTTTACAATTTTGGATTATTGATTTTTTTCAATTTTGGTTCGTTGAACTTTTTAATATTGGGTTTTTGGACTTTTTAAATTTTGGATTATGGATTTTTTAAATTTTTGATCTTTTAATTTTGGAATTTTGGATTTTTTTAAATTTTAAACCTTTTTATTTTTTGGATTTTTAATTTTAAATTTTCGATTTTTTTAATGTTGGATTTTTGGATTTTTAAATTTTCTATTTTGGATTTTTATTTTTAAAAATTTTAATTTTTGGATTTTTAATTTTGATTTTTTGGATTTTTTAAATTTTGGATGTTTGCATTTTTAAATTTTGGATTTTTAAATATTACATCTTTGAATATTAATTTTGGAATTTTGGATTTTTATTTTTTGGATTTTATAATTTTCGATTTTCGATTTTTTAATTTTGGATTTTTGGATTTTTTAAATTTTGGGTTTTCGATTTTTAATTTTTAATTTTTTAAAATTTAGGATAAGCCTCATCATTGAGTTGATTGTCTTCTGTGCAGTCCCTTCCGTCACACCTCACTAATTTCGTGACTATTTTGAGCGTTACACTAGCTCTCGATTTATCCCTAAAGAAGTTTCACTTCGAAATCTGGCTGCTACATAAAACATATTCAATTAAGCAAATCTCGAAGATGAAATGTCGTTATAAACCACAGTAAAATAAATTTGTCGCATGTCACCATGTCTGTACTTATTGTTAAATTCTAAATAGAAGATATATTGTTAAATATTACATGGGACTTTTTCAATCATACAAATTGTAAGTTTTTTATGATGAATAGTATTGTAATTCCTTCACTTTTATCGTTTTAGTACGTAAGTTTACATGTAAACGAATTTTGTGACAATAAATACACAATACAATAATATAATTAAACGACAAAAGAAAAAACTTAAAGTCAGCTAAAGACTGTTAATTTTTGTTTTTCGGTTTATTTGAGATGCTCAGAAAAATGATTATGACGTTGTTGATGAAGATGACTATGAAGATAAGAATGCCGTTGAGATTTTTAAAATTATTTTATACAAGCTTACAAAAAACAGTTTTACTTTACAGCATTCAACTTAGATCTGAATTACTTGATTCATGAATTTTTATCAAACTCAACGGTGATCCGATGATAGGAGTACCAATAATGCTCAATTTAATCTAAGCTTCGATTAAAGTTATGAAATGTGAAAATCTATTTAATAAAATATGATACCATTTCTTATATTCCACTGTTCGACGAAGTAGATACGATTTATTTATTTATATTTATTAAAAATGCTCTTGTAAAACATACACATGATTCCTTCTGCCGTTCATGTTTCAATGAAGTAGGCCTATATGGTTCTGTACAATTTTCGTGAACCGTCGGAGGTATTCCACAATGTTCGTCATTAACAGGGGAAAGCTGATAGGGTGTCATCCCTAGTGCCTAGTTCAGATACAGAGCTGTAAAAAAGTTGTGCAAGTTTGTTTATTAGATAGGATTTCGTTCTATTATTAGAGGTGTTTGTTTTTGTTGATTAGCGATAAAACGAAATGATGTATTCTGACGTCAAGATTATATATCTTGATATATTAAGATGTTAGGTACCATTTGCGGGCAAATGCGAACCGCGAAATAACGCGAATTTTGTAAATAAAACCGCGAAATAAAACCTATTTTTGGTATTTTTTTCATTTTCCCCATAAATCGGTACGGGTGTCACATGACTCACGCAAAATGCTAATTTGCCAATTTGCTAATTTGAAAACTGTTTCGCAAAATAACATCTTCACGCCAACCAACTTCAGGAAGTAGTCACTGCTTCTGCTCCTGGAACTGTTATTTTGTAACTGCTTCGTGTAGCAATCACCGTTTCTTTATAGCTGCTTCCCGGCCTGCACATTGTCTGGGTCCTCATGGGATTATTTCCTGTAACTATGTAACCGCTTCCTGCAGCAATTTTTTTTTGTAGCTGCTTCTTCTAGCTTTGTCTTAGCACAGAAATAGAAAAATAACACCATGGTGGCAAAACAGTTTCTTCCGCCGCAACAGAGTAGCAGGTTATTTTGAAACTGTTTCGTTTGAGAAGCAGTAACAGTTGAAACAGTTTCACAAAAAGAACAGGTTTTCCACAATTATATGCGTGTATTGTTCTGTTCCATTGTGGTAGCCAACAGTCTTTTTAACCAACTGCATGGGCGTCGGCATGGGGGGGGGGGCAAGGGGGGCAGTTGTAGAATGGAGAATAAAAAAATAGAATTACTTTATAATGAGTTTAGCAAGTATTAACTAATTATAACTATAATAAGTATTGATAATAATATCTCACCAAGGCCATTGCTCAAAAGGGCGTATTCTGTTAACTTAAAAAACTTTGTAGCCTCGTCGATTTCAGCTTAGGTTCAAAATAACGATCCGGTTAACTAAGTGAATATTAATGCGTTTAGCCTAATCATTTGAAATTGAGGTACGAAATTGATTTTGCCCCCCCCCCCTTAGTAAAATTCCTGGCGACGCTGCTGACCAACTGTAGTCATTTTGCTCTAACTTCTACTTCTTGGCAACATTTTTGCGATCAACCAAAAAATTGAAATCAAACGAAACTTTTAAAAATAGTTTCTTTAACCTTTTTGAAAAAGTAGCAGAAAATTTTGTTGTTCTGTTGAACACATGCCTATTATTATTATTATTATTATTATTATTATTATTATTATTATTTATTGTTAATAATAATGACAATAACAATAATAATAGGACTTGGAATAATAATAATAATAATAATAATAATAATAATAATAATAACAGTAATCATATATGTATGACGTCCTACGTCTTTAGTGTCTTTAAAAAAATAAAAACACAAAACACCACCTTTTGAATTTTAAAACAACAAATCTTACAAAAAATAAAAACATTTTCAAACACAACTATCTATTATTATAAGCGTAGGGGCAATAACGTTTAAATGTAAATGGTGTCTAGTGTATATTCCATTGCAGGGTTGTAATGATAGTGTTTGATAATAATAAATAATAATAAGTAACAATGAATGAATACAGCTGCAATCTATGTGACAAAGCTTTCAAGTTCTATCGAAGCCTCAAACGTCACAAAAGGATAAATCATGATAATTTCAGAGTATCCTGTGACGTGTGCGGTACAAGTAAAACCTCCAAGTCTGATCTAATCAATCATATAAATGAATTTACTGCTTAAATAGAGGCGTGTATTTATATCTTGCGTTTAATGTGCTTTAATGTTTGTTCAAGTGTGTTCAAGTGTGTTTATTTATAAAATAAGTGGTGTTAAGTATAATTTTTTGTTTATTTATTTGTTATGGTAATTTATTGAGCACATATACTTATACCATGTGCCGAAATTCTTATAATTCTGCAGACACAGGACTGACGCATTTACTCACTGAATCGAATAGAAAAGTAGTAGGCTACTTAAGACTGGTACTCTTGTCCGAGACATCATGCATCATAGCCTAATAGTATGACTATAGAGAGGGTCTAATAAGAGATAATTCTGTTTCATAAATCCCAGCACACAGATGAATCAGTTTATCAACATTATTTGCAGAAGCAACATGTCTGGTAAGTTTGTACTATTTTATATTTTGCTGTATTCAGTTTCAAACCCTTTAAAATTGCATTCATCCCTACTATTCTCCTCGCTTAACCCCAGGCATGGGCATTGGCAGAGGAACATGCCCCAACTCCATGTAGCATCATTAATTTTTTCTGTCAATCTGCACGGAGAGTAAAAAGTATAAATATTTTATTATGAATGCAGCAAGCATTGTTATAACTGTATTAGTTGTATCAGTATACTTATAATAAGTATATCCATTACCGGTCCACCGCTGTGGCTCAGAGGTTGCGTTCGCTCTTCTCACGCAGCGGGCCCGGGTTCGATTCCTGGTCGGGACAAGTTACCTAGGTGAGGTTCACCTGTGAGACAAATGTCGGGTAACTTTAGGCCCTTGTGGTCCCCGGATATCATCTGACCCTCATTATCATTGTCATCCCATCCTCGCCTTGTTTGGATTAAGTGTGTGTGTGAATGGTGTGCCTCGTCCTATGTGTTCGTGTTGTCTCGGAGGTGGCCCCGGCATTGGGCTGATCACTCATCCGGGGAGGCCCTCCATGTCCTCGTCTGGTCAAAAAAGTATGTATGTGATCCAAAGATAATCCCTTTCCCGACAGGCCCTGTAAGGCCCGGGCGGCTTGGGTCGCTTAAGTCCTAAAAGGGAGAGGATGAACTACGATAAAGAAACAAAGAAAGATATCCACCACCACGGTTCTTACTCAGAAGAACATTATCTGTTAATTTAATAACTTGTCAGTAATGAAAACCACCGCAATTACGTTTTATGTCAAAAGGAAAATCGTTTCCTGGTATTTGCGTCTGCAGATGTGTTTAATAATAAAATAATAATAATAATAATAATAATAATAATAATAATAATAATAGTAACAATAATAATAATGATGCTGATGACGATGATGATGATCATTCTGTTTTATCTTACCTAGCAGAGAATTTACCTTATGGAAGAGTTATTTATATTACAGTAATATCACTATTGTTCACAATAGTAAATTAATGGTCAATTTTATAGAGTAGACCTACTGTATAGTTTGGCCTAATAAATAAGAATAGTTGTGTTTGGAATTATTTTGAGTTTGCCACCCCCCTCAATAAAATTCCTGATGGCCCCTGGTCATTTTCTTGAGTTTCAAGAATTAACTTCATATTTTATTTAGATTTAGGCAAACTAAACTGATTATGTATTAAATTTTAATATTGGCTATTGCTAAAGGTCTATTAATAATACAGTATAAACATACCAGTAAGCCTACAAAATAACTGTGAAGTGTGGGTTCCTGACTTCCCGCGGGCCGCATTTTTGTTTTCTTCTGCTGGTGGCGAACATCAACGAATATCTCCGACGTCTCACGAAAAATAGCACCGATCTTGTGCTCCCGAGGCGAAGTTAACCACCTTTCAGATAATTTATAGGAAATTCTTAAAAATAAAAATTCTAGCTCTTTTAGCGTCTATGCAAATCGTGTGGAAAATTTAAACAAAATCGTTAGTCATTTTGATAAAATCGTGAAAAATGAAAGTCTGTTCTAGCCTCGCCCAAAGAAGTAAGATAGCTGGCTTATAACTACCCTTCAAAGAATACCGTACAGAAAATATCTAATCCAAATACGTTTTATTTATACACGATGTTTAGTTCTCAAGCCACACAGACACGTTCCTGAAAATATTATTGGACAGAGGAGAATTCAAAACAGGTATTTATGTTAAAAACATTGATTTCGAACATTTATTACCTTTGGTACGGGTAGAGGAAGTGAAACTGGTGTTTTGTTATTAATGGAGCTGTTAACAGAGTATTTTGAGGAGTAGGTACGAAACCCCTCCCATAGCAGCTTGCTTTGGAATGTCAGTAAGTACGAAACCCCCCCCCCCCAAATATTGTCATAGCAGTTTGCTCTGGAATGTCAAGTATGAGGTCCTCCTCCTTAAAGAATACAGATTACAGAATATAAAACAAATGCAGGTATAAGCGGTGTTGACCCATGGCATAACCAGTGGTTCAACTCCAAAAATTAGTTTAATTAGGCCTAAGTGTATATAAAAAGGGTGATGATAAACCTATCCAGCATGTTATACCCCAACAGCATTGAGGTCTGCTTTACGGAACTCATATTCATTTAAACGTGCAAATCATTTCTTATCAAAAACTATTCTGTATCTGGTGAATATTTTATATAACATAATTTTCTAAAATGTTTTTTAGTTTTCTGCTAACAGTTATTTGACACATGAGACAGAAAAACGGGTAAAACAACGTTAAATCTCAAAGCGTACTACCCTGCCATCTAGTGGGAAACTGCCTGATTTTCGGACTGCCATCTCTGTTTGTGCTCCGGCTTCCGAAGCTCAGCAGATAGTGTGACTTCCTGTTAAGTGGCGCTCAGTTTAAAAACAGGCCAATACTAAGGAAATCCCTTGTTTATCCTCGTCATAAGATGTTTCTAGCATTTACACTTAATTGAGAAATGAGGTTGAAGCACAATCGCGTGAACAAGGGGTTATGTCATAAAAAATGAACTTAAAGGTTTAATTAATTTTGCAAGATTAGGTATTATAATTTTATGAAAATAATTTAAGTGGTTCCAATAGAAAATGTGACTTATCTCACTGTAGACAAACAATTTTATGATTCAAGCCTTTTATTAAATACATCTATGAAACCATTACAATAATACATCCTAACCTCACACCATTTCTTTAAAGACAACACAATGATTATTATAATTACAGTCATTTAATATATAAATCCAAAATTAAAAATATCTAAAAAACCGGAATTAAAAAATCCAAAATTAAAAAAATCCAAAAATTAAAAACAAATTACGGGAGTGCGCGGAGGAAAAGTATCAGGCATTGAGTGGGAGGATATTACTGCTTCGAGCTAGTGACGTGGTGAGCCCTTCACCATTACAAAAAATCCCGAATTAAAAAATCCAAAATTTATAAAATAACAAATCCAAAGTTAAAAATCGAAAATTTAAAAAAACTAAAAATAAAAAATTTAAAGAATCTAAAAATCCAACACTAAAAAATAATAAAAAATTCAAAGCTCCAAAATCATAACATCCAAAAATAAAAATTAAAAATCCAAAAAATCTTAAAATCCAAAGTTGAAAATCGAAAAATAGAAAATAAAAGAATTAAAAAATCGAAAATTTAAATATCCAAAATTTAAAAAATAAAACATCCTTAGATAAAAAAAATTATATAGCCAAATATTTTAAAAAATCCAAAATTTAATTAATAAAGAATCCAAAATTTAAAATTCGAAAATCAAAAATTAAAAAATTGAAAATTTAAAATAAAAAATCCAAAAAATAAAAAATCCAAAATTCCAAAATAAAAATAACAAATTTTAAAAGTCCAAAAACACAATATTAAAAAAGTCCAACAATCCAATATTGAAAAAATCCAATAATCCAAAATTGAAAGAATCCATAAATTAAAACAAGTTTCACATCTGTCACGTGGCATTCCATGCACACTTTTTTTTTTTTTAAGGAGAAGGTTCAATCCACAGTAAGCCAAGCTTATAAACATGCACTAGTGACACAAGCGCCGTATATTTGGTTTCTTTATGCATGATCAATGAGTTCTTTATAGGAAACTCTCCCTTGCATTTTCTTGAAAATAAAGAAATTAACAGTGTGAGATTGTCGTATCTGCAATCCAGATGGATATTTGTTCAATTCGACATGGTTGCAACCGCAAAGCCAATGAAAATAAATTAATCACAACTCAATGTTGTGTTACTCAGCGCTAGATAATTTGTCAGATATGACTTCGTCTTCTGATTGATTGAATATACAGGAATAATCAGTGATGGGAAAAGTACTAAAAGAAAGTAATTGGACTGAATTATAATTACATGAGAGGCATTTTACTTAATTACAATTACAAATTACTTTTTCAAAAAGTAATCAGTAAAATTACAATTACATTTACAATTACTTTACAAAATGGCAGTACCTAAAAATTCCTTGTTTTTTGTTTGTTTTGGGCACAATCCCAAACTTTAATGAACAAACAAAAAAGAAACATATCAATGAGAATATTTACAAAAACATTGAGTAACTTTTTGTTAAAATTAACTTTAATTTGGATATTAGTTGCAAAAACAGAAGTGACGACGATATAGCAAGCGAGAATGATACTAATACTATCGACTACTAAATTGTAACAATTACAATTTTATTTCCAGAAGTAAATTACAAGTAGAAATTACATTTTTTTTAAAAGTATTGATTACAAGTAAATGGGATCAAAAAAGGAATTGTTACTGTAATCCGATTACTTTTACTCAATTTCTTCCTATCACTGGTAATAATGCAGTAACGAGTGGTATTGATGCTTCAATGCTAATATATTACAAAAAATACATAAGCATTCTAAAACAAGCCATGCCAGAAGCTAAGAGACAATACAATAATAAATAGGCCTACATCACAATTGCTCAAAACAAAACGGAAGCCATATGGAATGTTGTTAAACGAGAAACAGGTAAAAACTTTGATAAATCTAAAGCAAAAATAGAGCAGCCACATTTTATTAATCAGTTGGTCGAGCCCCTGAAATAGCTCAAACATTCAATGATTACTTTCTAAATGTTACAAAAAAATTCATGACTTTTCAGTCTGGAAATAGCTGTAATCTCCCTTTAACTGTAGACAAACCCATTTTCCTTAGACCTGTTAATGAGACTGAAATTATAAACACAATTAATAGCTTAAAAAACAAATCATCTTGTGGAACAGACGGAATCCCCAGCTCAGAAATAAAGAACAGTTCTCAGAGTATATTTAAACCACTCGTCGACATATGTAACTCCTCCATATCTACCGGGATATTTCCTGATGATTTTATATTAGACAAAATTAAACCATTATTTAAGAAAGAATAAAAAACCAATGTTGAAAACTATAGATCGTATCAATCTTACCAGTTCTTCCAAAAATCTTAGAGGTGATGTATAACAGGTTAGTATCCTTCATTGAAAAAAATAACTTCAGTTCATCCCAATTTGACTTCCGTAAAAATAAATCTTTGAACGAGGCTATATCATCCTTTGTTAATGATGTGTTAGTTACTACACACAAAAAAACATTATGTGGCAGGTTTATTTCTACACCTCTCTAAAGCTTTTGATCTAGTGAATCACAATATTCTAATTGATTATAATATAGGAACTAGAGGTATTGCAAATGAATGGATTGGTTCATATTTACAAAATAGAAAACAACTTGTTGAAGTATACTCTGGCCAATCAGATGCTTTAACTATAAGTAATGGAGTGCCACAAAGATCAATTCTGTAATCTAAAAACTCAGACGATAAAAAACTTTACTTACAGTGGATAAAATTAAATCATCTAAAACAACGTTTCAGCCACATCCGTCTGGCCTTCCTCAGGTTACTACCTCAGCCTGAACTGCCAAGGGGGGACGAGACTGTAGAAAACCCATGCTGCCCTCTGGCCGCGTCATCACAAAACAAGGTACTCCTCCCATGTTCTCGAATCCCAAGGCTAGTATATGAAAGGTTGCCTCGTTCCCGTAAGAGCTGTGGGGAGAGTCCTACACTGCTGTGTGACGTCACTCGCAGCCCGCGCGAGAATTAAGCAGCTACATACAATGGTAATGATGGGAAGAAATAACACGAAAACACCATCGTTTTACCAACAATAGGCCCCTAATACATGTTTCCGATGTGAAGATAGAATGCATACGACCCTGCATATAAAGAGGATTTAACACAAATTAAAATAAATATTTAATACAGGTACAAATAAGAATAGTACAGCTTTACGAAGTTAGGAAAAAGTTTGTCTGACTGAGAAAAAAGTAGTCTAGCAGATATAGCTCAGATTATGCTTGAAAGGTTTTTAATTTTATGATTACTTATTCCAGGTAAATTAGTCTAATTTATGGAAGGAGACTTGAAAAGAATAGACTTTTGCATATTTTGCGATGTTCGTCTTGACTTAGAAAAATAAATTTCTCAATTAGATTGTATATTTTCTATATTTATTTATTTTACATGAAATTAAGTTAAATTAAACATCTATAAGATGAACCAATACACTTCTGATTGCAATGTATTTGACACAATTTAATTACAGAGCGTGTAATCGTAGATACTAAACAATTATTAAAACCAAAGAAGAATAGAAGTTTTAAAAGTTAACAGCTTGGAATAATGCTTTCCAGAGACAAAAAACTGGAAGATTTAGCCAAATAAAATGTGCGCACGGAATGACTATTATATTATAAACTGGAAGATGTATATTATTATATTATAAAACTGGAAGATGTAGCCAAATAAAATATGCGCACGGAATAACAATTAATATATTACAAACCAGTCTGTGTACTGTTTATAGAACATTTTGAAATAAACATTTACAAATGATTCAAAGTGATCACGTCATAAATGTTAACAGGTATATCTTTAAATGTATACCGACCGACAGCATTTAAATGGCCGAACAATCCAAGACTCAATATATATTTTTCAAGTAAAAATGGATTTTAAGACGCGCTTATAATAAAATAATAATAAAAGCGTCATAAACTCACCTTCAGTAGGAAATTGGCTTCTAGGTTTCCATTTTTTTGCTGTTAACAACAGATCCATTGTTGAATATTCTTCCCACCCCCCAGTGAGCGAGGCCCAGCTGATTTATGGGTATATACTTGTATTATAGTAATTCGGTTTCTGAAAGATGTTTTATTAGGGGAGTCCATAAATAAAATGTTCAAGGATTTTACTGGAAAAGAGCATTCCTTTCCTCTGCATGGGATGAAAGTATTTTAATACTCGAAGCACTATTATTTCACAATGAAACACACAATCACTCCCTATTTTTGTTGTTGATAAAGTGCCTCAATAAAAGATTTTCTGCCTGTCTGCTGGTGTCTATAAATAAAATGGACAGGCCCTTTAAGTTTCTATTGGAAATGTGAATGAATATAGATTTATTTACAGAAGGGTAAACTTGCCTCTGCGAGACAAAAAAAATCGTAGTATACTTCCCATTTTCTTAGTCATAACCAAACAGAGTTGTAAAAGTACCCCAATAAATTTAAAGAGAGATCCCTTGCCAGAGAAATGTAGGGTTTCTGTGTGTTTTCTTTATTTTGTGATCCACAGTATGTTTTACAGAAACCAGCCGCTTAAATATTTTAATTTGTTTCAAACGTCTCATTATATTTTGTTACAGCTTATTCATTTGAGGTCTGAGCACTCAGAAGTGGTCTCTCTATTAAGCCATAACCCCTGTAAGATCATATGTAGTATATCTTTACAGATACATGTATTATTGTAGTTAAAAATAAGTTTTATCCCCATCATTTCCATTGTGTGTAGCTGTTTAAATCCTGTGCAGGGCTACGGGCCACGTCACATTCCTCGTGCTCAACACGCATGCGCGTCGAACGAGACAACCTTCCATATACTAGCCTTGCTCGAATCCATTCCTCAGGAAAGTTGTAGTCGACCTCTTCTTTGTCACCTGTCGGTGGCGCGGGAAATTTGAACTCACAATTTTTACTTTTCTTTTTCTTTAGCATTCTTAATAAATCCATCCACTCATCACCTAGGTCTCCTCCATATCTATTTAGACTAGGCCCTTGGTTATTGATAATATTCCACGCCTCACATATCTTTCTCTTCTCCAAACCATATTCCACCCTCACAATCTCCAAATCACCAATGTCATGCTTTTCATCGGCCATGTGTTGACTAAGTCCCGTATTTGTCCTCCCATAACTAACATCTCTTCTATGCTCCTTAAGCCTTGTATGAAATGTCCTTCCCGTCAGTAGCGGCTCGCGCTCCTAAACGTAGGTGAAGCACAAATCAAGGTTTGCAAAGCTCATGTAAATGCATCAACAGTAGGAAATAGTACGTTATTACATTATATTACTTACCTATCTTTTGTATATCAAGTTGATCCTAGAAACAATAGATCTCTCTTATCATCTTCCCTCCAACGACTAAACGGAGTTTGTATTAAAGTGCTCACGGGGTCGTTTAACGGATTAATTTTTCATTACAGCTTACGATAAACTCACATTTATTACTTAACTGAAAAGTAATTTATTTAAAAAGAAACGGAAGCACACAGTAATAAAGAGAAATAAAATGAATACGTTAAGAACTGGTAAAGAAGCGCCTGGCACATAACGCGACACAAAACAGACTGATATTATTGAGGCCGGGGGAAATGCATGTTTTCCTGAATAAGGCATCACAGGAGCATGGCTGTGTTCAAAATATAAATCTTTCTCTCCATTTGCTTCCATGGTACAGTACTATGAAAATTACTTGTAGGATTCTCAATTAAGAAATTGAAAAAATGTAGCTAAAAGAAAGAAGAACAGAGGAAATATAATGCCTCCTTATTCAACTTAATAAAGAACAAAAAATAGAATTAGAGCTATCTTTATTTATTTTACTTTGTGGGAAGACTGCAGAATTTAAGAAAGAAGTACCTTTTAGACGGTCCCTTCCGGATAGACAAGTAGTCATAAATCTATCGGCTTAGCTCGGTAGGTATAAGCAAGCAAGCAAGCGAGAAGACCAAAAATTGTCTCCTTCACGTATGACGTATATCTCTGAGTAAGGGTGGAGTGACGGGGGACATTTTCTACCCGTTGTCATAGCAACCGCTGTAAACATGAAGACCAAAACTTGCTGGAGAGTTTGTGCTTCAGCCAGTCCATTGGTGTTAACTGATCGCCATTCTGGTGACTGTTGGAGGATCTGCGAAACACTGTCTCTGGCGTGAACATTCAAACAATATATTACTGAATTTGACCTACAGTAAAAGTAATAATGATAATAATACTAATACTGTATAATATTTATAATTATCATTAAAAAAATTAAAAATAAAATTGGAATCAAATAAATAGCAAATGGTAGGTGAATTTGTTCTTCACCATCTTCCCCTGAATAGCCGCTACTGCTTCCCGTCTCCCCGATGTATACCCCTTCACAATCCTTACAAGAGATTGAGTACACCCCCGCACACTCCATTTTATCTTTCTTTTCCTTCCCAATTCTTTTATAATCCGAAAATATTCCTTCAATAGTTCTATCTACACTGTATGCAGGTACAAGGTCATATTTTCGGAAAACTTTACCAAAACGCTCCCCCACGGTTGGGTTGTAAACCATCCCTACATATTTAGTGTCATTGTTCCTACTCTTATTCTTCTTTAGCCTCTTTCGACTTTCCACCTCGTTCCATATATTCTCAATCTTCCTTTCATAATAACCATTCCTTTTTGCCAGGCTGAAAATTTTCTCTTTCTCACTACTCAAATCTTCCGAATTATTACACAAAGCAAAGGCTCTGCCCACAAAGTTACGCCACACGTTGTCTTTAACCCTTTGGTGATGCGATGAACTGTTATGTATATATAAATCTCCCTTTCCCGGTTTTCTATACACACCTAACCTAACTTTCGGATGGTCGAGGGTAATCTTCAGGTCTAAATAGTTCAAAGTACCTGTTTTTCAATGGTGAACTTAATTCTACCATGACAAGCATTGAAATCTTGTACCAATTGCTCAGAAATGTCATTCCTAACCAAAACGAATACATCGTCCACATACCTCATATATAATACAATATTGTCCAAATTCCTATCTATGATAGTCCTTTCCATAAAATACAATACCATGTCAGAAATAAAACCAGAAACTGGGTTACCCATAGCCAAACCCTCATTTTGTTTAAATATGGTTCCATTAAATTGAAAAACGTCCTTGTACCACCTACAGTATTCGTTTGCCACCACACTATCAATACCCATTTCTAGAAGCCACCTGAAGAGATATTCACCAGTCAAAAATCTTGGCACACTCGGGTACAAAGACATGACATCCAGGCTGAACATACTGAACCCTTTTTCACACTTAACCCCTTCCAATAAATCCTTGGCTTCAAAGGAATTACCAATAGAGTATTTAGTTCTCTTTTTTATACCCGTAAGCCTTTCCACTAACAATTTGGCTAGACCAAAAGCTGGGTGGGAATACATGGGTACGATAGGTCGCAACGGAATACCATCCTTATGGGTTTTTGGCAAACCGAAACACGTAGGTAACTGAGCCTTGCTGTTAACTAGTCCTTTTTTGGTGTTCTCACTAATGGTGATACTGCTGTTAATCACTTTTGATACCTCACGTTTAATATTAGCAATGGGGTTAGTCTCTAAAACCGAGAAATCCGGTGGTTTAAAACAGTTATTCATCTTTTCAACATATGTATCAGAATTAATGAACACTGGGCAGTTTTCTTTATCACTTTTTACTACTAAAATTTTTAACTTTTGTCCATTCTGTAGCGATAATCTTAATGATTTATGTATAGCGTAGAGCTTTATCACTGGTACTCACTACTAATGAACACTGGGCCAGTGAGTACCAGTGATAAAGCTCTACGCTATACATAAATCACTAAAATTTTGTTGTCCCTTAACCACCTCCTGGCATTGTCTATGTCCTTTTTCATTCCAAAACCCACCTTACTCTCCCCCACTTTTTCACTCACTTCCTCTATTGCCAAAGACACTTCCTGCACAAACTTTCTTTTCTCATCAGCATCAGACAGCATTCTGGACCCACGTATAGCCGGTACCAAAAAATCCTCCGCTTTAAAACCACACATTTTAGGAGCAAATTTAAAACCCCGTTTGAACACATTAGTCACTTCATTAGGGACCTCCATACTGGAAATGTTTACATAATTTTCTATCACGGCATCTGGCTTCTCATTCCCATTCTCATTCTCATTCCCACGCCCCTTATCGTCTGAGTTTTTAGATTACAGTATTAATCAGTGGAAAAGGACTAATGAACTTATTAAAGATCAATTCGTGGCCCAATATTATTCTTAATGTTTATAAATGACCTCCCCTCAAAATAACATGGGCCAAGACAACTATGTTTGCTGCTGATACAAATCTCCAGTTTTCAGACAGCGATCCCCATTCACTTCAGGAAAAGATACACGAAAAAATCTGATGTGAAAGTCACATAACTTCCTATGCCCAAATAAAAGTTAGCAGTATTCACATATCCTTGTACAGAATCGCAAGACACAATTTTACGCTAATTATCCTATAAATACCTCTTCTTTGAATGATGCGACTAAAAGCGCAGGCTATATAAGAAACTAAAAAAAGAAAAGTGACTGCAGACATTTATTGAATTTTCCGCCGTAAAGAATAATTTCTGAAATTTATCGAATATTTCCATCAGATACTTTTTTACTCTATGCATGGCCAACAATACATCTTTCTCACTTCACATTCTTATATAGAATAAGAGGCCGTGAAAGAGCGCGTATTCAGTTGTTCACCATGCAAGACTTTGTACAAACAGTGGGTGGCTTGTAACTACCCTTCAGAGAATTTTTTCGCAAAAAAGTTTCAAATAAAAGTTTTAGCTCTCAGTAAAAGGAACACATGTGCAAATTTTAAAGAAAATCGTTAGAGCCGTTTTCGATAAAATCGCGAAAAACGAAAATTTCTTCATGTAAAGTCCCCTTAAAAATAAGAGAAAATAGTCGCCAATCTTATCCTCACATCTTCAGATAGTACCTGACCCAAATACGAAATTTTGTTTTCACACGATTCTCCGTTTTGTATTTAGCCTGTTCACAGACAGACACACAGACATGCTTCCAAAACTAGTATTTTTGGATTCTGGGGGCCTTGAAACGTGTATATATGCTAAAAACTGAACTTCGAATTTTGGAGTCGAAAACAATACTTCCTCTACCTATAAATATCTATGGTAAGGGCAGAGGAAGTATAAATAGTAGCTTAGAACTTTGGCTGGAACAGAACAAACTCTTTCTATATGCCAACAAGACAATATAAATACTGCAAAATAAATAGGTCTACAACAACATTTCTTGGGCTATGGATTGACTGGGATCTTACATGGGAACCACATATAGCACATTTAAGTAACAAACTTAGCCATTTATGTTATGCTACTCGTATACTCAGTCAGGTATTGACAATACATATATTAAAGACATTATATTTCAGCTGTGTCCAATTGGTATTAAGTTGTGGAATTCCTTTTTGGGGACACTCAACAAAAGCTAAGTAAATATTCAAACTGCAACATGACACTTAGTAAACCGATATTCGAAACATTAAAAATCTTGCCCCTACCATCCCTTTGTATACGGTTGGTTGGTTGGTTGCTAATGCCCAGCTTGTTGGAGCTCTTCCATTAGCTGTCTTGCTTCCCAGTAGCGTGTAGATAAGTCTGAGCTGTGTAATGCTCTGCATTGTAGTAGGTGCTCGCTGTCCATAACAGATTCTTGTTGTTCGCAAAGAACACATTTTGGAGAGTTGTAGATATTGAGTTTGTGAAGGTGAGCTGCCAAACAGTCTGAAGAGTGCTACTGCATTCATTCTGGGGCTGTCTGGTACCAGGTTTGTCTGTGTAATTAGAGGTTTCCATTTTTTATTTTCACTTTCTTGATATATTTCTTTCTTTATGTTCTGTTTGATGGATTTATTAATGGGTATCTTTGTGGAATGGAATGGCATTGTTTGCTTTCTAGACTGTTGGATCTTAGTGCCTTTCTTCGCATGGGAGGTTTATTAATCTCTATATATAGGCCTATAAGAGGCTTTGTCCTGACTGACTAAATAACTGACTGACTGATTGACTGACTGACTGACAGAGAATCAACGCAGAGCCTAAACTATAACAGGTAGAGACTTAGAATTTTGACAGTACCTTTGTTTCATAATGTACGTGCTCACTAAGAAAGGATTTTGGAAAATTTTTATTTTAAATGCCAAAATCAAATGTTTTTGAGAATACTTAATCCCTTTTTACACAGGATTATCAAAACAAAATCACAGAACATATTGTTGCCAGTGGTATCAGATGGGTTTGGAAATAATTGAAATGGGACTGATAATTTAGAAAAGCTATCAATATAATAATGTTATAAATAAATATTAAATAATTAAATCCACGAAAATAATGCAGTCACATAACTTTCTCTAGCCTGAAAATAGAGAAAACAATACAAGATAAGGTAATATGTTTTGGGAAGATAAGTATGAAAGTGATATTGCATTTCTGTTTAATTTCATCCCCAAAATGGTTTTATGGTAACATGAGAGTGAGAAATAAATATTCCTCAAAGACAATACAACTTTATGTTACCGGAATTTCTGTTTCTTCTTATTTGAACCCCTACCAAGCTTGCTGTGTACAAGCGATGGGATGCAAAATTCTACATCCTCTATGAACCATAAAAAGCTATATCAAGCATTTTCTGAGGGAATAGTTTGAGTGTGATAAGTCGTTCTTCATATTTCAAATTATAAATACCTATATTAGGACCTAGAATTTAAAAATTAATGTCCTTCATAAGTGAATTTCCAATTACAAAATAAAAAACCTGGGTGACGCCGGGCCTTTTAAGCTAGTCCCTTTATATATTAGAAACTGTAACATTTATACACAAAAATAGAAATCTATTCATGAAGACAGTACCAGACAAGAGCAGCTAACAAAATTCATTTAGATTGTCATAGAACTACCAGGAGCTTGAACAGCATTTATCATATAGATTTTATTATGTATAATAAATTGAAATATCGAGACAATCATTGTGTGGATGGAATTAATAGACCTAGTATGTTGGTCAGGCAGATTCCAATAGACATGGTTTGATAGCTTAGAAAGTTGTATGTATGAACAGCTGTGAAAGCTTGCATTATTTTATTTTTGTGTTTGTAAGTTTGTTATTGTGTTGTTGTTGATGAGCATGGGCATGTGGTATTCTGTAGTTATGGAGTGTTGACAGGGCATGGTGCTTCGAGACATGACAAGGTGGCCCCTAGCAATGAGGCATGGTATGATTGCACTTTTAATTTGCGTGTTAGTTCTAATACTGTCTTACTTGTGTGTTTATTGAAGTTGACTTATTTTAAAGGCAAAACCAGCCAAGAAGACGAGTGTTACAATCATAAAGTTCCAAACACTCAACAGCTTAAAACCCTACTTCTGAAGTATTTATTTCACGATGTACAAGAATTCCTTAACTCTGTGGAAATGTGGTCAGAGCACTATATAACATTCTTATAACATATTGACTATGAACATAGTAATACTTGTAAAAACTGCTCTCGGGTTTCCAGTCGGGTAGTTATAGATGTGTACTCTAAGCTTTCGGCGACTGTCTGCGTCGTCATCTTCGGAGAAGTGAGATCCAGAGGTTGTGGTGTTGTATATATACTCATGGCATGGTGGACCACCGACCAATCAGGATCCACGACTGCATCTGACTAGTCCTGCCATGGGTATATATACAACACCACAACCTCTGGATCTCACTTCTCCGAAGATGACGACGCAGACAGTCGCCGAAAGCTTAGAGTACACATCTATAACTACCCGACTGGAAACCCGAGAGCAGTTTTTACAATGTATTCGTCGGGAGAACCTACAAAGTTTTATAGTAATACTTAATTATAAGAAATTTATAAATGTGTATTTAATTATTCTGTCATATGTATTGTATATTATGTATTGTAATAACCAAAATATGCCTTGATTTAAGAATATTGACAAAGCTATGGACATTGTATCCTGAAAGCTAATGAAGAATTATTATTATTATTATTATTATTATTATTATTATTATTATCATTATATTATTATTATTATTATTTGCAGTTTTATCTATGAGCATTTTTTCTGTGATTTTGAGTTCTTTTAAGTCCTTTTCCATTTCCTTAAACCAATTTGGTTTGGTCTTTTTGTTGCAAAAATATTCAAAGTTTTTTTGGTCAGTCTATTTGGGTCCATTCTGAGGATGTGTCCATAAAAATAAATTCATCTTTTCCTCATTGAGTCCGAGAGTTTTTCAGTCTTTTGGTAGAATGTTTCGTTTCTGATATGGATTAGTTTGTTGTTATGGAACTTAGGACCTAGGATTTTCCTTAATATCCTTCTTTCTTTGATCTCAATTCTTTCAATTGGACCATGATTAGTGATGAACAGTGTTTCGTGACAGTATTATTATTATTATTATTATTTTCTCGAATAACGATTCAGATGATTTTTTTCCACCCCTGATACGACTTCTAGCACGAAAGAAAATTATGTGGTTGAGGAAAAGTTTGGAAGATGATGATACTAATAATGCTGAAGAGGATGATGATGACAAGCAAACGAGTACTTCAAGAAGACATTTAAGATGTTTATTTCATGCAATCAAGTGTTGAAGAATTCTCCTTCGGTAGATTGGATATACATATCACAAAAGCACATAAATATAATAACACAAGAAAAAATATACTCTTACCTCAGACCAAAAATGAAAAGTGAGAAGGAAGCAGAAGGTGATGCAGATTTTGCAAAGGAACACATAAACACTTTCTCGAGGATAGAATCGCATTACAAAGAGCAAACGCAAACAAGAGCTCATCTCAACATAAGGAGAAGTGTGATGAAAAAAAATGTTAAACATGTTATGAAATATGTGTCACTAAATTCAATTTCAACTTTAATTTTCCAAAGAGTGACAAAAACAGTTTTGTGAAAAATATAAAACAGTTGAAAACACAGACACATTAACGGAAGAACTGAAGTGAAATATGACAAGCATGCAATGCGAGCAGAAACGAAGGAAGAAATGCCTGTTCTACTGTTCCATTTCTAACATTTAATTACAGACCCGCATGCAAACATCAGTTCCTCTTTTTTACTTAAGCAAATTAAATATTTACAACTTAACTGCATACAATTTAAGAAGTATACTTTGCTATAAGGCCAGACATTACGGCTGGCCGTTCTGGCAATTTTGTGTGAATTAATGCAAGAAAATGATATAACTGAGTTGATTCCCGTGTGCCACAGAATCAATCCTGCATTTCTTACGGCCATGTGAATATATCATGTAACTATGAAGTATTCTGTGTCGGGAACTTCTCCAGACAGTAACTTCATAATGCACACAGTAACGTAGACAGAAAGGCTTGTTGTTACCAAGTAATACAAATGAAAGCTGAAGATTTCAAAGATTTTCAGCAACTGCAAAGCTGTTAAAATCCCAAGAGGCAAATGTTAGATTCGCTGACACATTTCATGAAATCAAATGAAAATTAACCCAAGACATCGTTAAACAGGAAAAACTTTTTAACATCAAGTTTATTGAGAATCAGAAAAGGAATTTTGAAGAAAGCTCCATTGAGTTCAGTACATACTTACTTACTCAATGGCAATAGACAATTCCTAAGCAAGCTAAAGGAATGTTATTATGGAACTCGGCTTACCTGAGCCTGCCATTCAACCCTATTCTGTCCTAACTCCAACCAACAATCCCTCACAAATCCTACATCCCTTCATTCTATTCTAATAATGTCCTCTCACCTAGTGGTCTCTTCCTTTTGGGTCTATCAGTCAATATTTTTGAGATATGTCTTTCCTCCCTCATTCATGCAACATGTCCAGCCCATTTCATCCTCTGTGATTTAATTACCCTTACTATATCCGGTGAAGGGTGAAGGTTATGAAACTCATTATGTGGTTTTCTCCAGTCCCCATTTTCATCTCTCTTAGGTCCAAATATTTTCCTAAGCCCCCTATTTTCGAACCCTCTCAGAGTATGTTCTTCCCGATCAGTAAGCGACCATCTCACATCCATATAATACAATCATCAGGAAAATTGTCTTATAAATTTTTATTATTAGATTTCTGGACAGAAGACGAGAAGATAAGAATTTCTGAACTGCATAAAGACAAGCATTTCCTGATTTTAGTCGACATTTCACTTCTATCTTAATATTATTTGTATCTATAATTATTGCCTCAGATATTTCAATTTCTCCACTTGTTAGCATGATTTACCGGCTATTCTAATATCTTGTAGCGCATTATTTTGATGTTTCATGGCCATATAACTAGTTTTTTTCTGTACTAATTTCCAATCCAGCATTCCTGCAGCCATTGAAAAAACATTCTGCATTTCTCCTGATTGTGCTTATGTCATCGCCCAACAGACGAACATCATCTGCATAAGCTAAAATTGGGCGATGGCCATTTAATTCTAGGCCTACCTTGTTTTCTTGAACTCTCCTAATGGCGTATTCCAAAGCGAAATTAAAAAGTAAAGGCGATAATGCATCTCCTTGCTTCAAATAACTTTTAGTGGCAAATATATCCGATAAAAGTTTCCCTAACCTTACTCTGCTATAGGTATCATTTGGACACATTTTGATCAGCCTAATTAACTTCTTTGGTATCCCAAACTCAATGAGGATATTGTACAATTTGTCTCGCCTAATTGAATTGTTTGCTTTTTTAAAAATCTATGTATAGCTGGTGAACAGACTTATTATATTCCTACTTTTTCTCCAAGATTTGGCAAATATGAAATAGAAAATACTGAAAGGAGACGAAAGTTTGCTATTATTTGGGGTGTGGGGTATGGAATATCCCAAAAATGGGGGTACGGAGGTCCTCCCTCGAGATTTTTTATAAAAAACGATGGAAAAACAGGTCGTCCCTTTAGCTCATCCCACTCGAGACATCTAGATGTCAATGGTGGAACTACTAGCAGTGTCGAGAGTTACACCCGTTACATTATTTTCACCTGCTCCAGTTACTCTGACCTGTTACAGTTACTTCTAATATTTCTGTTACAAGTGTTTTATCTGTGACTTTCGCCTCGTTCCGTTCTGTTATTTCCAATATCTGAAAAAAAAATAATATACAAAAATAAAATAAAAAAATTTAAAAATAAAAAAATATATGAATAAAACGTAATTTTCGTAATTATTAATGGCCGTAATGAGTTCATACATAGAATTCATGATGTTTGATCTCATAATTATTTCTTTCAAGCTTTTCATGCCACTTAACATTTATTAAAACACGATATTGCCTTTACTGGATAATTTAAACTTAGAATATAGATATATAGCATGAAATATGAATTCAATAACTGCAGTAAATTATTCAAAATAATAATATTAATAATCTTACTACTAATAATAAAATCCCTATAATATAAAGCCACATGGCTGACTCACTCACTGACATTAATGTTTCCCCAATTCCAGATAAGCTAGGAACTTGAAATTTGGTACACATATAGCTTTTAGGCTGTAAACGACAGGAAAATTACAAAATATATTTTTTTACCTTTTTAGCTCTCAAAACTCCCGAAAAAGGGCTCGCTCACTTACATTAATGTTTGCCCACTTCTAGAAGAGCTAGAAACTTGAAATTTGGTACACTTATATATTTTAGGCTGTAAACCACAGGAAAATTCCAGAAAGTAGTTTTTTTTTAATTTTAGCCCTAAAAACCCCCGAAAAAAGGGTTCACTCACTAACATTAATGTTTGCCCATTTCCAGATGAGCTAGAAACTAGAAATTTGGTAAACTTATATATTTTAGGCTGTAAACCACAGGAAAATTCCAAAATGTAGTTTTTTTTTAAATTTTAGCCCTAAAAACCCCCGAAAAAATGGTTCACTCACTGACATTAATGTTTACCCATTTCCAGATGAGCTAGAAACTAGAAATTTGGTACACTTATATCTTTCGGGATGTAAACCACAGGAAAATTCCAAAAAGTTTATTTTCATGTCGATAATCGATGTTTTTTACATCGATGGAAAACAACTGATGTTTTTGCTACATCGATGCTTCTTCCCGACATCGTTGTCTTTGTAACAAAAAGAAGATTAAAGGGCTACCTTGGTTCTACGATATAATTTTATTTACTGGAGCTTAATTTCCCTAAACATTGATTTTTTACATCGATTGTTTTCATGGAAATACTTCTGTTTATTTATGAAATTTGCCTAATTTTCTGATAGCATGGCATTTTTTAACATACCGGTATACATAGATTTTTTTTGTCTAAGTACATCGATGTTTTCAGGTCGATATTATCATCATATCGATGGTTATCTCCGATTTTAACCTCGATATTTTAACTATCGATGCTCATCCCTAATTGAAAGCTTAATTCAAAGACGTTCTATGGCTTAATTTTACGACTGTTATTTGATTTCGGGGGCCCTCCCTAGAGCCCCTTGGCTACGTCCCTAACCGGGGGGGGGAGGGGAGATAAAAGGGCATTCCCCTACAAGTGGGAAGTGATCTGACGATTAACTACGTAATATATAAAAAAAAGTAACCGGTAACGGTTATTTTCGTGTAACTGTAACAGTAACGTAACTGTTCCAAAAAAAGTAACAGGTTCCCATCCCCAACTCCAAGGGATTAAACATGAGTCTCCACAGAAAATATCTAACCCAAATACATTTTAATTGCACATTATGTTTAGTTCTCAAGCCACACAGACACGTTCCTGAAAATATTATTGGACAGAGGAGAAACTATTTTCCTTTCCCCGGTCGATGAAAGTGAAGTTTTCAAAACAATAAAATCTCTCAAAAATAAATTTTCATGTGGTCCGGACGGCATACCAGATCTCGTTATAAGAACTGTTGCTCCTCAAATTTCACTACCCCTTGCAAATATTATTAACGGCTCCTTTTCATCTTGAATTTTCCCAATAAGCCTCAAAATTGCAAAAATCCTACCGGTATTCAAAAAGGGGGACCGGAGTAGTGAAGAGAACTTTAGACCAATATCACTGCTATCAGGCTTCTCTAAAGTCATAGAAAAAATAATGTATAACAGAATTGTTCCTTTTTTTGAATCACTAAATATCTTTTCTAAATATCAGTTTGCTTTCCGTAAAGGTCAGACAACAGTCGATGCCCTTTTATACTTTATTGAAAATCTTCTGCTAGCAAGAAACAACAAAGAACTCAGTCTAGGACTGTTCATGGATCTTAAAAAAGCCTTTGACACAGTCAAAGTTGGCCTCATATGGCATCAGAGGACTAGCAGGAAACTGGTTCAGGTCATACCTTCATAATCGTCAACAATTTGTAGAGATAGACTCGACTCGCTCCTCAGTTTCCTATATAAAGCAAGGTGTCCCCCAGGGCTCAATTCTAGGACCAATACTCTTTTTAGTTTTCATCAATGACCTCCCTGAACATTTACCCTTCTCAAAGGCTGTTCTATTTGCAGACAACACCAATATGCTAGTCTCTCACAGAAATAGTTCTGAACTTCAGGGCAACATTAATGCTAACAACGTTTGTCTCCAGCACTGGCTAGAAGACAACAAATTGCAGCTTAATGTTAGTAAAACTGTCTTTATAATGTTCAACCATCTTAAATCTCAAATCCCAATTCAGATCCAGGTTCTAAATCAAAATGTTACTGAAGTTCAATGCACAAAATTCCTGGGTATCTGGATTGACTCGACGTTATCCTGGAACGTTCATGTTGAAAAGATTATAGCCAAAGTCAGTCGTCATATATATGCATTGAAAATTCTTAGAAAAATAACCTCATTAGTAGTTTTGAGAACAATGTATTTTGCCTTCATTCAGTCCCAAATCCAATATGGCATTGCTGTATGGGGCATGTCTAGTAAATCCCTGGATTTATTCATTCTTCAGAAGAAATCAATAAAAATTATGAAACAAGTACCCCCTAGATCCGAAAGTAGAACTATATATTTTACCGCTCCCTTGTGTATATATATTAGAATCTGTCACTTTCATTCACAAAAACAAAGAAAGCTTTAAACTAAATTCTGACTACCACGCACATCACACAAGAACCTCAGAGCACATCCACCTATCTACTCATAGAATTGCATGCAGTCTTAAGAGTATTTTCCACAGGGGCATAATTTTATATAACAAAATCCCAGATAAGCTAAAAACCTATCAAACAAGTCAATTCAAAAAGGCAGTTAAAAAAATGCTCCTGCATCATATGCCGTACACTGTTGATGAATTCCTGGACCTGGAACTCATTAACTAGATAAGTGTAACATCTTACCTTAGTTACTGAGTTATATGATGTAACCCTAATATTGTAATTAATCTTACCTTCACTTTGTATTAGTTACAGTTAGTTATAAGAATTGTTAGTTATTAGATTTAGATTTAGTTCCCTGAAGAAGCCAATATTTCTGTATAGAAATTTACGGTGAATAAATATATTATTATTATAAATCAAAACAAGTAGTTTTGTTAAAAACCTTGATTTCAAAAAAACATTTTTTTAAAAACTTTATTACAGGTAGAGGAAGTGAAACTGTTTTTTTGTTATTAATGGAGCTGCTAACAGAGTATTTTGAGGAGAAGGTACGAAACCCCCCCAAACACTGTCATAGCAGTTTGCTTTGGAATGTCAAGTATGAGGACCTTCTCCATGAAGAACACAGAACGTAATGCCAATGCAGGTGTAAGCAGTGTTGACCCATGGTATAACCAGTGGTTCAACTCCAAAAAATTTTCTTTTATGTGATATAATAATAATATAGGGAGCAATGTATTAAACCTATCCAGCATGTTATACCCCAACAGCATTGAGGTCTGCTTTACAGAACTCATATTCATTTAAACGTGAAAATCATTTCTTATCAAAAACTATTCTGTATCTAGTGAATATTTTATATAACATAATTTTCTAAAATGTTTTTTAGTTTTCTGTTAACAGTTATTTGACACATGAGAAAGAAAAACGGGTAAAACAACGTGAAATCTCAAACCTACTACCCTGCCATCTAGTGGGAAACTGCCTGATTTTCGGACTGCCATCTTTGTTTGTGCTCCGGCTTCCGAAGCTCAGCAGATAGTGTGACTTCCTGTTGAATGACGATCAGTTCAAATGCAGAAACAGGCCAATGCTAGGGAAATCCCTTGTTTATCCTCGTCATAAAATGTTTCTAGTCATTTACACTTAATTGAGAAATGAGATCGAAACACAATCGCGTAGCGTGAATAAGGGGTTATGTCATAAAAATTGAACTTAAAGTTTAATTAATTTTGCAAGAATAGGTATTATAATTTTTATGAAAATAATTTAAATGGTGCTCCTAAACCAACTACTACAATGGTCTTGTTGTGAATTCCAATAGGAAATGTACTTATCTCACTCTAGACTAGGGTGGCCATTTCTAAAATGTCAGAAAGGAGGACACACTTCTTCGGTAATCTAGCATAGAATAACACTTGGGGCATGGACAGCTGGACAATAGATATTACATGGTATAATCCTGTCTAATTTCAGACTTAATAACTGAATGTATATAAAACAAATGATTATACACGACCAAGAGGAATTTTAATCTCTATTTATATTTTTGTCCTTTCTTTGCCGTCCGCAGGAGGTTTTTGTTGGTCAGGAATTCCTTATACATGGAATTAACACTCTTCCAAGAACAAATTTTATTAATATGCTTTACCGATCCATCAGAGTCTCGAAAAGGAGGACAAATCAACGTCCGGCATAAAGCCGCGCCGGATGGAGAACTGCTTAGCAAAAAGCCTTACAGTCCGGCCAAAAGCCGGACGTCTGGCCACCCTACTCTAGACCAGTGGTCTTGAACCTTTTTTTTAAAACCATTTTCGTTTTGGTGAAAGACTAGCGGGCTGCATTGATTTATTGATTATTAATAACATGATACTCACGTAACATAAATATATCAATTATATTACAATATCTGTAGGGAAGATAATAGATGAGCGCCATACATAAAAAATTTCAGACTCTGACAAAATTTTATGAATCAGTTTTTCTATAGTTTTCGCAAGAAAGACAGAGAGGTGTTCCTATAGCACTCCGCCTCAGTAAGATGGTGAATAGTGATTCCAAATTTGGGTTCGGATTATCCGGGTTTTCGGACTAGCTGCTGGATTTATTGTATTAAAAATATTAATTTTAAACTACATAAGAATAAGAATAAGCCCGTGTCATCCCTTTATGGGCAAGGGCCTCCTGATGCAGGGTGAGCTCACTTTTGAACCTGCCAGGGGAGCTGCTTCTGACAGATTGGACTTTCACATGCTTGATTTCACTTTCACTTATCACATCTGTTTGTTGAAGTAATAGTATCCATTATTCATGTCCGGCGTGGAGTAGTCGTTTATCTAACTCTTTCCATGTGTGTCGGAATTTTGCTACTCTGGACCACTGGCCACCCGCTATCTTCTTGAATAAATGAGCCCATCGTACCCGCGGCCTTCCGACGGATCTCCTGCCAATCCTTGGGTCCCACATTGTGACTGCCTGTGTCCATTTTGCTTGGTCCATTTGGCAGAGGTGACCACCCCATTTCCATTTCAGTCAAAGTGCAGTCTCTATGATGTCTGTCATTCCTGTCTTACGTCTAACCTCTTCGCTTCTAATTCTGTCATGCAGGGAGATGTTTGTTATTGTATGTTCCATTTTTCTCTGGCACCTCCTCAACATCGTTTTGTCGTTTTCAGTCAGGGAGCAAGTCTGACACCCATATAACAGTACCAAGTTGATGCAGCGTTCTAAGACGAGTCTTTTTGTTGCTAGCGTTTGTTGTTTGTCACCCAGTATAAATTTTAGGGCTCAGAATTTCCTCCATGCTTGTGCTATTCTACTCTTGATTTCTTTTGTGCTGGTATTGTGGAAGGATACCGTTTGTCCAATTTTGTGATAATTACCTATGTTGTATATATATTTCACACTAACCCTAATACGTGTTGAGTTCCTGGCTGTACTATAGCAATAGGCCTATTAATGCTAACGGAGACCCTGTCCAAATGTTTAAATTTTCCAAAAATGAACCCAGACGATTTAAATGGATATTTGCAATTCACAGAGAAAATTTACCTTCAGATAACTCATGGTAAGTAAACACATGGTAAGTAATGATAAATATTTGAATAAAAACACTTTCTTAACGCACTTTATTTTACCTTAGTAAACTTCTGGACGGCCGTTTCGCAGGTGGTGTTCCTGCATCATCAGCAGAGTGCCAACTGAGGTCTCTGGAGCAGGTGTTTGTGAGGGTGTCTGTTATGGTGGGGGTGTAGTGGAGGTGGGGGTAGGTGGTGGGGGTTTGGTTTGACTGCCTGTGTGTATTAATGTGTCAAATAGTGTGTGTGATCTGAAATTGAGTTGGTTATTTAAAACTGATGTTGGGTGTGATTTTGTGTGTTTGTAGATTTCAAATTGTTCCAATGTGTTTAATTTCTTGCTTTTGTGTGTGAAGTGTAGTATTTCCATGTCTGTGTTTTTGTTTTCGTAATATTGTGGTCTGTTGTGATGATAAATATTTGTCAGTATTTTGTTAATTGTGGTAGTAATTGTGATTTATAGTTTGTGAAGTGTATTTACTTACAGAACTGCTAATGAGTTTGCTTGCAAATGTCAATTAGATGAGCATGTTCATTCTATATTGTTATATATAAAAGTAATTACCTTTGAGATATTTGGCATGGAACATTTCACACAAAAGCTGTAAAATTATTATATAAAAATTTACTTATACAAAATTGCTTAAATTACGAATGTATTATTATAGTGTTTAAATAGGGCACTCTATTAATACCATAATAAACATTAATGTTTTAGATAGGCCTATATAACATTGTTAATAGTACAAAGTCTGTGCCAGGAAATTGATTAGCTTCATATTTCAAGTGGTATAATTATAGATCAAATGTTTAGAGAGAGTTCGTGTATATACCACTATATATTTAAACAACAGCTGAAACCTACATGAGATATAATAGACCAGTTAATTAAAACAAAAAAAAACATACGTTTTAAAATTAACTTTTATTGTAATATTGTAAAAGTATGTTATAAAAGTCTATAAACTTGTCTAATCACTTAATAAAAGAATAGAGTAAAATAACCCAAAGCTTACATTACATTGAGCTCAGTGTAATTAGTCCAAAACCCACTTTGGGTTATTTTACTCTATTCTTTTATTAAGTGATTAGACAAGTTTATAGACTTTTATAACAGTACTTTTACAATACAGTAGAGCCTCGGTAATTCGAGTCCCGGTATTTAGAGGTTCCGTGTAATTCGAGCTGGTCTTAAGAAAATTAAAATTTTCCATAAAACTAGAGTAAAATCCCGTTTTTATATGGTGTCCGCATGTAACTTTTACGCACTTCCGAATGATTTGAGCTTTCTTTCAATTTTTCCAAGTAAAAAATGCAGTAAAACTGTCCCACTTAGGGTTTTCGTTCATAATACACAGAAATAACGTTGGCTTCAGACTGCTAATGCATTTCTATTACAGATTGACAGAAACGTTAGGTTCGATCTTTCTTTGTCGGGACCTCGTGTCAATCATTTGTACAGTGCATATCATCCTTTCAGAAAAGAATACTTTATTGTTAATTATTGTGCCCATTAAACATTCATTTATGATTTACCCATTGATTTAGTGATATTTCCGTATAATCCGAGTTTTTTGTAATTTGAGGTAGCCTCAGCCCCAATTAGCTCGAATTATCGGGGTTCTACTGTATTACAATATAAGTTATTTTTAAAACATATGTTTTTTCTTTTTTGGTTTAATTAACTGATCTCTTATATCTCATGTAGGTTTCAGCTGTTGTTTAAATATATAGTGGTATATAGGCGAACTCTCTCTAAACATTTGATCTGTGCCAGGTATATCAGAAGCATCTGGCAGTTTGTGATATCAGTTTACCTCTCCTGTCCCATTTATTAACTGAGGAATCTGTGTTCATGTCAGAAGAAGACTGTAAGCTTCCAACATTCCATCCATATCAAGAATGTGAAAGACTTCCAGCACATAATCAGAGAAATAAGCAAACATAACTTATGGGCCTCCACAAATAAATAAATAAGAAATAAAAGTAAAATAAAAAAAACTTAATAATGCCGATCATATTTGGTGTGTGATTTTTTTATCAATAGGGCAAGGCATTTAATGACCATAAAATAGTGAAAAAAATGCAAAATAAAAAATGCATTTATGACCTAAGTTAGTGAAAAAATGACACAAAATTTAAAGAAAATTGACCAATAAATTTTCCAATTATTACTTATATTTAGTTTTTTAAGTAACGAATTCCTACAAACAGTTTAATAGATGGCAGTGCATTATATGTGAATTTATAATATAAAACACACTGATTTTATTACTAAAGAAGTAAGTAAATTTATACTACTTGGACACCCTTAGCGGAAAAAAAAAAAAAAAAAAATCTAGACTGGCAAGCCAATCAAATTGCCCGTAACACATGTGTCATTAAAAAAAAAAAAAAAAAAAAAAAAACTTTATTGCTACAAGACAAACTACTATGGTGTTTACAATAATTCTTAATTCAAATGAACTATGAATACTTGGCAGAGATTCTCAAATAAAGCAATTGTCTGTTGTCTGAAAGTAACAATTTGTAACAAGGAAAGCTCCTCTCTACCTCCATTGAAACATGACCTAAAAATGCAGGAAATGACCTAAAAATTGACAAAACGACCTATCTCTTGAAAATGACGAAAAATGCAAAATAAAGCAAAAAATGCAAAAACAAATTGCCCTTATTTAATCAATTAATTCATGGCACATTTATATATATTCATGCTATCTTTTAACATGCTTATAAAAAAGATGCAAAATCATCAAATGCTTTGCCCTAATTATCACATAAGTATATGTACAGGGTGACCAACTGTTGAAGGAAGGAATGAGGGACAAGACAGTAGAAAATGGTGACTTCCACAACTTTGGGGGACAACTGAATTTTTAGTTTTACCTGTAAAATGACAAAAAATTTAACATTTTTCGAAAGTTTTGCCAGTTGTTCTCTTTTTTTGGCCAAGAGTATTCTTACTGAAGTAATAACATAGAAAAATACATTTCACTCATCTTTATTGTACAATTTTGTGGTTGCAAGGCCTTAATCTGAATGAAAACAAATTCTGAAATAATAAAATAAATATTGAACATTTTATAATCCAACTGCTATCACAGCTTACTAAAATTGGAATTAAAAGAAGAAATACATATCTGTGGCACTTCTTAATTTATCAGCAGGGTTAGGATTTTTAGGTGCAAATTTTATATGAAAAAAGGAAGGGGAAAGGTGATAAAATAAGGTAAAAAAGGGGACAAAAAGGTGCTATTTTACTCATGTAATTCAAAAAAATCTATCTTCTATTAACAGTTATTGAGTTGCGAAAAAACACATCAAATCATCACTCACCAGAAACAGTAAAATACAGGAAGCTGTTGTACTTCAAGACATTGAGCATCTCTACATTTTTAAAAATAAGCCTGTTTCTATTAGGACATAGAATGTCTTTGTACATGCTAAAGCTTCTTTCGACATCCACAGAAACCAGTGGGGCAAACTTTGTATTCACTCGGAATGGCAACTCTACACATGTGGCAAATTCCTCAACATCCGGATTTTTCTTGAGACTAGACTCAAGTTTGTCTTTAGCAAAGCCCTCTAACTGGTCCCTCACTGAAGTGAAAATATCCCATTGTTTTTCCTTTTCGAGACCTTGTTCTTCCAATTGTTTGATAGCTGCAGTCAAATACTTGTAACCATGGACACAAAATAGTTCTGTCTCCAAATTCTGTATTTTTTCCGGTAGCAGAAGTTGTTGGGCCTTGGAAATCGCACCTGCGTCTGCTGGATCCAATGAAAGCACAAAATCCTTAATCTTGTCAAAATTCTCACACAACATAACAGCACACTGAATCCATGATCCCCAATGACCGGGAATTTTGGAAGGGGGAGGCCAGTGATTTCCTTGTAGGCAACAACACGACTCGGAGTTTTCTGTAGAATCTTCTTCAGGGCAGAGATGTATTCATTTGCAATGTCGTATTCATTCCTTATGGATTCACAAACCCTGTGAAGGGCATGGACTAGGCATGTCACATGCTTTAACTTAGGGAACAAAGGTTTCAATTGGTTAATTCCTGAAACCATGTATGGAGCCTGGTCTGTAACCACCAGAAGAAGTTTTTCAAATGCGATACCACTTGGCCACAGGTTTTGACAGAAGTCCATGATTGATTGCATTACTGTACTGGCGTTGGCTTTCTCCAGTTCGTACATTTTAAACAACATGGGCTTAACGTTCTCCCCTGATAGGGGAAAAACTAAAATGTTCAAAACATATCGTTCCATTGAGTCTGTAGTTTCATCCAATATGATTCCCACATCACAATCAGTCACTTTCTCCTTGATGGTTTCTTGGTAAACAGGCTCCATGTAGTTTCTTCTTATAGTACTCTCATCAGGCACTGACATCTTTGTGTATTTTTCAAGCAATCCTTTGAAAGTCGGATGGTTTACCTTATTGAGTGGAATTCCCACTTGTGTAAGAGCAGCACATAAATCAATGTTGAATTTCTTCAAATTTTGAGTTTTCGATGAACACTGTTCAATCGCATTCCGTAATAAAAGTTGTCGCGATTTATTTGCTTCAAGTGTCTTGTTCTTTTGATGCTTAGAAGTGGAAATGTGTTGTTTGATGCGGTCTCGCTGGTGTTTTTCATCTAACAAAATTCCTGAATCGCAAATGCTACACCGTATTACAGTTCCATCTGTTTCTACGGAATCTTGTTTGAATTCCTGAGACAGAGAAAACAACCGGGCTCTGGACATCTTAGGCATGGCAAAAATACACTCATTTAATCACAGATTTGCACTCACGATCAACAGACTACTGACTGGTGAAGTCAAGAAGATGGAAGTGAGAGAAAGAGGATTTGCGTATACACAATATTTTTTTATAATAAATTATAATTTGGTGGAATGAAATACGCATTTCCATTGTAGCAAGCTATTTGTTTCGGCAAAGTGAAAGAGGATTTGCACGCACACACAATATTATTGTTCATGGAATGAAATATGCATTTCCATTGTAGGGAGCTATTTGTTTCGGCAAAGTGAGAGAAAGAGGGTTTGCAAGCACACACGTATCATTTTCTGTTGTTGCAGGTGTGCTTTCAGTCCCGCTTTTACTGGAAGTAAAATGGAATGAAATTCACAAGTCATTCATAACGCTTTATAATGATAAAATGCACTCTCGAAGAATATTGATAAGCTACAGTATATGAAAAAGGGGAAGAAAGGGGATTATGGGCACTGTTGAGAAAAAAGGGGTAAAAGGTACCAAAAAAGGGAAAAAGGTGCTACAAAAATGTCTCCATTCTCGACTATAGATAAAATCTCACACTGTGGTATCTTTCCGAAGAGCTTTAATTTACCCTACGAGAAAAGGTGCGCACCTAAAAATCCTAACCCTATTTATCAGTAACATGAAATACTTTCTAACAACACTTGTTCTAATTTTCTAGTTAGTTCAGTGTGTGATCATGCCTGTAATTCATAACATATCAAACCAACTTATCTAATATCAACCAGAAATGATAATCCTTATCCACTACTAGCTTAAAAGACCCGGCGTCAGCCTAAACTATAAAAGGTAGAGACTTGAAATTTTGACAGTACCTTCATATCAAAATGTAGATGCTCACTAAGAAAGGATTTTGAAAAATTTTGATTTTAAATGCCAAAAATTATATGTTTTTGAGAATACGTAATCCCTTTTTACACAGAATTATCAAATCCAAATCACAGTTCATTTGACAACAGTATTGTTGGCACTCTTCACATAAGGCTTTGGAAATAAATGAAACAAGACTTGACAAATTAGAGAACTATCAATATAATCCATGTTATAAATAAATATTAAAGAATGAAATCCACGAAAATAATGCAGTCACATAACTTTCTCTACCCTGGACATAGAGAAAACAATACGAGGTACGGTAATGTGTATATTATTATATCACAGGTTTTTGGAGAGAGAAGTATGAAAGTGATATTACATTTCTGTTTAATTTCATCCCCAAAACGGTTTTGTGGTAAGTGAGAAATAAAATATTCCGCAAAGACAATACATTTTAATGTTACCGGAATTTCTGTTTCTTCTTATTTGAACCCCTATCTGGCTTGGTGTGTAGAAGCGGTAGGATGCAAAATTCTACATCTTCTATGAGCCATAAAAAGCTATACCAAGCGTTTTCTGAGGGAATAGTTTGAGTGTGATAAATCGTTCTTCCTATTTCAAATTCTAAATACCTATATAATGACCTATAATTTAAAAATCGAAAGTCCTTCATAAGATAATTTCCAATTAAAAAATAAAAAACCCAGGTGACGCCGGGCCTTTAAAGCTAGTAATGTATAAACAATTAAAATGATTTATAATTAAAATGTCAAATCCCGGCTTCGAGGTGCATTTCATGATTATTTCAAAGCGATCAACAAACTGATGTGTTATATTGCAAAAAATTGGTTTTAGCAATGCTAATTTTCCCCTGGTTTCTGTGGCAACCGAGCAAGGCTACCTTCAATCAATAGGTCTGTTCCCAAAGCAAGTCATGTACTATCATGTACCAAAATGCGTGCTCACGTTATCATTTCACTGAAAAAAGATATTGTGTACGCAACCAACAATCTGCATTATGCTTGATTTGGGGAATAAATCTATTTTCACAATTGAATTTGGACTACATGGAAACACCAGCTAAAATGAGGATAATGTTTTCTGCTGTTGTTAATGTAACAATTCGTTGATGTGTGTAATATAAAATATAGAGGACATGAAAATAGTTGGAAATGCATTAAAACAAGGCGGATTTCTATGACATGTCATATTTTTCCCCTTTGCATTATTTCAGGTTTCGGACTAATTTTAACCCGATTCCAAGCATCCTGGTGGAAATGGAACGGCTTTTATTGTGCATATAACTGCATATTTAGGACATTTTCAACTATTGTAGCATATTTAGTATGAATATGCATATTTAGGTCATATTTTTGGCATATTTGTGTGCATATTAAAGAAATCTTGAATTTTCATGTCATATGTCTTAAATTTTGCATTATAATGATACTTTTTGAGAATTTACAGATATTTTAAATAATTAATATTATATTTATTAAAATGGAATTGTAATGAAACTTTAAAAAACATACACAATGTGCAAGTGGTAAAGTCATATTTTAAATTTTATTGGTCATATTTTAATGTTTTTTTAGGTCTTAAATGCATAGCGTTGCCACCTGTCCCGAATTTGGTGGGACATCCCGCTCAGCGTCCCGAATTATGCCTAAGAGGGACGCATTATTTTTTTATTTTGCTAGCCTTTTCTTTCTAATGTTAGTGTTACTGTTACACAGCCTATTTAGTTTTGGCTTTGTAACGAATATATACCATCTTTCTCTTATTAATAAATTGCTCCATGTAAAAATTTAAGTATGAAGATCGGCGATATGCATATATTCGATAAGTATCCCTCCTTAACCTTACCAAAAGGTGGCAACCTTATAATGCATGCATATACTGTATCCTATTTTTTGGGTCATAGAAATCCACCCCCTAGCTTTCATACTCGCCGCCATGATCCACTCTTTGGTTTCAGATTGTCGTGACATCTACCGAAGGGCACCGATATTACATGCGTATTCGTCCGATCACGTGACTCCTTCTCTTACTGTAGCACTTCTGCTGCGGTGAACGTTTCTTTCGAGGTTTGTTCGTAAAATTTCGAAGTAAAATGGCATTATTTCGTGTGTCAGCTACACGAATCATAGAGGCTCACCAGGTAATGAATTAGAAGTATAAAATATAATTAAGATAACACAAGTTTATTTCAGTATAAGTAATTGGTCATCGAATATATGTATTCCAAAATGTTCGTATTTGGTTATAATATTGGCAGTTTATCCAGTTTACCCTCTGAAACTGAACGGTATTAAAGGGTTTGGGGCAATAAGAGATCAAAAGTATGGGTTTTTGTGACATAAATTTGAAAATATATCTTGACCTTCATATACGTGTATATACATTTCAAAGGAGACAGCTTCAACGTAGGCATACGCTTTTTGGTCATTTCTATTACAGAAGAATGACCACATCTTTATAAAATTCATGATTCAGTTTTGATTATGTGGTGTTACGTAATTTCAAGGATAAAAGTAGAACCCGATACGTTTTGTGCTATGACCCATTACCAGTTTAATCCATAGCTAAAGTTCGCGATTACCGGTAGCAGCAAATTGATCTACTTTTCAGATTGCAAAATTTTAAAACGGAAACCGCAATATTTGGTCTAGTTAACTAAGCAAACTACATTCGTAAAGTAGGAGTGTAAAAATAAAATAAACTATGTTCTTAAGAATGACGTTTGGGATCCTTCTATTTATTAAAAGTGTGCTGTAGAAGTACAGGATATGGTACTGGTAATGAGGTTAAGTAGACAGTACCGGTAGTAAACCTAATTATGGGGAGTTTCAGACCCAAACTATTGTGTTTTACGTGACTCACAGTAGCATAGGCCAATGAAGGAATTCAGTACTTTCCCATAAGGTGACATGAATTCACATAGGCCTACGGTACCATAGTAGGCTAGTGAAAAAAAGGGGAAAGATAGTTTTAGGTAGTGCACTAGGCCCTCCCATCAACTCTTAACTCCTGGGAAGGAGGGGGTGTAGGAGGCGACATTTGAAGTACTAGCAACACCATCTATTATCCAAAAGGTGAAACTGTGAAAAAATTAAATACGGTAATTTATTTCTCCTTTATTCTCTTCGGCTAAAGACAAATATAAGCTGCACTTTAGGCTCCGCCCATTGCGATGCTATGGCGACAGCAGCTGACAGCCGGCGACCACCCGCTTGGCACTCCCGACCCTTCCCGAGAGTGCCCGTGCTGACTCACTCGACACTCCCTAACCCTTGTACCAAATATTGAAAATATGATGCGAGAGTGCCCCTTGTACCAAATATTCAAAATACGAGAGAGGACGTACTATGATATTGCGCAGGGAAGAGTTTTAGGTTTAAATGGTTTGATACCCTAACAACAACTTTGTTCATAATATTGTTAATATAGCCTATACACCTGTCCCATTTAAAACTTCTCCAGGGTAAAATCCCATCTACGGGGACCATTTTTTTTAACCGAGATTCTCTTCATAAAACACTTATATCACACAAATTTTGTTATAGATAGATGTGTGGAGAGGAGATGTTGTCTTGGCGAATGATTTGGTCCAGCCCACCCGCCCTAATGGATGCATTTTCTTTTATTTCACGATCTAGCGAAAACTCCCTTCTTCTCCACCATTTTTCTGTCCTCGTCCTCCTGATTGGACGTTGGAGGTGTGACGTCATATCGCTAAACAAGATATGATTGTGGATGAACAGTGTGACAAACCTACAAATGTACAAGCCACTAGCTGCTCGTAAGAAATGGTGATTGTGCTATTCAGTATATTGCTCCTTAACTAACATAAACGTTCCTAACCTAACAGTTGGTAACCGTGTATCGCTCATAAACAAAAAACATCACACAGTCCATGGAAATGTGAATATCGCATGAATTGGTCCCCATAATTGGGATTATGCCCTTCTCCAGAACCAAAAAGGCTCTTTTCAGAGCCATCATAACATTTCACAATTATATAAAATAATATCCTTCTTACTATTTATCATGTATTACACATCTCTGAACTCAAATAGGCTAGATGAATTCTCTATTTTTGTTGCAACGATCACTAATGGCATAGTGGTTAAAGCGATAGACTATAACGCTAGTGGTCCCCGAATCGAATCCCCGTAGGTGCAAAAATTTGTAGGATAGGAATAGGTCCCAAATAGGTAGGTAGGGTGAAGGAGAGAAGGGAGGTAATAGGTAGAAGAGGAGAAAAGGGAGAAACAATAAAATTCTCAAAATTTTCAGTGCTTCTAGTATTTCCACCAGTTGTCTCTGCGCTGCTACTAGTTCCACCATTACCTAATAGATGTCTCGCACTGTTTAAAATAGTCCCTGCCCTAAACCCCTCCTTCCCGGGCGGGTCCCGTGGGAGGAGCTTAAAATGCACCTTGTATTTGGTTTTTCCCTTCCCTTCTCTTCTCTTCCTTTTCCTCCCTTTCGTCTCTTTGCCCTACTTACCTATTCCTAACAAAATATTACACATCGACCAGTATACAAACCTGTGACAACTAGCAGCTTAACCATTACACCACGAGCGATTGCTGAGCGGTGAAGGGAAAAATTCAGCTATTTAAGTTTAGAGAGCTTTAGTGCATGAGAAATAGGGTCGTTTTTATAATTGTGAAATATTATGTTGGCTCTGAAAAGTGTAGTTTTGGTGCAAGGGACGTTTTTGCTGCATTAATTAAGTCATCTTGCGGGTGGCATACCATTCTAGTCTCAAACTCTTTGTTGGACAATATAATACAACCGCTTACTTCTTTCCCTGCTTTGGTGCCAATACTTGTGATAATATTTCATAGTATGATTTATATGTGGTTTCATCCTGAAATATTTATTAATGCTGTAGCCTTCTTTTGATAACACTGGTCAACATGATTTTTGTCTCATGAGTATCAATAGTTGTACTTAATGCAGTTTTTTATCGTGTTTTCAAATATGTATTCGGAATTTCCCCATCACCCACAGTTTTTTTTGTATTTCAATTTCAATTAATGGATTTAAATATATTTTTTTAGTAAACGGCCATTTGTCTATTGTAAAATAAAAACACCTAGAGCATTGTAAATGTGATGGAACCAAATGAGCTAACTCAAATGGTACCGTTGCTACTGTTGTGCAAGTTCAGACTGTACAGACAGGCACAAACATGATCATGCATGCATTCATTACAACGATGTCAGTTGTGAGAGAGCAGTGAACCAGTAAACACGTAATTGTGAGTGCATTGTGTCTGGATTATTGTATATTGTACATTACATATTTACAAATTTATTTCTTTTAATTTGTTGTTAGTTACAAAATACCTAGAGCTTGTTTAAATCATCCTAACAACTTTTGTTATATATGTGGTGAAGTGACGCTCAAGTCCCAAAGGCGAAACCTTACTCCATTAGTATAAAAGTGTTATGAACTTTATTTTGGGTGTAAAGTGGGGGACCAAACAAGGACCTGGGCCCCACATATCTGTTGTTTATCGTGTAGTAGGCTTCTCACTGCATGGAAGAATGGCACACGCCACATGCCATTTGCTATCCCTATGATTTGGAAGGAACCCAAAGATCACTCCTCTGACTGTTATTTCTGCTTAACAAACATTAAAGGAATTACGTCAAAATCAAAACATACAGTGGTGTACCCTGACTTGCAATCTGCAATGAGACCAGTTCCACATAGCGAAGAATTGCCCATACCAAAGCCTCCAGAACATGTGACATTAGATGAAGAGAGCTCAGATTCCAATGGAAGTAAGGAAGAAGAAGAAACAGATTTTGGTGATACAACTTTTGAACAAAGCTATTCATCTGAGCCTCATTTATTGACTCAAGAAGATCTTAACGATCTCATACGAGATTTAAAATTATCCAAAAACCAGTCTGAAATGCTTGGTTCCCGGCTAAAAGGATGGAATCTTCTTCAAAAGAATACAAAGATATGTACTTATCGTAGTCGTCATTCTCAATTTAAAGGCTATTTTTCTGAAGAAAATGGCTTAGTGTTTTGTAATGACATTTCTTCTCTTATGGAGACATTTGGTATTGAACATAACCCAACAGAATGGCGTTTGTTCATTGATTCCTCCAAAGCAAGTATAAAAGCAGTGCTCCTGCATAATGGAAATAAATTCCCATCGATACCTGTGGCTCACTCTGCTAGTATGAAAGAAACATATGAAAACTTTCAATTTATATTGGCAAAGCTTCAATATGCAGTGTATGAATGTAATATTTGTGGTGATTTGAAGGTAATTGCACTTATTTTTGGTCTGCAGCTTGGTTACACAAAGTACTGTTGCTTTTTGTGTCTTTGGGATAGTAGTTACAGAAAAAAAACATTACATCAGAAAAGAATGGCCTAAACGCGAATCATTCATTCCTGGACAGAAAATTGTGAAACATGACGCATTGTGTAATCCTAAAAATGTGTATCTACCTCCCTTACATATCAAACTAGGATTGATGAAGAATTTCGTGAAAGCCATGGGCAATACTCCTGGTTTCATGTACTTAAAACAGAAGTTTCCTAAAATTAGTGAAGCAAAAATTAAAGAAGGGATATTTGTGGGTCCACAAATACGATCACTAATGCGTGATGAGAAGTTTGAGGAACTATTGAATCCACTGGAGAAAGCAGCTTGGCAAGCATTCAAAAAAGTAACTCACAGTTTTTTGGGAAATCGAAAGGCGGAAAATTACCGTGATATTGTCAATGATCTTATAACATCTTATAAAAATTTGGGCTGTAATATGTCCTTAAAAATTCACTTCCTGCACTCGCACCTAGATTTCTTCCCGGAAAATCTTGGCGCAGTGAGCGATGAGCACGGGGAACGCTTTCATCAGGAGATTTCCGCTATAGAAAAGAGATATCAAGGCAAATGGAATCCTAATATGCTGGCCGATTATTGTTGGGCCATCAAGAGGGATGCTCCACAGGCGAAATATAGCAGAAAATCGTCATTTCTTACTTTCTAGGTGATTCCGAATGTTAGGATATTGTATTTAAGAATGTAGAAAATATTAAAGTGTTTGAAATTATAAATGCCTGTCTCTCGGAAACCTTGCGTGATGGAGAAAAACCGATATCATATTTGAATTCAGGAGAAGAAATGCTATCAGAATCACATATTTTTCTTTCTGAGACAAAAAAAAGTTTCTTTTTTGTTGCCCAGTGTAATGTGCAAGGGTCATTTTTGGGGAAAAAGGTATTTTATGCCACGCACGAGTCCCCCACTCCTACTCCTATAATTGTGAAATATGATTTTTGGTGCAAGGGTCTTTTTTTTATTATGAAATATTGTTTTGTTGTTTTCAGTTGTGACATATTATGTTTGGTGCAAGGGTCTTTTATTATTCAGTGGAAGGAAAACTAGTGCACGGCATAAAGTACCGTTTTGCCCATTCTTGTAATGCTGTGATTTTGTATATTTGTATGCACATATATATATAGGCCATATATAACTAGCTTAAAAGGCCCGGCGTCGACCGGGTTTTTTATTTTGTAATTGGAAATTAACTTATGAAGGACTTTAGAGTTTTAAATTCTAGCTCCTTATATAATATGTATGTAAAATTTGAAATGAGGAAGAACGACTTATCACACTCAAACTATTCCCTCTTCATATAGCTTCATATAGCTTTTTATGGCTCATAGAGAATGTAGAATTCTGCATCCCACTTCTTGTACAGTAGCCTACACAGCAAGCCTGGTAGAGGTTCAAATAAGAAGAAACATAAATTGCGGTAACATAAAATTGTATTGTCTTTGAGGAATATTTATTTCTCACTCTCATGTTACCATAAAACCGTTTTGGGGATGAATTAAACAGAAATGCAATATCACTTTCATACTTCTCTTCCCAAAACATATTACCTTACCTCGTATTGTTTACTCTATTTCCAGGGTAGAGAAAGTTATGTGACTCCATTATTTTTGTTGATTTCACTCTTTAATATTTATTTACTAGCGTTTGCCTGCGGCTTCGCCTGCGATAATTATTTCAAAAATAAAAAATAAAGAACATAATAATGTAGATGTAGATGTAGATGTAGATATCTCGTCCTGTAGATCCTGTGTTGAGCGGGGCTCAAGGATATAGAACACGTCAGATCAAAAAATACATGCATGTTATAACAATAATATAGGTCTACAGAAACTGCAAGCTGCCAAATTTATCCAAGCTGGAAATATTCCTCCAAATTGTAGAAGGTGTGAGTTATTAAAAATTCCTTGACAGCTGTTTTGAAAGGTTTGATCTTTCTTTGAATACATAATAATTTAATGTTGTTTGGAAGCTTGTTATATATCTGTACTGCAGAATAATACGCACCCTTCTGAAAGAGTTTTAACGAGTTATTTGGTCTGTGTAGATCATTCATGTTTCTGGTAGTACGTCCATGTACACTAAAATTAGTTTGAAATTTATCAATATTATTCACTACAAAACACATAACAGAATATATATACTCCCCTGTAAGAGTGAGGACTCTTAATTTTTCAAACAGCGGTTTACAAGATTCCCTTTTTTTCTTTCCACATATTATTCTTATTGCCCGCTTTTGAAATCTAAATATTTTCTCCCTATGGGTAGAGTTGCCCCAGAAAATGATCCCGTACCTCATTACCGAGTGAAAATATGCAAAATATACCATAAGTAATGCATCCTGTTTTAATATATTATTCAAAATTCTTAAAGCAAAGCATGCTGAACTCAGTTTTGGACTTATCATTTCTATGTGTGTCTTCCAGTCAAGATTTTGGTCAATTTGCAGTCCTAAAAATTTTACATTGCTAATTTCTTGTATGATTTGTGTTCCATAATTAATTTCAAGATTTGAGATACATCTGTTTTTTGTCCTAAATTGTATAAAATGGGTCTTATCAATATTAAGTGTCATTTTATTAGCCAGAAACCATGTGTTTAACTCGTGAAAAGCCTTTGTAGCTATTCTTGATAAATGTTCTTGTGACGTTCCTGTTACAAGTACACTAGTATCATCTGCGAAGAGCAATACCTTTGATTCGTCACTTAAGTTATAGGGCAAGTCATTAATGAAAATTAAAAAGAGCAAAGGTCCCAGTATTGATCCCTGAGGTACCCCATTCTTAACAATCCCTAGGTTAGATTCATTTCCATTTATTATTACCTTTTGAGTTCTATCAGAAAGATATGATTTGAACCACTTAAGTGTTAAATTATCGAACCCATAATGATCCAATTTTTGAAGTAATATTTCATGATTTATACAGTCAAATGCTTTAGCTAAGTCGCAGAAAATTCCCAGAGCATATTTCTTTTTATCTAACGCTTCCAATATTTCTGTAGTAAGTTGAAATGTAGCATTCTCAGTGGACATGCCACTTCTAAATCCAAACTGAGATGAAGTAAGAATGTCATTCAAATTAAGATAGTGTATTATGCGGTTGTACATGACTTTTTCAAAAACTTTTGAAAATGAGGTTAAGAGTGATATAGGTCTGTAATTTGATGGTAGATTTTTGTCACCTTTTTTAAAGAGGGGCTTAACAATAGCATGCTTCAGTCTTTCTGGAAATATTCCATTTTCTAATGAACAATTGCATATGTGACTAAGAGGTTTACTGAGTTCCGATGAGCAGCTTTTTAATAACTTATTACTTATCTCATCCCATCCAGACGAGCTTTTACTTTTGAGAGACTTGATTATATTTTCAATTTCTATGTGGGAAGTCAGGTTCAATTGAAATCTATGGTTCCAAACTGTAGATTTTGTTAGTAGGTCTACTGCCTTAATGTTAATATTATTTATAGGAATACATTTCTCTGCAATATTTATAAAGTGACTATTAAAAGCATTTGTAATGTCTGATAAATTGTCTAGTTTTATGTTTTGGTATATTAATGATGTACAATCATTGTTTCCCTTTGTTCTCCCAGTTTCGTTTTTTATTATATTCCATACAGTCTTAACTTTATTATTTGATTTATTAATTACTTGTGAAAAATGCCTACTTTTTGCTTCTTTGATTACTTTCTTCAGTATGTTGCAATACTTTTTATAGTATTCCTTATGAGCTTGGTTGTTACTGGTTCTATATTTTAGGTAGAGCTCTCTTTTGTTTGCACATGATATTTTAATACCAGCAGTTAACCATGTGTTATTCCTTGAATTAGGTAAATTAGCAGTTTTCTTTTTTGGAAAATTTGCCTCAAAATGTCGTGACACTATGTTTAGGAATTCACTTAATTTACTATCTACTTTGTCATAGGATAACATAGATTCCCAGTTTTCATTCGCAAGATCTTGTTTGAAATTTAAAATTGAATCGTCATTCATTACTCTAGTCATATTACTATGAGCATGTTTACTGTTCGAATTTACTTTAATATTGTTCAGCACTAACATTTGTGCATCATGATCTGATAATCCATTTAATATTGGAAGTACTTTAAAATTAAAATGTTTTTCTATATCTATGAATATATTATCTATTGTTGTTTGGGAGTCGTTCTGAATTCTCGTTGGAAAGTTCACTATGAAATCTAGATTATAGCTACCCAATAAAGATATCAGTCTGATCTTCTTCTCACTATCAATTGAGAAATCTACATTAAAGTCCCCACACAGTATAATATTTACATTAGTACTATACAGTGAATTAAGAACCCTTTCTAACTGATTTACAAAATAATTGAAATTACCTGATGGTGCCCTGTAAATGGCTAGTATTACAAATGTATCATTGTCAAAATTCAATCTGGCTGAACAACACTCAAAATCCTGTTCTTTACAGAAGGAACTTGTGTCTATATCACTGAAATGTAAGTTTCTTTTGATAAATATACTCACACCTCCACATTTAATGGAATGTCTACAAAATTTTGAACATAGTGAAAAATTATCAATTTTTAATTGTTCCAGATCTGTTTCTGCACAGTGGTGTTCCGTTAGACAAATAACTTGAATTTCCTGTTTATTAGAATTAATTGTATCCTGAATGGCTAAGTTAAATTCTTCAATTTTATTTTCAAGCCCCCTTATGTTTTGATGAAATAGTGCAAATGATTTATTAGTTCTAGCTATAGGCCTAAGTGTATTAAATCATTAGCCTATATTTATTAACACCTAAATCAGGTGGACTACATACCACGATTAGATAGCGTCGCCTGGTAAAAGCGATCTCAGATTCGAGTTCCTTTGCTCAGAAAATCCCTGTATAGTGAGTTTCGTCCAAATCGAACGATGTTTAACCATATTTAGGTCTATGTTGATTATCCCTCTTCTGTGTAGGTTGAAAATTTCATATGTCTACGGGCCTTGACATTCTAAACAAATGAATCGACCAGCGTAGGCTTACAACATTCAAGCGATCGCGATGCTTTTATTTCCACGGTATGACAAAAACAACCAAAGCCAACTGCAATTGATTTGACATTGAAATGTATTACTGAAATCTGATGCTTCGGCAGCGCTAAAATCACGTTTTCTGTTAGTTTTTCACTCATAACTTGCGAACAAAAGCTAAAATTAAAAATTCGGATCAAGGTGCATTCGCCCACCTTTCAGTCCATCTATGTTTAAAAATTCAGATCTCTGCGTTCAGTAGATTTCGCTGGACATCGCGGACAGTCAGACAAACACGTCCTTTTATTATTATAAGATAGCATGTGCCTGCGGCTTCCCCCGCGATAATTATTAAAAAAACTAAAAATTAAGAGCATAATAGTTAAATCATTATATTTATTAACACCTAGATCAGGTGGACTACATACCACGATTAGATAGCGTCGCCTGGTAAAAGCGACCTCAGATTCGAGTTCCTTGGCCCAGAAAATTCCTTTTATAGTGAGTTACGTCCAAATCGAACGTTTGACCATATTTAGGCCTAAATTGATTATCCCTCTTCGGTGTAGGTTGGAAATGTCATATATCGAAGGGACTTGACATTCTAAACAAATGAATCGTCCAGGATGAACTTACAAAATCAAGCGTTCGCCCGCGATAATTATTTCAAAAATTAAAAATTAAGAGAATAATAGTTAAATCATTATATTTATTAACACCGTCAATGGGGGTGACTTTGATTTCATGAGGTGACTTTGATAGGTGTATAAAAAAACTATTTGAATGGCTGTGGAGAAGTTTAAAACGTCAGTTAGAAATTTTTAAGATCACTGTCGGCATCCCTGATCATTCTAGTTTTGTATTATGTATTTTGTTACTCTAAAATATGTTTAATTTGAAATAAAGTTCTGTTGTTTGGAATGTTGCATTCTTGTTAAAAATGATTAGTTCTCAAACTTCTGGAACCCCAGCAAAAACATATAACCCTAATAAGATTTTAATGTTTAAATATTTAAGGAAATCTCTTTCTCATTAATTCTGCATAAATTAAATCACATTTGGAAATAAACTGGGTTATTTATAGACTATCTCTTTCTTTGGGGTCACTTTGATACCATTTTTGGGGTGCCTTTGATAACGAAAACTTGCAGCAATAAAATTAGTTTTCATGCTAGTATTATATTTCTTTTTTCAGTTAGGGTCGAGAAAAGTTATTCTAGTGTAGGCCTATGGTACGTGGACCCCTATTGTAATGTGAAGAAAGTTAGGGCGTACATGCAAATCAAACCTAGGATGTAGGAATTATAAAAAAAAACTGCAGTAATAAAGATCTGGAGGAAGCCCTTAAAAAGATATGTGATAATATGTTATCTATTAAAAAAACTTCAGAAGATTACAAAATACCTTATGGCACACTCCACAACAAATTCTATGGTAGGCATACTTGTAATCCAGGAGAGCAAACTGCATTATTCAGCACTGAAGAACAGCGTCTCGTCAAGCTAATATTAAGTGTGGGGATTGGGTTTCCCTTTAGGTATGATTGATCTGCAGATGTTCACCAAATCTTATTTAGATAAAAAAGGTGTAAATAATAGGTGTTTCAAAAATAATGTACCAGTAGGGTTGCCACCTTTTGGTAAGGCTAAGGCGGGACAATTATCGAATAGCCTATATGCATATCGCAGATCTTCATACCTAAATTTGTACCTGGAACAATTTATTAATAAGAGAAAGATTATATATATTCGTTACAAAGCCAAAACTGAATAGGCTATGTAACAGTAACACTAACATTAGAAAAGAAAAGGCTATCAAAATAATAAAAAAATATATAATGCGTCCCTCTTAGGCATAATTCGGGACGCTGAAAATGTTCTTAAAATGCGGGATGTCCCGCCAAATTCGGGACAGGTGGCAACGCTATGTACCAGGCCCTGACTGGATCCGAGGTTTAATTCGACGCTATAAGAACTTAATTTGACAAAGACTCTCAACAAACATAACAAAAGACAGGGCAAGTGTTCCAAAAGACTGTATCAAAGAGTACTTTCAAAATCTATCACAAACACTTGAAAATGTGGCACATCACACATATTTAACTATGATGAAAGTAACTTAAGCGATGATCTGGGGAAAAAGAAGTTACTTTACAAAAGGGGAGTAAAGTATCTGGAAAAAGTTATGAATCACAGCAAATCTTGTACCACAGTCATGATGGGGCTCAAATCTGCAGGTACTGGAAAACATATTTTCAAGCCTATAGAATATGGTGTTTTTGTTGTTGATTTCCTGGATATATTAGCCATTCTGCCAGAACCAAGAGCTGAACAAAGTGGTGACAGGTTCAGATGTACTTTTGAAAATGAAAATGATGTGAAAGAAATCTGACTCTATAGACCGTCCCAACCTTAAAAAACAGTATTGGTCTTATGCAGCGCACTGATGCCAGATCTACTCACATTACAAGGCCCGGCACATGATGTGAAAAAGCTCTTAAACCGCGTGAAAACCTCGAAATTTGTTTCTTGTACATAATAATTAATGTAAATCATGCCCTGCAGATAGAACGACGGCACACCCTCCTTCCCTTATTTTCAACCCCCATGAGTAATATTTTCTCTATAGGCCTACAAATCTACATTTTCTGACCAATGTCTACAAAATGTTACACATGTACCCTGTGGAATCAAGTAAAAATTCTACGAGACAATCATTCACGAAAAAAACACCCCTTGCGAAATTTTAAATCCCTACTTTGTGATCTTTTTACTAGTCTGCATTCTTTGAACGATTTTTACCAAACTTTACACACAGACCCTATAAAAATAAGAGAAAAATTAGGCGAAGTTAATTTTGGAAGAAGCTACCCCTTAAATGTTTCTACCCCTATTACACCACCAAAATTTAGATCTACATTCTTGACGTGTTTTTAACAGACTTTGTACACAGAACGTATAGAATCAGGAGAAAATGGTAGGAAAACTAACTTTGGAACAAACCACATTTTAGATCTTTCACCCCTATTTTGTGATATATATTTATCTACATCCTTTGACCAATTTTATCAGACTTTATACCAAGAACCTATTGAATCAAGAGAAATTTTTAACCAAAGTTTATTTGGATGAAACCACTCCTTAAATGTTGCAACCCCTATTATATAAATGTTATTTAAATCTAAATTCTCTGATCAATTTTTACCAGACTTTACACAGAGCTAACAGAACCAGGAGAAAAACTTAGGTAAAACTAAATATGGGAAAAAAAAGTCCCTTAATTGTTTTAATCCCTATTAAATTACGTTTAAATCTACATTCTTTTGGCTCATTTTACGACTTGACACACAGAAAAGAAAGACTAATAGGAATTTCTGTCTCTTCTTACCTCAACCCCACCATCCATGGTCTTTAGAAGTAATAGGGTCCTTGAGTGTGACAAGTTGTGCTTTCTCTAGGGCCTAAATTTTGAAAATTAAAAGGGCTTCCTCCAAAATTGACTTTGAAGTACAAGTAAAATACAAAACCAGGTGACGCCGGGTCCTTTAAGCTAATAATTTATAAATGTTAAATTTAATATTAAATTTCATTTCGATAATATTATTTTTCATCATTATTATTATTATCATTATTATTATTATTGCTATTATTATTACTATTATTATTACTATTATTGTGTTATAATTTTCAAGAATATAATTATAAAGGGAAGTAGTAGTTAAAACACATTACATACCTTTAGGCCTGTTCACTATCCTCAGAGAGTGGTATTATTCCTTCTCAGAGGGCTTTTCGTTTTTTCTTTTCTTATTCTATACAGTAAACTTTCTGAACACCCGGTAGCTTCTGCTGTCTCTTTAATTGCCTGCGTAACATTCATTTTCTTCAAGAAATAATTAAGCATATTTAATACTATAGTTCGCTCTTTACTGTGCAATTTGCCAACACTACGCTTTCTAGCTTCTCTATTCATAATTAATATAAAATGTTAATAAAGATAAAATTTAATTTTTTAAAACACAAGTTCCACTTCACCACAAGTTAAACTTCACTATGCAACTAATATTATAGAACTGAGCTCTGAAGAAGATACAATAATCTTAGAAACATCTGAGTAAACAAAATGTCTACCGCGTTGAATGATGAAGTCCTGAATGGTGAGCTCGGGAAAACTGTGATAATTTATTAATGCTACAAGATACAGAGGTCTGGTTTGTTTTCAAAACTTTTTCAGACATCTATAAACATTTCTTCTCGCTTAGTCACCAACGTAAAATAAAAAACAAAGTAAGTTACTCGCTACCTAACTTTTTTGTGTTAGCATCCGAAATTTTTCAAGCAGCACTTAATAAAAAAAATATAGCTTTCTTCTTATGTAAAATTTATTGCCAAGGGAAAGAGAGTATTTTCTATAAACATCAGGCAATCCAAGAAAAAATTCTTGGTCGGTTTCGATTATTGGTTTTTTGTCTATCGCGTGATAAGTTATTCATCTGAAAAAATATGGATTTCCGCCAAAATAACGTAATTGTGAAAAACAGGCCTCATATTAATTATTTATGACTTCACAATTGACACCATGAGAAAGAGCGGAAAATTCTCTATAAGATCTCGCAATCACATTATTACATTTATCAATTCGAAAAATTGGCAACATTGTCGGGATAGAAAAGGACGAAGCTAATTGCAGAACGTACGAGTGCAAGTGAGATGCAAATACTACATTTAACTCAATACTGTCATTTAAGGTTGGGACGATCTATAGACAATTTTTAGTTTCATGTGTCCAAATTTGATAGGCCTATTTTTCTTTTGGTTTCAAGCCTTCATAAGACAGCCCGTGTTTTTACAAACTACTTCCTAGCACGAAAATAAGAAATACAGCTTTACAATTTGTGGCCAAAATACAAAATGTATGGGCAGTGGGTGTCATATTATGGGGCACAAATCTGCAGATACTGGAAAACTTATTCAAGCCTACAGAAAATTGTTTTTCTTCTTGACAAAATGTGACAGGTTTAGATACATTTTTGAAAATAAAATTGATGCAAGAGAAAGCTGTAATCTTAATGTAATTTTGAGTTTCATGTGCTATTTGTGTTTAATTTTGAGGTTCTTGTGCTAAATGTGTTATTCCTATTTCGTTTTTGAGCCTTCATTAAATACCTTAGGTCAGCGTTTCTCAACCTTTTTGAACCCGAGGACCTCTAAAATGTCTAAAAATTTTACAGACCCCTAATTTTACATCCCATTTTTTAAAGAAGGCCTATATTCTTAATATTTGGGGCATTAAGTATAGGTCATTATAACGAAATATGTGGAAAAAACTTACTTCCTTACTTTCCACTTGCTTTATGATATTTTTTAATGATGTCTGAGGACCATCTGCACCATCTTCGCGGACCACCAGTGGTCCGCGGACCATAGGTTGAGAAATGCTGCCTTAGGTTGTATAAACTGGTTACTATGCATTTAAGATGACGTATCAAAATCACCCCACAGTTTAAAAATTTCATTTTGCTATTGTATAAAAACTACCTGGCAGATTTAAGTGTGGTTTGAGAATCATACATTGGTTAGTTTTGGCTTTCATTTCGTGCAATTTTAGAGACCCTATCAAAGTGACCCCAAATGCAGGGTGTCTTTGACATGGCATATTTTATTTTTTTCTCGGCGTATGTTAGGTCTGATCTGAAAGTGAATAGATTATTTAGAAACTTCAAAACAAGTAGAATATGTTACAATTTTTTAGATTTTCGAAACTCCATTTTTTCAGAAACTATGACAGATTAAAGGAAAAAAACTATCAAAGTCACCCCCGTTGACGGCAGCTAATTAAATCACTTGAATTACATACCACAATTAGATAGCGTCGCCTGGTAAAAGCGACCTCATATTCGAGTTCCTTGGCCCAGAAAATCCCTGTACAGTGAGTTTCGTCCAAATCGAACAATGTTTGACCATATTTAGGCCTATATTGATTATCCCTCTCCTGTGTAGGTTGAAAATTTCATATGTCTTCGGGCCTTGATATTCTAAACAAATGAATCGTCCAGGATGGACTTACAAAATCAAGCGATCGCCCACGATAATTATTTCAAAAATTAAAAATTAAGAGCAAAATAGTTAAATCATTATATTTATTAACACCTAAATCACGTGGACTACATACCACGGTTAGATAGCGTCGCCTGGTAAAAGCGACCCTTAGATTCGAGGTCCTTGACCCAGAAAATCCCTGTACAGTGAGTTTCATCCAAATCGAACAATGTTTGACCATATTTAGGCCTATATTGATTATCCCTCTCCTGTGTAGGTTGAAAATTTCATATGTCTTCGGGCCTTGATATTCTAAACAAATGAATCGTCCAGGATGGACTAAGCGATCGCCCGCGATAATTATTTAAAAAATTAAAAATTAAGAGCATAATAGTTAAATCATTATATTTATTAACACCTAAATCACGTGAATTACATACCACGATTAAATAGCGTCGCCTGGTAAAAGAGAAATCAGATTCGAGTTCCTTGGCCCAGAAAATCCCTGTATAGTGAGTTTCGTCCAAATCGAATGGTGTTTAACCATATTTAGGTCTATGTTGATTATCCCTCTTCCGTGTAGGTTGAAAATTTCATATGTCTATGGGCCTTGACATTCTAAACAAATGAATCGACCAGCGTGGGCTTACAACATTCAAGCGATCGCGATGTTTTTATTTCCACGGTATGACAAAAATAGCCAAAGCCAACTGCAATTGATTTGACATTCAAATGTATTACTGAAATCTGATGCTTCGACAGCGCTAAAATCACGTTTTCTGCCAGTTTTTCACTCATAACTTGCGAACGAAAGCTAAAATTAAAAATTCGGCTTCTAGGTGCATTTGCCCATCTTTCAGTGCATCTATGTTTAAAATTTCAGATCTCTGCGTTCATTAGATTTCGATGGGCATCGCGGACAGACGGAGGACAGACACTTCCTTTTATTAATATAGATAACATGAATTATATTGATAGCTTCTCTAATTTGTCAGACACACGTTTCATTTATTTCCAAAGCCTTATGTGAAGATTGGATTTGTTGATTTGCTATCCACCAAACACAAAACAACAGACCACAACTATGAAAACATAAACACAGACATGGAAATACTACATATCACACACAAAAGCAAGAAATTAAACACATTAGAACAATTTGAAATCTACAAACACACAAAATCACACCCAATATCAGTTTTAAATAACTAACTCAATTTCAGACCACACACGCTATTTGACACATTAATACACACAGACAGTCAAACCAAACCCCCATCACCTACCCCCACCATAACAGACACCCTCACAAACACCTGCTCCATAGACCTCAGTTGGCACTCTGCTGATGATGCAGGAACACCACCTGCGAAACGGCCGTCCAGAAGTTTACTAAGGTAAATAAAGTGCGTTAAGGAAAGTGTTTTTATTCAACCACATTAAAGAGTTTGTTTTAGCAATCCCTTGGGTTTTAGACTCTGGAGTTCTAAACAAGTTACTTATTGTTTCCACCTCCTTCTGTCAGGCTATTGTAGTGCAGACATAGGCCTATAGCCTATTTGGAACAGTTGTCATGCTGTGATATACTGGGATGCAATAGTCTTACAGGTTCAGAATAGTATCAGGTGGTTTAAAAATAAAAGTCACATCAACATGCAAAAGTAGGTCACAGTTTTGGACTGCAAATGAATTGACAATTCTAAAAATATATAAAAACTTTGGCATGTCTTTATCATACCAACTAATTCTGGGGTAATTACATAAGTCTTTTACTTCAGACTGTAGGTCTATCTTAAGTGACAAGAAAATTATTAGGAATGCCCAAAACATTTCAAAAGATTTAGTTTTTTTAGGTGTGCCTCAGCCATTTCATAATTACGGGTGGGACATTCTAGCATATTATGACAAGTATTTTTGTTCATTACATATCATAAATAATGAACTAGAACTCTTCTGCTCATTCCATGAAATGTACTAAGCCTTCTCCTCCATACTACATGGAAAACATTATTTAAAATTGATTTTAAATGTTTAAAATTTTTTTTTTTTCAAAATCTATTATGGGTGGGACATAATTTGGACAACAATTTTAATGGTGCACGAAAACAGTTCAGTTGCTGTTCTGCTATTAATGAGACTTAATGTTGTTATTAATGAATGTATGAGGGATTAAATAAAAATTATAAACTGTTTCCAGATTGTCAGAACACTTATTGAACTCTTACAATAATCTACTCTTATACAAATCAACGGCCCTAAATAGCGTGCTTGCTCGCTCGCCCGCTTCGTGAGACATCGGGTATACTCGGCAATGTTCATCTCTCGCAGTCTAAACTTTCAAAATTAGGAAAACTGTTTCTTTATTATATAAGGCCTAAGTGAAATGAACACAATGAACAAATATTCTAATTTTATTTTTACTTACAATTTTCATAGCTTTGAACCATAAACATTTTTAATAAACTACCAGTGTAAATTTCTTAAAAATCCCGGAGTCAATTAATAATGGCGGCCAAGCCGGAGGCACCAGCTTTAATGTATTGATAGTTTAACTCTTGAAATATCACTGATAATAAAAATCCAAACAAACCATTCCTTCCCTTGAAAAATTATATAATTTCTGAAAATTACACTGAATTTATCAAATAAAATTCACATCATATTCATGTCAATAAACAGTTGAGAAACAATATGTATTATGTGTCCACGGGTTCCTTTGGAACTGCATAATCGATTCTGATATAGTTTTCCCAGGGGGCGCTTTCTAATCGTAGAATGTTCTCTGAAGCCGGAATATTAGCTGTTTCATTAATATTATTAATGGCTTAGTTTACGAATGATTCGCGTGCAAGTGTTAATAAATATAATGCTTTAATAATTATTATACTCTTAATTTTTAATTTTTAAATGAATTATTGTGGGCGAAGCCACGGGTACCTCCTAGTAATTTAACAAAACTATCACCGTTACGTGTGGGACAAAGTGTCACTGCCTGCTATTTTACATAGTAATTAACCACACATACTTTTTGTAGTTAATCTTATGCAAAATTGTACCTCAAGACATACATTTTCTCAAATCAAAAAGGGTCTATGTCCGTGTAACTATGGACATGGTTATGAAAAAATAAATGTTGCTTTGGGAAATTTTTCTTTCTATGTGCTTTTAGTGCAGACACTGGGTCATATTGGCAACATTTTGTTTTCCCTCCAAATCCAGTTGTTTACTTCCTGTGACCATTCTTTGTTGGAACACATAGGTCATAGCTGATTACTCTTGATTACTTAGTTTTAATGGGTGTTAAATGAAAAAAAAACCAACACAGTAAGGGGGCTGTCACACTGGATCGATCGTGCGACAGCGACCGACCGACCGATATAACGAACCTATAGACAGCAGTGGTAGCAGTCACGTAGCATCGATCGCCAGCGATCAACAACGAGTGAGAGGGTTCAACTGGTCTGTGAAATCAAACCTGTCCGTTTTTCGACGGTCGATGGCAAATGGTGGCAGTACTCAGAAACCTCGTACCCACCTGAACTTCAGAATTGATGCTGGAAGATTTACCTTTCACAATAATGTCGTTTTAGACTCACACTTGAATGAAATACAATTACACGAATCCATTAAGGCACTTAAAACAATATCTTCTTATGTAATTTAATTGTACAAATACAAATATCTATCGAGTTGTAGCACCTAGCGGTGGGTGATCGAACTACAACAAACAACAAACCTCTTCGCTCGGCCGAAGCTTGAAGTAAACAGATGTAGTCTGAGATAGTAGGCTTAATATTTAACCCTACATCCCAACACATGTAGTATGATATTGTGCAGGAGATAAGCAGACGTAGGCCTAATAAGGTAATATACTTTACTGTAATATACAATGATGAGTAGACCTAGTAAAATCATATAGGTACTTAACCTATAATATTTTCGTTGATCGATGACGCTCAGTGCAGTGTGACAAGGAACAGAAATTTAGTCGAGAGCGTTTGTTGGCAGTCAGCTGGTCTTGATCGATCGAAGCTCATTGTGACAGGCCGCTAAATGAATAAAATCAGGTAAACTGATGTAACAAAGTGCCAGTATGTTTTTGTTTAAGCAGTTATGTTTCCAATTATGATATGCAGTATACAAAAAAAAAAGTCAAACTGGCCGGTTTTGGGATTTGAACCATGGAACTCCAGAATGTGTATACCAAGTTTCATAAAAATCCGGTAAAGCGTATTTGAGTTACTGCATCTTTAAAATAGACACTAAATTGGGTTTTACTCTGGTACCGGTCAACAGATTAGATTCAAATTCAATAGGGTACTTCTCATGGACGTCATAAATGCGTGTACGAAGTTTCATAAAAATCCGATAAAGCGTATTTAAATTATTGCGCCTTTAAAATGACACTAAATTGGGTTTTACTCCGATACCGGTCAACAGATTAGGTTCAAAATCAATAGGGTACTTCTCATAGACGTTATAAATGCGAGTACCAAGCTTCATGGAAATTCGATACAGCGTATTTGAGTTATGACGCCTTTCTATTAGAAAGGCGCCATAATCTATTATAATAGGCACTAAATTGGGCATTACTCCGGTACCGGTGAACCGATTTGGTTCAATATCAATAGGGTTCTTCCCATGGACATTATAAATGTGTTTTCCAAGTTTCATGAAAATCTGAAAAAGCGTATTTGAGTTATGGCGTGTACAGACACACAGACAGACATTTTTCTTTCCCACACACAATCTCATAAAGTACCATACTGGCACTTAATAATCAACAGATTTTACACATGAAACAACTTCAAATACATATAATTCCTTAATATTCAGTGAATTTGAGGTTATAAACTTTTATTTGACTTCCCAGTTAGACTAGTTTTATAACATCTCTCTTTGAGGGAAAAATTCCCATATTTTTTTAAAAGGCTGGCCTATGTAATCCATACAGTTGAACTCGCTTATCCGAAACAGGTGGAGTGGGGGTGATTTTCAGGTAAACCAATCAAGGGGGGAAATACCGTATTCACATACATTCAAAAACACATTACTACAAACTGCAGGAAACTATAAATTTATAAATTATTAGCTCTTCTGCGGCCTGACTGGTGACCAGTAATAGTTTAAAAGGGTAAAAGCCCATAGGCGCGGACCCATTTTTTAGAACCAGGATTCTCTTCATAAAACACTTATATCATACGAATTTTGTTATAGATAGTTGTGTGGAGAGGGGATGTTGTCGTGGCGAATGATTTGGTCCGACCCACCTGCCCTGAATGATACACTTTCTTTTATATCATGATCTAGCGAAAACTTCCTTGTTCTCCGCCATTTTTCTGTCCTTGTCCTCGTGATTCGACGTTGGAGGTGTGATGTCATATCACTAAACGAGATATGATTGTGGGTGAACAGTCTGACAAACCTACACTAGCTGCTCGTAAGAAATGGTGGTTGTGACAGAAACCTCACACTGTTCAGTATATTGCTCCTTAATTAACATAAACGCTCCTAACCTAACAAAACAGCGGAGCTTGCCTCGTGCTATTCAGTATATTGCTCCTTAACTAACATAAACATTCCTAACCTAAATAAATATCGGAAGTCAGAATAACCGCTCTATCTTTGTACAGTACCGACATTATTCCTCGTTAATAGATGATAGCCTAGATAAATTTATGAAAAGTCTAGAAGGACCAGCAGGGATGGCTTTGCTGCAAGAAACTACAGTAGGCCTACTGTTATCTCTCTGTACTGTACTTAAGAGGCTTAAGAACAAGTCTACCAAAAATAAATTCCCCAAGGCTAACAATTTTTACAAATGGAAAAAAACATTGGTTTCAGTATACAGTGATACCTCGAGATACGAGTTTAATTCGTTCCGTAACCTTGCTCGTATGTCAATTTGCTCGTATCTCAAAGCAATTTTCCCCATTTAAATTAATTGAAATGCCATTAATTCGTTCCAGCCCCAAAAATGCTACCCCCAATTGTTTTTGTTACGTGTTTTTGAATACGAAAAAGTATTTATAAATGACAAATATTGTATAAAAACGTAATAAAAGAGAGGTGTTTCTTTTCCACGAGCTGTGAAACACTCTCCCACATTCCCAAGATCTCTTTTATCTCACTTGTAGTGATAACCTCCTGCATGTAAATGCACAAAAAGAGCAAAGCCCTAGAAAAACTTAGCAAAGATGGTTCGACAGCGAGGTAAACAATCACACTGGGGGAATACGTGGGATAATGCGCGAGACGCATGAGGTGCCATGTGCAAATGTCGCTCGTATTTCAAAACAAAACTTCGCTCGCTCGACAGCTCGTATCTCAAATAACTCGTATGTTAGGGCACTCGTATCTCGAGGTACCACTGTATTGAAATTTGGTGGTGCAAGATTCTACTGTACTTGAAATATCTTCAACACATTTCTAACTTGAATATTGGCCTGACTATTTTCTTTAGGGCTTGGAGAACATACAATCCAAACATGTAAAATAGGCTTTTTTTGTGAGAGAATTGAGGGGTTTTGATATAGTTACATGATGCATAAGTCAAAAAACAAGCGCCATATGTTTAAATAAACACTTTGTATTAATTCTATAATTGAGTTGTGTCGTATATCTAGCAGAGGAAGACTTATTGTCTTTTGATGACCGAGCAAGGCTGAATGCAATTGTAGCATCACAGCAGTGTCTTAACTTACTGCAGCACTTCTATGTCTTTATGAACTTCTGCCTACGTTTGCTTACTTACTTAGTTATTCACTCAATGGCAGTAGACAATTCCTAAGCAAGCTAAAGGAATATTATCTATTTTATGGAACCTGGAGGTTCATTGCCATGTTTACCTGAGCCCGCCATTCGACCCAATTCTGTGCTAACTCTATCCAACCATCCCTCGCAAATCCTACTTGTCTTAAATCTATCCTACTTGTCTTAAATCTATCCTAACATTGTCCTCCCACCTGTGTCTAGGTCTTCCAAGTGGTCTTTTCCTGTCTGGTTCCCCAGTTAATACGTATTTCTCCCCCATGCATCCAACATGTCCAGCCCATTTCATCCTCCGTGTTCATATTGCAGTGGGTCTTGTGAAGTAATTAGTACCTTTTAAGTGTTGGCGATTAGCAAATTGAATCTTGTATGCTGTTCAAATTAGTTCAATTATTCTTTTACTTTGGCCTCTAATGACGAACATAATACGGTACGTAGTATGATAGTCCATATTCTTAATGTCTCAAGAGTTTTGTCTGGACAATAAACGTCAACATTGAGAACATGTTGATTGAAGTGCTAGCATTGTGATTTGCTGCACGTGGCCACACTTCTAAAACACTTACACACACTAACAATCATAAGCAGCTAAATATTCCAAAATTACTGCTGTTTACAGCTGTTTTTGCACCACTGCCATCAATGAACTTAAAAGAATCAAATGGTGTGAGTAATAATTAATGTACGAGGGTGTATCAATAAATAACCGGACTGATTTAATTGTATTTAAATAAACCGCCTTGGAGCGAAACGGCTGCCAGCTGCAGAAAGGTGAATCCTTTGTCTAGCAGTGCTGTGAACCCCAGTCATTCAGAACGATTCAGTTAGGAGTTAAACCCGGATATCGCAGGTGGTGTTTACTGTACCCAACATAGAACTGAAATTGCAGCAATGCGCATCGATAAAGTTGTGTGTTTCATTTAGACAAAACTCCTACAGATACCTTAGAAATGGTGCAGCAAGCATATAAAACAATGCTTTAGGCAGAACACAAGTCTTTGAGTGGCACAAACGTTTAAAAGATGGTTATGAAGACCTTCAAAATTCTCCGTGCTCTGGAAGACCCGTAACAGCAATAACGGAAGTTAACATCAACACAGTTGACGCAACTGTGCAAAAAGATCGTCGCATAACAATTGCGAAGGTTGCAGATATAAAGAATTTGTCTTTATGAACCAGATCTTGTCAGGACAGGATGGATCCTGCACCAAGTCAATGCGCCGGTTCATCGAGCGTGTGCAACTCAAGATTTCATCGAAGAATTGGGCATTGAAATCATGCCTCATCCACTTTTTTCCCCGGATCTCGCACCTTGCCATTTTCACCTCTTCCCTAAAGAGAAAAAGGAGCTACGTGATCTCCATTTTCAAAGTGATAAGGAGTTGAACAACGCTGTCATGGGTATACTGAACAGACTGCCAAAAAAGGGGTTCAGTGAGTGTTTTGTACAATGGGTAAAACGGAATAGTTGTATTTCAACAGACGGAGAATACTTCGAAAGTTTGCAAGTGAATTGAATGAAATAAAGCCATTATGTGTTAATTACAAAATCAGTCCGGTTATTTATTGATGCACCCTCGTACCATAACCACCAGAATCATTGATATACCTGTAGAACCTATTAACTTCCCCAGTACAAATCCTTCATTTGTATGAGAAGTAAGAATTATAGGCACACACAGTTTTGAATGGGACAGTACCATTCTTTTCATATTTTTTGGCTGTCCCTTCGGTTTGATGAAAATTTTGATTTCATACCATTTTTAATAAAATTTTTCTTATACTTCAATATTGATTAAGTGTGATTTATGTTATATGTTATGTTATGTTATATTTATGTAGTGATATATTTGTAACCTATAATGGTATAAGTTATCAGTTTCATGATAACCAATAAACTGAAAACTACAGAGTTGGCATTGTGTGTATACCACGGCACATTTTACTCAGGCGAGATGGTTGGTGAAAGGGGGTGGGACGTCACTAAGTCTGCCCTTCTTACTCCACATGCTTTATCCTGCACACGCTGTGGTAAATAGTATTAGTTAAAGTGCCTAAAAATGTTGTATTCCGGGATGCTCGACTGATTACACAGTAAGGGCATTATGTAACATGTTTGTTTTCCAAAAGAAAAGGAATTACACAAACAATGGGTGAAAAATGTTCCTAGAAAGGGCTGGATTCCCTCAGCCGGGAGTTTAGTGTGCATTAAACATTTTGAGTTGGAATGCATCCAACATAATATACCTAAGTAGTTTCATATAGTAGGCTAATCCATAGGCGAAAAGGGCGTTCGTGTATTAAAATCCGGTTCTTCGCCAACTATTTTCGATGGATATATCTACCTAAAATTATTTTTTATTTAGACTTATCAGTTTCTGTTATAAGTTACTGCATGCACTTTTTAGTAACTACAAATTTCAGCGTACCAGTATGTTCTTTAGACTGACACTTCTTGCAATACTCTCGCATATAAGTGATTCGAAGTTATTTTGGCTGGTGGCTTGCTGTCATGTCGTTGAACTGTATAGTTTACTATAGTAGCGTAAATGTTTTATGACCTGACTTTTTTTTTGTAAATTATAGGGCATGTAAAGGGCAAGGGAAAAGTTTTCTTTACTTTTACCCTTTTTTAAATGCAAAGGCAACCCTAAAATATATATTCTTCGGTCAGAGTAGTTTCTATTAATTTGTTCTGTTAGCGAAAGTAGACAGTGTTTTGTTCGGTTATATTTTTATCAGGCTGTAAATTCCAAGATAACCGAATGGTTGCTGAAGTTAGGAATGCTTACAAACCTGACCTTAAAAAAATATTCCAAACTAAATGACTTTATTTTCTGTAAGCATGCAATATTCCACTTTCTCAAGTGAACAATATTTCTGTAAGATAAAGGAATTCTTTTATAAAAGAAAAGTAGTGTATAGGTCTTTCAAGAGTTCATTGTTTCAAAATAGTTTTGAAAACTGCACAATATATTCTTTAAGCTTAATTTATACGTGTATTAACTGACAGAATTTTGATTATTATGATATAAGATGAAATAGAACGATGAGTCACGATAAGTAAATATCCAAACAGCCCTTTTGACTGAAGAAACCACAAACCAAAAATAAAAAATAACCAGCAACAGCAATGGGACTTGGACCTCCTGAATGCGAGCCCAAGACGCTGCCATCTACTTCAGAAAACTATTTTTGTAAGAGTAAAATAATTTAAAATCAATTTGACAATGCAATTTGAAATCCAATTAACAACATAATTTGCACGTGCTGCTCTTGAATACAAATCAGTTTTTTTCATTTTAGCATTCTAGACCAAATAACAATAATATGCTTACTTTATAAAATGTTGCATTTTAACATTTAAAACGATGTTCAACAGTACATGCGGAGATTTAAATGCACCACAGTTTAGAACACGTTACAGTACAGTGGTTTAATCCTACTTATAAAAACTTTGTCGCCTATGCAAATATTGTTTTAGGTCCCCTCTTTATAAAACCTTTGTTATGATATTTCACCATGAGAATTATTTTCTCTCGCCCGTATCACAATGTTACGGAATTTAGCAGTCGATAATCTTAGTCACTTCCGCTCTTATATCTCGTGATTCTTGGAATTTGTAAGCCGTGTACTGAAGCAGGTGATTTTGTAAACGTGCATTTAGTCAATAGCTTATATAATTGAGAAACGTAAAAAGCAATTCAACTCTGTGCAAAGCCAGGCCTGCTGACGTCAGCCGAACTCCGAGGAGTGGGTGTAGAGGGAATAAAGTGCGCCATGATGTATACTAAATATCAATATCTCATACAATTTACTCAGAGAAAATATATGATCATGTGGTATAATGAACGGCGTACTTGGGTAGCAAAATTCTGTTCTGACGAGATCATGTTATTATTTATTCAGAGAAAATAAAGAAATGCTCGGTGGCAACACATTTTCATCATTAACCAGAATCCCATAGAAGTGGCAGTCTTTTGTTTCAAAATCGCTTGAACATTTTTTTGGAATTTCTTTTCTTAGTTTGGACTTTATTTTTTAACAAATTTCAGTTTGTATACAAACTGGTGGCTTTGTTATTGAACGCCAACGGTTTGAACTTAACACCTTCTGTGTCCAGTTTTATGTTTGAAGCTGTTAATATATGCTTGCAATGTCAAAAATGCAAACGTGCAGCTTTAACGACATCCCCAGAAATAATTCACATTTATTACAGTGAAGGGATGAAATGAAAGTGTTTCACACCAACACTGTAATGTCCATCTTGATTGTCCCATTTTCAATTCAACGTAATATGGGAATTAATACATTACTAGCATGTGCCCGCCACTTCGCCTGCGATAATTATTTCAAAAATTAAAAATCAATAGCATAATAGTTAAATCATTATATTTATTAACACCTAAATCACCTGGTCTACATACCACGATTAGATAGCTTCGCCTGATAAAAGCTACCTCAGATTCGAGTTCCTTGGCCCAGAATACCCCTGTATAGTGAGTTTCGTCCAAATTGAACAATGTTTGACCATATTTAGACCTATATTCATTATCCCTCTTCCGTGTTGGTTGAAAATTTCATGTCTGCGGGCCTTGATATTCTAAACAAATGAATCGTCCAGGATGGTCTTACAAAATCAAGCGATACCACGATTAGATAGCGTCGCCTGGTAAAAGCGACCTCAGATTCGAGTTCCTTGGCCCAGAAAACCCCTGCATAGTGAGTTTCGTCCAAATCGAACAATGTTTGACCATATTTAGGCCTACATTGATTATCCTTCTTCGGTGTGTGTTGGAAATGTCATAGGCCTATGTCTAAGGGACTTGACATTCTAAACTAATGAATCGTCCAGGATGAACAATCAAGCGATGACCCGCGATAATTATTTCAAAAATTAAAAATTAAGAGCATAATAGTTAAATCATTATATTTATTAACACCTAAATCACGTGGACAACATACCACGATTAGATAGCGTCGTTTGATAAAAGCAACCTCAGATTCGAGTTCCTTGGCACAGAAAACCCCTGTATAGTGAGTTTCGTCCAAATTGAACAACGCTTGACCATATTTAGGCCAATATTGATTATCCCTCTTATAATAATAATAATTATCTTCGGCGTAGGTTGAAAATTTCATATGGGTGCGTAACTTGACATTAAAAACAAATGAATCGACCAGCGTGAGCTACAACATTCAAGCGATCGCGATGCTTTTATTTCTAAGGTCTTACAAAAATAGCCAAAGTCCGTTTTTCACTCATAACTCACGAACGGAAGCAAAAATTAAAATTTCGACTTAGAGGTGCATTTCCACCTATGTTTAAAATTTCAGTTTTCAGCGTTCAGTAGATTTCGCTGGGCATCGCGGACAGACAGACGGAGGAAGACAGACACTTCCTTTTATTAATATAGATTATCATTATTATATATATATGACTGACTGACTCTATGATTTTTTGTTAACGCTTACTTTCCAAGAGAGTGCAGAGGGACAGGTAGTAAGTATTCTTTTCTGAAAGGTTTGTATGCACTGTACAATTGATTGACGTGAGGTCCCGAGAAAGAAAGATCGAACTTAATGGTTTCTGTCAATCTGTAATAGAAATGCATTAGCAGTCTGAAGCCAAGGTTGTTTCTGTGTTTTATGAATGAAAACCCTAAGTGGGACAGTTTTACCTACATTTTTGTACATGGAAAAATTGAAAGATAGCTCAAAATATAACACATTCGGAAGTGCGTAAAACTTACATGCGAACACCGTATAAAAACAGGATTTTACTCTAGTTTTATGGAAAGTTTTAATTTTCTTAAGACCAGCTCGAATTACACGGAACCTCGAAATATCAGGGCTTGAATTACCGAGGCTCTACTGTATACAGTAACTTACTTTTTTCTTTCAATTCATGTGCATGATGATTTACATTTTGGGGAATAAATGAAATGAACTGAACTACCTATGATCCCTTGTAACTCTTAATATAATATTTTGTTTAAATATGATTTTCATTTCAAACTACTGGGTTCGGCAGAGAATTGAAATTACTACAAAACTGTATCGTTTGCGTATATTATTTTATTTCATTATTACAATACATCTCAAAGTATTTTACCTACATTAATTACTTTTTGAAAATTGTTTTCCTACTTCAATCCACAAAACTAAATAAGCCCATTACATCAAAATTATTACTATGGTTTCGTGAAAATTTGGAATCAACCGAAACTTCATAGTGTCGTAACTCATTGTCGCCAGTACAATTGTGCTTGCACATTCAAGTAAAAAACAATTGCGAATCTTAGTTATGAAACCTACGTGTAAACAAGATTGCATCAGTTCCGCCACCATTTCAACATTCATCAAAATGAGAATGTTCCATGTTGGAATACCATACTGTTGTGGGTGGCAGTTGTTATAATGGGCTTATTTAGCTTTGTGGTTTGATGTAGGAACACGATTTTCAAAAAGTAACAAACTGACTGCCTATGTGGTCTAGTGATTGGCTTTGCTGACTTTGGATCTGTAGGTCTGGGTTCAATCCCCGGTGTCTCCAATTTTTCTGAGGTAGGGAGGTTTGGAACAGGGTGCACTCAGCCTCGTGACACAGACTACTTGATAAAGAAGTAGCTGCAATAATGGCCGTGGGAGTTAGCATGCTGAACTCATGCCCCCCAATCCTGCCATCTGCCTGTGGTAGATGATGCAGATGGCAGGCCTTATCTCTCAAGGGATGTAGTGCCATCAACAAAACATGTATTTCTGGTGGCTACTTTACTATTGGTACCCATGATACAGGTAGAGTAATTCTTCACATCTACTGAACAGTTTAAAACTCTTTTGTTCATGAGAACAGTTTGAAACAGCTGAGTGGTGTTGAAGGTGACCTTAGGGTTGTGGTATTTTGTTGCTCCGTGCCGGTAACATCTCTAATGTTGGAGGCCAAGGCTGTTATTATAGAACACTGAGATTAGATTGTCAATATCAAGGACGTGAACTTATGTGAATTGCTGGCACCATTCCCAGCACCAATATCTGTAACACATACTTGACACACCACCACATTGTCCATAATTATCTGTCACTTCCTGAATTTCCTATTGGCCTCCATCTTCATCTAGCATTTATTCGTCTGTCCTGTAGGTTAAATACTTTTTCCCAATTAGCTTGCTTCTCCCAAAGGATGGCAGCGGAGGAAGCTGCTGAAAGTTTCAGTTCCACCAATCACACTTATTCTGTGCCAATACTGCTTCATTTCAGCTTTGGTGTTTTGTTCAATTTCTTTTTACATATATATATATATATTTTTTTTTTAATTCAGCTGTGTTTATATTCCTTTTTGCTGCAAGGCCATATCAGGAGTTCGGGATGTGTGTCTATACCGTAAGTTAGGCCGTGGAACTATTGATTGTCGATTGTTTCTTTTATTGGTGTATTTTTATGGAGTAAATTTCAAGTGATATTAATTCAAATGGATATGATACAAGATGAAATGGTGAGGATGATTCATGTTATATAAATAACCAATTTGGCATTTGCCTTTACGACTGGGGAAACCATGAAAAATCCTGGCTGCAGGATTTGAACCTGGGCGCTCCCAAATGCGAGTCCAGGGCGTTGCTGTCTTGGCCACCTCGCTTGATACATATATTATTTCTTGGCAGTACATATTGGACATATATTACACATTAGGGTGCAAACATGCCTAAGATGCATTGCAGCTCACATTTGAGGTTTACATCGCAGTCGATACCCCGATGTCACCTCCTTGTAACACAATAGTACATGTTTAATGGAACAATACATGTGAAAGATGCTCGCAACCATTCCCCCCCGCAGTTTATATAGAGGTCTAAAGTGATTTCAAAATAGTTTGTGTTTTCATCGCTGTACAGTGGAAGACGTTGCTGTAACTTGATTCTGTTTTGGATTGTTTAGCTGATATTCCATTGTTGAGATGTAAACGCAACCTCTGCACATGTCGAGGTGAATGAGATTTGTGATATGTAACATTATGTTGACTAGTAATTTACTCCCGCTAGGCTTTGTGGGATGAACGCTATAAACAGCACCACAACTGAAATGTTTGAATATCCCAATTGCTTGGGAGTAACATTAAATCTTACACGACACTCCTCAACAGATAATGCAAAAGTGGCACTTTCATATACATGATGTGGTAGATTAGTTATTAAGTTTCCATAAGCTTCCTATGGCTTGCTTTGGGAAATAGCCTGTGGTTACTTGAGTTTCTCCCTGAGGTCCTGGAGGCAGCAGTGGATTATGCATTCGCATCAAGTATTGGTGGAATATTTTCTTAAACACGCTGTTTTCAAGTACTCTCAGATTATGTTCTTCCGAAGCGAATATATCTCACATTCATGTAATACAACTGGTATGATAATAAATCTTTATTTTTAGATTTCTGGACAGAAGCTGAGAAGATAAGAGTTTCTGAACTGCATAAAAACAGTCATTTACTGCTTTGAATCGACATTTAACTTCTACCTTAATGTTATTTGTATCTGTAATTATTTCTCCCAAATATTTGAATTTCTCCGCTTGTTCGAACTATTTACCAGCTATTCGAACATTTTGTAGCACATTATTTTGACATTTCATGACCATATCTTTAGTTTTTTTTGTATTAATTTCCAATCCAACATTCTTGCAGGCATCAAAAAGACTTCCTGCATTTCTCTTGATTCTGTTTATGAGCACAAATTGACTGATGTTTTAAAACAAGATCAAATCCCTCATGAATTATTATGGTTCATTCTTGAACATCTCTGGAAATTAAATATATCTTTCTTGTTCCTTTTTTTCTTCAACCTTATTTATAACTAACTTAAAAGGCTCACTCAGGATTTGTATTTTGTCATTTGAAATTAACTTATGAAGTACTTTCGATTTTCAAGCTCTAGGTCCTTATGTAGGTATGTAGAATTTTAAACGAGTAAGAACAACTTATCACACTCAAACTTTTCCATCAGAAAACTCTTGATATAGATTTTTATGGTTCACAGAGGAGGTAGAATTTTCCACCCCATTGCTTCTGGGAGGGGTAGAAATAAGAAACAGAAACTCCGGTAACATAAAATTGTATTGTCTTTACAGAATATTTTATTTCTCACTCTCATTTTACCGTACAACCGTTTCAGGGCTGAAATAAAAAGAAATTCAATATTACTTTCATACTTTTCTTCCCAAAAACCTGGGACATAATTTACTGCACGCACAGGACTAAAAATGTTCCAACCTATTTTGTCTCCTATGATAAACATCCCTACCTTAGGTAGGCCTACTACAGGTACAGAAGGTATTGTGTTTGACCGTGACATTCAGTAGTAAATTTTCAGCTTTAATACAAGTTTTAGAATTCCTTGAATCCAAAATTACAGTTTTCAGAAAAATATGTCTGAGTATGTGGTGTGTGAACAGCATAGCTTGAGAACAAAGCATAGCATTTTGATTTGATTCCTTTTGGGGGTGTGACTTGAAGCTAGCTAAAATAGAGTCTCGCTAACTCGTCGCTCGATAACCCAGCAGTTTTCATTACTCGGCGACCATGATGCCAAAAATAAACTACTTTTGGCAAGATAAACTATTTTTTAGTACATTACATTTATTAACACTGACATCGTTTTTACATAAATTGCAGGAATTAAATAATTTTACTCTTAATTATATTGTTTAACGTTAAAAATATGAATAAACAAACGAACAAAACAAATCACATGCTGCCATATAGGCATACAAATTTGAAATGAAACGATTAAAATGAACCATAGATTCATGAACCTTACCAAAATCATGCTTAAACAATTTTATTAAACGATTGTCAAGTCTCGTTTCATTTATTTCCAAAGTCTTATGTGAAGACTGCCAACAGTACTGTTGTCAAATGAACTGTGATTTGGATTTGATAATTCTATGTAAAAAGGGCTCTCAAAAACATTTAATTTTTGGCATTTAAAATCAAAATTTTTCAAAATCCTTTCTTAGTGAGCACCTACATTATGAAACGAAGGTAATGTCAAAATTCCAAGTCTCTACCTGTTATAGTTTAGGCTCTACGTTGATTCTCTGTCAGTCAGTCAGTCAGGACAAAGCCTTTTATATATATGGGTGATTCTTCAAATACAGGAAAATTTGGAGTGTGTAAAATCCAAATTTTTTACTTTGTTTAAAAAATCTAAAAAAAATTACTAAAATACTTCAGGGGTTACTTGATTATAATATGACACCAGCAGAGCTTAAATGTTTATATTTTTATTTATTTTAATTTTTTTTTTTTTTTTTTTTTTTTGAAGCCATGTGAATGAGATTCGTGTAAATGTGGATGGCAGAAGGCCACATTAATGACTAACTTTGGCAACAATCTGCTTTTCTTTATGCGATTTCATATTTTTCTCAGCATACTTCAGTTGATTTTGCACCAAATTTGCAAATTTGTGTGCATACTCCGGAATTAATGTAATTTTAACGAGACTGTGTTTTTATGGTTTTGGGGGAGGGGGGAATCAAGCAGAAATTCATTTAATCAGTTTTCAGATCTTAAGTACAGGTCACAGACACCGCAAACACAATAGTACCCTAAATTTATCATCTACATGACTTGAGAGTCATCCACATACCCCTTCATGGGACATGTGGATGACGCAAAAATCAGGCATGTGGATGACAAAAAAGGAGTTTAAGTGGTTCCAGCAAGCCATTCCTAAACCTCTGTAAGCTCAACTTCAGTCAGGTACTTTGAATTGGAAGGTTTATCATAGTGCATAATCAAGATTAATTAATATTCACTTTCTGCCTACTTTCTAGAAGCCATGTTAATGACGGGGAATAAAAACGCTTTCCTTGAAAATGATGCAAAGTCCTTTGTTAATCCCAAACTGTTTGTAAGCAACCAAAATTCAACCTTACAATTCAACCACAAGCTGCCCTGTTGGCTTTCTAACACTGTTGCCAGTTATACAAATTTCTCATTTCTGCAGAAAAAATTCCATTCTTTTCAGCCATGTGGATGACCAAAAACCCTTGGGACATTCTTTATGTTCATTAGGTGGGGTGACAATTTTATTTCATTTTATTTTTTAGGAGTTAATATTCTTCACACATTCATACTCATTGACAGGAAAAACGTTGAAAAGGAAATAACATTTTGTTTTGTGGAAAAATGCATTAGAATATAGAAAACCGAGGTTTGGGACAGGGCATGTGGATGACATTTCATTGAATTAAATTCGATTTTGGAATATCAGAATTTAAAGTTAGTGACATTTCAAAGTGATAGTTGTAGTATGGAAGTAGTAGAAACGAACTTTTATTTTAATTTTTTTTTAAGGTGAATTTGAAGGGAAATATCACTCCCGAACACAAATTTTCCCGTATTTGAAGAATCACCCATATAGAGATTGTTTATTAACAAGCATAGTAAACCTTGTCATTTAGAAATCTTGAATTGAAGAAATAAATTCCGTAATAATAACTTTTTACAATTTTTATGACTTCGGGTGGTCTAAAGTTTTATTTAAGAAAACAAAGTGAATCCACAGCAAGCGAATTTTATAAACATGCACCACTGATACAATCACCATTATCTTTGCTTTTTTACTTTCTCCCATATACGTAGTATAGAGAAAGTATTGTGATTGTGACAAAAAATCGAAGTCGAGATAACACCGGGAGAGCATGTTTCATGAAGCCTAGAAACCGAAAAAAGTATTTTTGGAATGACGTCTGTCCGTCTGTCTGTCTGTCTGTCTGTCTGTCTGTCCGTCTGTCCGTCTGTCCGTCTGTCTGTGGACAAGCACAGCGGGTAAACGGCTCGTTGTATTTACTTCATTTTTTGAAATAAGGACTTTTTCGAAATTTTGTCGAACCGCCCAGAAATTTAGCTTTACAACTGAAATATTAAGGGGACTTTTCATGAAAACTTTTTTAAAATTTTTGATTTTTGAAAAAATGGCTCTAACGATTTTAATAAAAATTGAAAATTGGAAACTCTTATCTATGACCAATAAAATGGCTATATCCGTATTTCTGCAAAAATGACTTAAGGGGTACTTTACTCGTATCCATTTTCAATTTTTGTAGATTATATCCATTACTGTAGGCGATACAGGAAAACCTACCACAGTAAAGTTGTAGAGAAATTTAAAATGAACATTTTTTGTTTAACACATTTCTTTATACATTTAATAGATATCAAGATAAAAACGAAATAAGGACGGCTTAAATGCGAATTTCAGAACATAAATATCAATTAAATTATGAATGACATTTTGTTGCTCCTAGTAACAAGAAAACTATAGGCCTAATGTACTTATTGTTGTGAAATGCAATCAGTTTAGCTCAGTCGCAATGAACACACTAAAACCAATTACAGCGAGGTGGTAGGCCTATGGGCTAACAGGGAAGAGGTCCTGAGTTCAAATCAAATCTCGTGGCCGCCCAAATTGACTTGGGTTTTTCATGGTTCCGTCGTTCGCAAAGCCAAACGCCGGGTTTGTAGGACTTGCTTATTTTCCATAACTCATCGCCGCTATGTCAGTGGATATTATAATCGTTTAAACTGAATATTACATAAGAAGACATCACTAAACAGTAGATGCAGATGAGCTGTTACTATAGACCAATGGTTCACGCAAACATACTAAACACGTTATATGACCTACATGCAGTTAAAGCGTGCAATATAACCTAAGTAGTAGCAGTAGTGGCGAAATTCAAATAGGCCTATAAGTCGGTCCTTAAGCTCCGCCCATTCGATATTCACATTTGCATGGACTGTGTGATGTATTTTGTTTCTGAGCGAAGCAGAGTGACCAACTGTCCTTGTATATTGTCGCAAGTGCCTTGTATCCCCCTCTACATATAACTAAATAATGCATAACACTAACCACATAGTTAAAGTGCGCGAAGCGGAGGCGGAAGCCGTAGCGAAGCGCCCTTGCATTTTCGAATAATGTACGATACACTGTTTGTAGGTTTCGAAAATGTGGCATATTATATCTCCCGCGAGGTTTGTCAGCCTGTCACCTCTCGTCTAGCGGTATGACGTCACACCTCCAACGTCCGATCACGAGTTTCTTCATAATACGAGGACAGAAGAATTTGCTAGATCGTGGTACAAAAGAAACTGCATCGGTGAGGGTGGGTTGGGTGGGACCGATTCATCCCAAGGTGCGATTTATATTTGAATTTTCCCGTAGTATTAGTACTAATAATATTACTGCCATAGTTTTACTGCCATTGATTATTATTATTATTATTATTATTATTATTATTATTATTATTTCACAGTAAAAGCATTGAACATAAAGATCGACCCTGATGCTTTCCGTTCTAGGTATTTGTTAGTTTTTATGAAAATGTAATAAGTAAAATTTAATTATCTCTTTAATTTACTTTTCTCTGTGCTAGCCTTTAACACGTATATGGGAGAAAGTTTGTGCAATATATTTTTGCACCATTTATTTAAGCAGAATTGTTGAAAATAAGTGAAAAACTGAGCTCATTAGTAGTAAAATTATAGAACTTTTACTAAAAGGTAATGTATACACCACATACGCAAAAACTTTAGCAGAATCATCCAGTATTTCAGCCTTGGCTGCAATACTAGATTTGTCCGCTAAAGCCTTATTTTGCGTACTTGTTACATAAATAGCTGTTTTTGTAATTTATTGACACATATTTTTATTCATGAAAGAATTACTATTTCTGCATTAACATGATTTTTGCTGATATTAAACTATTATTATTATTATTATTTATTATAATTTTTTTTTACATACATATTTAATACAAGTAAAAACAAATGAAACCAAACATGCCCCTATTTAGTGTTTAGTGCTCGTGTTTAGGGGATATAGTAGATTAATATAAATATAATTACATAACACTGCACAGTATACTATACACGAAAAATTCTAAATTTATGAGTACATGTAAATAAAAATAATTATTAGCCTTAACCAGTGGTAAAAATAGCATTTACAACAAAAAATAGAATAAATTGGACTGAAACATTGAAAGACCAAACAAAATTAAAGTGTGCTATTAATATTATCTATTATATTTGAGACCAATAAACACATTTTTTGCTTTTGCAGTAACAGTTTTAATTTGTAAGTCCTTATTCCTGATAACTTGATATTTTGGAAACTCGAGGCAGAACTCTATTGTAATGAAGCACTTTACAAAAAAAAAAAAAAACTTTGATTTTTGTGTTTTTCTTGTAAATGGCTCTGACTTGTTTAATTTTTGTGTTTTTCTTGTAAATGGCTCTGACTTGTTTAATTTTTGTAGCTTACACTCTCTCAGGGGTGACTGCTCCATATGGTAGCTGGGATGCGCTCCCCCGAAGCACTTTCCTCAGGGAATGAAGTTAAATTGATTGTAGGAGCATTTGTACCTGCATGACATGAACAAGCTTGGGGTTGTGATGCTTGCTTATTATTCTTTTTATTTATTCTGGCAGAGCTAAGGCCATTTGGCCTTCTCTTCCGCTCTACCAGTCAAAAACTACATTACAATTACGTAATACACATATATATTATTATTATTATTTAATCAGGTTATACAATGTCCTAGACATCTTCCTGCACCCATTTCAGGAGTTTATCATTTTTCTCCATAATTCTCGATTTGTCCATGCTTCGTCTTCTATTCTCCTTTCCTTTAGTGTTTGATTGATGCCTTGTGTCCATGTCAATTTGGGCCTGCCCTTCTTTCTTCGTCTTTTCGGAGTCCACTCATATATCTTCTTCGGTAGTCAATCATCTGTCATTCTTTTCATGTGCCCATACCATCTTAGTTGTGCTGTTTTTACAGTATCTACCAGCGTTCCTTGTACCTTAATTTTTCCTCTAATGATATTGTTCCTAATCTTGTACCTCCTGGAGATTCTTGCAGACCGTCGCCAAAAGTCCATTTCTGTGTTGATTTCAAATGCCAAGTTTCTGCTCCATACATAACTGTGCTCTTAATGATTGTGTTGGAGAAAGCTAAGGGTTATACTAGCATTATTTTACATGTCTAGTAACAGTGCATATTCAAATGTTCCGCTCAGTGCATTTTTCCCTCTCGCAGCGCATTGATATTAGTGTAAGTAAGCCGTTTCTGTGAATCCCCGTTGCAGAGGCAGGTGCAGCCTTAGCATCAGCGTGACATCATAGCGTCCTGCCAAGAGTTAGTTAGCAGCGAGCCTTCAAGCACGAGAGACGTGCTGGAGCGACGTCCAGAATTACCGCCAATTTCATACAATAGAACAGAGGTTTTCTATTAAGTATCGAATAAAGACATAATACTTTCATTTATAAGTATTATCGCGTGATAGTAATTAATCTACACTAGTTACAGTAGATTCAGTGTTATCGGCTTCTTAGATCAGTCTAAAAGTTCGTGTATCAGTGCGGCAACGTTGCGCAACCAAGCGTTCGCAATAGCTCGTCTATAAAGTTCATAATATTCAATCTTTCATTGTGAAAGCATATTCAGAGCAATTTAGTGATCATTACGAGTAAATTGAGATATAAGTTACATAGCTGGCACAATTAGAGAGAAATTCTCGCCACGTGTATGAAAGTTCCCGCCAACGCACATTCCTTTGTTCAGTACAAGTGCAACTATCTTATATTCATTCCATTTTGTTATTCAAGTGTTTCTATTCATTTCCAAGTGATTATTAACCTATATCGTGTGAGATCAGATTGTATTTTTTCGCGACAAGTGAAATCGCTTTTCATTTGCTCCTCTCGGTCCGGATATATGCCGTTTTTGCACAAACATTTTGCTCCTACCGGTGCCGGATGTAATTTGGATAAACCTAGAACTATCTCACACATGTACGGGTTCGCTTCTCGAATACTCCCAAGCGCGAGCTATTCAGTGTTCGTATCTTCCGCGTCGGATCGGAGATTCCAGCAACATTGATTCTTGGCCTTGGTATCTTCTGATTGGCAGTGATCCAGAAACTCCAATTAGCAAGCACAAGATTCCAGTACTACAAACATTGGCTCCTTACGGGCAGAATCATATTACATACTTGTATTCGCAAATACCGTTTCTCGAGTTCGTCTCATTCATCTGTGCTTCCGCGTCGGTCAGTTCGTGAGTTCCAGCAACCCTGAACTTCGCATCGAGGACAGCATCATAGCAGCAGTGATTCGACTCATCGTGGGATTCCGGTCACCAGTGAACTTCAAGAAAGCAGTGAACAGCTGACTCACATGTATCATCGTGCAGCGGTGGTAGCATCTCATCTTTAAACTACAAGTAATTTCTCATCTCACAATGGAAAGTGACTTGAAGGAATTAACGAAAAAACGTGCTTTTCTTAAAAGAAAACTTACGTACATTCAGAAGTACAGTGACAATATTACTGAAGAAGTTGATATATTTCGATTAAAAGTTGAATATGACACTCTTAACGAAGTGTGGCAAAATTATGAAGTGGTACAAACTCAAATTGAAGCTATTATCGAAGCTGAAAGTGAACTTGACATGCACGCACAGTATGACGAAGAGATGAATAACAAGTACAAGGTGCTAAAGGCTAAGCTTAGTGAATTGTTATTTCTACACGACCAACCAGTGTGTAGTGTAGGATCTCATCACAGCCAACGATCTAATCACAGTGGTAACTCTCATCACACATGTCAGTCTTCTAATTCACAATGCAACAATAGAAATATACAATTGCCAAGAATTCAAATTCCTGTATTCACTGGAGATGTGACTAACTTCAAACACTATCACGACACTTTCAGTAGTTTAGTGGTGAACAATGATTCCTTGGATAACATCCAGAAATACCATTATTTGCTGAGTTCTGTTAAGGGACAAGCCCACGCGCTCCTTCAGAATCTTCCAGTCACGAATGAGAATTTTCCAATAGCATGGAATTTATTGTGTGCAAGATATGATAATACTAGAGTTATTGCCACAGCTCATGTAAAAAATCTACTTTCATTACCAATAATGAAAGATGAAAATGTTACAGACTTGCGAAACTTACTAAATCAGTTTCAAAGCAATCTTAACGCCATCGAAGCCCTCAATCTTGAAATCCCATTACACGAAGTCATGTTTATTCAATTAATATTGGATCATCTTGGTGAGACTACACGTAAAGAATGGGAAAGTAAAATTGACTCAAAAAAGTTCACATCACTTCAAGAGTTGATGAACTTCCTAGAAGCCAAGGCTCATTCATTAGAAGTGCTATCCAATTCCAACAACGTGTCCAGCCCATCACCTGCAAGAAAGGTTGAGCTGCGATCTCCAAAATACACTGTCCGAGAACCGCGACAGTCGTACGAAGGTACAAGCAGATTATCGTGTGCCTATTGTCAACGCAATCACAAGCTGTATCATTGTGATGAATTCCGGCAAATTCCAGTCAATGAGCGATGGAATTTCGTCAAGTCACAGCACATGTGTGTCAATTGTTTCTCAACGAATCATACGGTACAACAGTGCAATTTAGAATCTTTCTGTGGTTGTCAACAATCAGTCCACAGTCAACTTCTGCATCGTGACATGAATACGGTTTCGCTTCAAGATGATGAAAACTTAACGACAGACGAAGAAACAGAAATGCATTCTTTCTTTGTCACGAGCAAACCTAAACATCAGCAAACTTGTTCTCTGTGTAAACGAAACCACTCGTTACATAAGTGCAAAAATTTCCGCAAATTCACAGTGCAACAACGATGGAATTGTGCACGATCAAACCAGTTGTGCTTTAATTGCTTTTCCACAGAACACAAGGTACAAGAGTGTGAATTGCCTTCTTACTGTAAATGTGACTTAAAACATAGCAAGTTACTTCATTTTACAGCTAAGCAAGAAAAATCAACAGTATACGCCCTCACATGTTTTAACATTAGTCGAAGTCAACAGAGTACTTCACTGCAGAGCAATTCTAAACAAATTAGAATTCAAAACAGTACAAACAAAGCCTCTCATCATATGCAGAGCAAACGCTTAGAGACAAACCGACCCAGTGCAGCGGTCAAACCAGTTCGCAATAGCTTCGCTTCCTTCAAAACCAGGAACGAACATTTGCACCCATCTATTCACAATAAATCTTTCAGCAGTCAAGGGAGATTTAAAACAAATGATAGTGTAAATACAAGAAGTAAATCAGATCCTTTTTACCGATCTTTACATTCGCAAATCAACACTCAGCAGTGTCTGTCTTCAGAGCGAAACAACACTCCGCAGTGTCTGCATTCATCGAAAAACAACACTCAGTGTCTGTCTTCAGAGCGAAACAACACTCGGCAGTGTCTGTTCTTATCTAGAAACAATACAAAGCAGTGTATCTCATCTTCCAAATAGTGAAAAGCTATTTACTTGCATCATCTGCATATGTCCAGTTTAGAGCTACCATGTTAGCAAGAAATCTACATGTAGCCAAATCGTTACACTGTGAGATATGTAAGAAAGCAACTTTTCAGCACTGTTTGTGTTAAAATCTTTCTACATTATGGCAAGATACCCTGTTAGTAATATAAGATCATCAGCTGTGCCCTGAATGATATAAAGAAATCATCAAGCATTTCTTCAACAAGTTTCTACAGATTGTGTTTCAACAAGCCACCTGATTTACACTAAAAGTTCCTGAATCAGCTGTTGAGCACAAGTCGAAGTCTTCACTTATGGATGCTACAACAACAGTTTGGATTCCAGCCAGTATTCACTTAGACCTTCACAACCTTGCGTGTGTTGCTAGTCTAAATAGTGTAGAGTCAGTGCTTACGTGTATATACAAGTGTATCCTTTTTATTATAGCTTTCTCCTTAGTTATTTTTCTTAAAGTTAATACTTTAACGGGGGGAGTCTATGTTGGAGAAAGCTAAGGGTTATACTAGCATTATTTTACATGTCTAGTAACAGTGCATATTCAAATGTTCCGCTCAGTGCATTTTTCCCTCTCGCAGCGCATTGATATTAGTGTAAGTAAGCCGTTTCTGTGAATCCCCGTTGCAGAGGCAGGTGCAGCCTTAGCATCAGCGTGACATCATAGCGTCCTGCCAAGAGTTAGTTAGCAGCGAGCCTTCAAGCACGAGAGACGTGCTGGAGCGACGTCCAGAATTACCGCCAATTTCATACAATAGAACAGAGGTTTTCTATTAAGTATCGAATAAAGACATAATACTTTCATTTATAAGTATTATCGCGTGATAGTAATTAATCTACACTAGTTACAGTAGATTCAGTGTTATCGGCTTCTTAGATCAGTCTAAAAGTTCGTGTATCAGTGCGGCAACGTTGCGCAACCAAGCGTTCGCAATAGCTCGTCTATAAAGTTCATAATATTCAATCTTTCATTGTGAAAGCATATTCAGAGCAATTTAGTGATCATTACGAGTAAATTGAGATATAAGTTACATAGCTGGCACAATTAGAGAGAAATTCTCGCCACGTGTATGAAAGTTCCCGCCAACGCACATTCCTTTGTTCAGTACAAGTGCAACTATCTTATATTCATTCCATTTTGTTATTCAAGTGTTATTATTCGTTTTACAAGTGTTTATTACCTATTTGTGTTGAGAATAAATGTTTCATAGTATATTACATGATAAAGGTTTCGCTCCAAGATTACATCCAGAGATCCCTGACACCAGCACCTGAGATCTATAAGTTCCACTCGCTCTACCCTGGTTCGTCTGTACCAATAAACAGGCTGGTCCTCCTAGCTACTAGATTATTCTATTATTCCTATCCATCCTTGTGCTCCTATCACAACTGGACACATCGTACCCAAAGTTTGGTTCCTCTCGAGCCAGTCCCTAACACTTTTCTCCTCAAGGACCGGATTATTTCCGTCCAATCCCAAACAGATTGTATTGTATATGTTCGTTTTTGTTTCTCTGGTAATGTCTTTATCCCACAAGACACTGTTTAATTTTGAAATTGCTGATCTTCCTTTGTTGATTCGTCCATTTATATCGTCTTCATGGTTTCCATTCTTTGTAATTTTTATTCCTAAATATCTATATTCATTGCAATGTCTGATTGTACCACTCCCGTTTGATAAGATGAGGTCCTTTGAGTCTGTTCCTAGTGCCATATAGTTTGTTTTCTTCAAATTGATGTTCAGGCTCCAGTTTTCTTGTCATATACTCCAGGTCTTCATGTATGAAGACATACATATTATAGATAATTAATTAATACTTAAATACAAAACACTAACATATTTACTAACTAATTTATAAATTATTACATTGTTTAGAGTGCTATAAAACATTAAATTACAAAAAATAAAAATACTAAAGAAAATAAATAGGATTTTTCATAAGATATTTAAAATTATAAGTTACTAACGAATACTAAAGAGAAAAACGTATAGTTACAAGAAGTTAGGGTACGGGTTACAAGTATCAAAAAGAGCTCCAGTTAAGATTTCTAGTTACTACGATGAAAAACAAGTTACGGTTATAGAGGTCCATGGTTCCTGATTATATCATTAGTGCTCTGATGGATGATTCTGGAACTAACTTGTCCATTGGATATTTTACCCATATGTATTTTGCGAGTTTATAGAAACCAGGCATAAGAAAGGAAGACACTGAGATTTAGATAGAGTGAAACTTCTACAGGGTGTCCACTGGTCGGGAAAATCCGGAGATCCAGGAAAAGGCCGGGAATTTCGTATGGTCGGGAAAATCCAGGAAAAGTCAATGAATTTGTTAAAATATCTGGGAAAATTCGAAAAATTTATGGCACATATAAAACAGGTGAAAATGAATACAATTTTACCTTCTGCCAGCTTCCAAAAAATCTCAGCTGCTCTTGAAGATAAACTTTTGCCAAAAATTGCTTTCGTCTTATCTTCTTTTTCTTATTTAAAGTATGTATAATCCTATTTTTTTTCTTACACAGTCATTAGAAAGTGCTTCATAATCATATTTTGGTTGGGAATTTCTGAAATGATCAATGAAAATCAGGGAATAAGTCGGGAATTTCTTCAGCATTACTTGGTGGACACCCTGTTCTAATACGGTGGTTCTAATACAGTGGCAAACATTTCAGTTTACGATGAATCACATGTGAGAATTGTCGAGCCCCGTCTGCACCACGACTCTCATATCCTAGTTCATTGTTGCTGTCTCAGATTTAATGCGACTCGGTTTGCATCCTTCCCCAAGAAAGTATCATACTCCAGAAATATAACGTGAAGCTTTCCTAATTAGAATAATGCTATACTCTAAATTTTTAATATCAAAGCTAACAAGAATTGTTACCCCTGTTGGTGAACACGGCCCTACTCTACCTTGTGTTGTGCACTTCTTTGCTTGCATTTGCATTTCTGCCAATGGCTCTTGGCTCTCAAAATAGCATGCTTCAGATGTTATGTAAGAAGCATTGACCTTATTCTGTTATGTAATGTTATGAGTTCTAAAATTATTTTTGCTTCATCAGAAGTATTCCTGAAATTTACCATAGTTCATTCTATTGGAAAATAGCTTTTGTTGTGGAGATACAGGACAGTTAATTGAAATACTTCAGTGAACCTTTCTTTAGAATTATTCAGAGACGGGCTTAAAGACTTGCCTTTGTTTTTTTAAACTGAGTTGCTTAGTTCCAAAACTCAACATGTCCACAAATTTAAAAAAATGAGATAATGCAAGTTCCACAATGTTGGCAGTGTAACTCTGGATTATTACTTCTATTGTAGATCAGCTTATATCACTTACTTCTAGTTAGCCTATTTTTTTCATAATTTTTATTCCAGTATTATTGTCGTTAATAGTTTTTTCCACATTTTTCATGACTTTGATTAACATGGACAAGTTGAGTTTTGGAACTAACTGACTCAACTATGTGTCTTCCATAAGAATATAATATGTAATTATGTTACAGTATTGAAAATAAATTATCAATCTCCAGTTCCTTACTGGCATTTCATTATTAGTCGTATTTCCAATAGTACTTCCAAGTACTTAGTACTTTTCAATGCCTGGAAATGTTGGATTGGAAATTATTATGGAATAAACTAAATATATGGTCATGAAGCGTCAAAGTAATGAGCTACAAAATATTAGAATAGCCGGTAAATCGTTCAAACAAGTGGAGAAATTCAAATATCTGGGAACAATAACTACTTATACAAATAATATCAATGTAGAAATTAAGTGGAGACTGATATCAGGAAATGCCTGTTTTTATGCAGTTCAGAAACTCTTATCATCTTGTCTTTTGTCCAGAAATTTAAAAATAAAAATTTATAAGACAATTATCCTGCTGGTTGTATTATATGCATGTGAGACATGGCCCCTTACATAATCTGAGAGTGTTCGAAAACAGGGAGGTTAGGAAAATAATTGGGCTTAAGAGAGATGAAAACGGCAACTGGAGAAAACTGCATAATGACTAGCTAAATTCTATAGCTGTCAATATTACGAAACATTAAGGTATTACATATTGTATTGTATTACATATTAATACAATATTGTATTAATATGCTAATTTCTTATGACAAGTTGATATTCAACTTTTTAATTAATTTTATGATACAACTTGACTTATGACTATCCTGTTTATTAGTTAAACCATAATGAATAGAGGAGAAAGTGTGATGACTGAGGTAGTTCACTGGTTCCACCGCTAGGTAGCAGTTACTCTGCTTGAGATTCGCGGGAGCAAGATTACTACGGGCGGTATAGGAAAAATTGCAAACATTCTTAAACAAAATAATACATTAATCTATTTCAAAATGACTCACCTTATCTAAATTGAATTGTTAGATACTTTTGACAATTTTCGGGCTGCTTTACACGTCTTGGAAGATCTCATCTCCATAAATAAACATGGCCGTGTGTAACAGTAATTTCTCAGATTGCAAGAAGCTTGACCGTAACATTTCGTTCCACATCTTTCCAAAAATCGAAGATGTTCACAAGCAATGAACAATTAAATAATATAGGCATGAAACAGCTAAGGGATGATTTGATCTAATATTTTGTTGCCTAGAAAATAGGGTAGGGTATGTTAGTATAATTTGATGAGAATTTGTTAAAGAAATAACAACGTATTTCTTGTATAGAAATAACAACGTATAATTAGGGTAGAAAACAGCTAAGGGATATTTTATAAATTAATATTAATATTACATTGTATAGAATATTACTGAGTATTAATTTGTATTAATATTGTATTAATAGTAATATTATTCATATTAATATTAATTTTCTCCTGGCTGTATGGGGTAAGTTATGTAGGTGAAACACGGTCAAAAGTGTAGATCTGTGTACAAATTATGTGAACAGAGATAATATAAACTAAGGGATGGTTTGTGAATTGCAGGGCATGGAAAATTTCATAAGCAGCACTACAAAAATAGGGCGCGTGATCTTTAAAATTGGCGTCTCAACATCCGATAAAGACGCACATACGCAAAAATTATTTTGCAATGCATTCTACATATATCACACAATATTTCAAAGCATTTTCCCTGATTTTTTCATAAAAAAATTAAATCCTCTTGCCTTAACTACAGCCCGCTATTTGCTCAAACCCTCGACCATTCGCCGTTCGCTGTAACTGATGTACGTCTTATGTTGTTAAATTATATTATTAAAAAAAGGATCAAGATATTAAACTAATAAGACATTTGCTATAATAATTATACATAAAAATTACTAACATAAGTGAACAGAAAATATGATAAATAATCCAATAAATGCATAAATAAAAGTAGTGCAGATTTACTAAGTTAGAAAAAGCTTCATTCGCTCCTTTTCCCCAACGGGTCAATCTTGCAGTATGGGTACAAGTAGTCAGTTAATATAGTATTATTATTGAGTCCACGAATAAATTATGTAAAAATTTTACGTGATTGCTGGTATTTTATGGAAAAAAGATTCCTGCCAATACCTCAATACCATTCTGATAGCTTTAGCTTTAGAGTAATTACTATTACTCGTTAACCATTATAAATATATAGGTGGTACTCGATTTATAATAAGATCCAAATATTTCACTAAACCTTACACGCTTGATCTCTTTCTGGACACAAAAATAAAGTAATAAATGTCGCATAGTCAAATTTGCTTCACCCTCAACATTTCACGATCGTCCCACATCATTCAGACAGCTGTGCGCCAGGAATAATTACCACTCAATTACTCGTAAACCATTCAAGATATAAAGGTGGTACTGAATTTAAAATAAAGTTGAAATATTTCACTAAAACTTTCTCGCTTGAAGTTTTTACGGGACACAAAAATGAAAAAAATTGTCGCATAGTCAAATTCCGTTTCACCCTCCATGAATTTTATGTAATTGGTGATGTTTATGTAATGAAATAAAAACATTTATGTCCGCATTTTTTAAATCTCTGTTTTAACCATCAGAAGGACTGTGTTGTGCAGATTATTTCTGCACAAATTTCACAGAAATAGGACCAAAGGTTAATTAAAGATTGTGAGATTAATCATAAGATGCCAAACTATCATGATGCAGCATTGAGAAGTTGAAACGCAAACGAAGGTGCTGCCAGTGTTTCGGTGGATCGCCGCTCTCCCTATACCCACCATTGTATTAGCGGCGAAGTCATCACACTTTCTCATTCTATTCATTATGGTTAAACTAAAGGGTAAATCTGTTATGAAATAAGCCTATCTTATATACAGTCGGTCAAATAAAAAACGTCGGGACTCGTATGCAGTTAAAATTAAAGTTTTAACGCATTAGTTCACAAGTTTCCTATAAAAAACATAAAATACAGCCATTCTCGGAACATTTGAGGCCATGCGACAGGAGGGAAAAAATGAACGAGGGAAAAATGAACAACGCGGAAAGCGCAACACACGATATTCAACTTAATGTATTGTCATAATTCATTTTGCTTTGTGTCATCGCCACATACAAATGCTAAAGTGAGAGAAAGTGTAGTTAGGGCTGTAATTGACCTGCATTTTTCGGCCTCTGAAGCAGCGAGAAGGTTCCATATTTATGAAAGAGCAGGTGGGAACTTCACTATAATGCGACCGGAAGTTTTCATAGGAAGCGTGGATCTGCGGAAGGCCGCGTATTTCGATGCTAGATTGGTTGCAGAAGTTGAGCGTAAGTAATTGATTTTGCACTAGAAGTACCGGTATTATAAAATAAAATCTTTAAAAAATGCTCCTTGAATAAACATATTCCTCGCGAATCTATTAATTATTAATATTATAAAAATTTGCAACCAAGAATATGGCGGATTTGAGGCATATAGCCACAGCCTTCTATACATGTTTGTTTTGGAACAAAACTGACTAAATAATCAAGAAAATACATGGATAGACAAGAGGCGTGTGTGAACCTAACCTTAAGTCTTCCTGTACATGCGCATATGCTCGTTCGTGATACTTAATCAAATACCGCCCGACGCTTTTTATTTGACCGACTGTACATTTAATACACATTACGTTACCAACAATAAATTATATAAACTGTAATTATTCTACGTCTTCAGCCTCAATATCCTGTTAGATTCTAATAAAATCACATTCTAGTGCTTAAGGGTGAATATATAATTCTAATTTTCCTATCTTGAGGGTTAGTAATAAAACATTTAGAAATCTCTTTCTTGGGGGTGTTAACTGACTTGCTTGGGATTTAGTATAGTGGTGATGCATCAGTTTTATAATCCCATACAACTATGCAGGTACATTAAGACTGACAGCTTTTATGAATTATGCAACATCTGTGTCTTATGTAATACATTAGCCTACCTATGTCCTTTATGTCGGCTCATTATTGAGCAATAACTGCAGAAGTCCTATTCAGCATGACCTTGCTGCCTCTTTACTTCACCAGCTTTTGTTTCGAGTGACCCTCCAAGAAACTCAACGTAATTTAGGGCATTTAAGCTATTGAATATTGTACATTATGGGCCCTGAAAGCAATACATGATCCTAGCTCAAGATATACAGGGTGTTAATAAATAACACCGAAATATTTTACCTGTATTTAGAGAAGACTTAGACTAGCAACTTTTATTAGGAGATTTTGGTTCTATGACGTAAAATGTGTATGCTACAGGGCATTAAAGTCATTACAATTTGGTGCTCATGACTCAATAATTACGCGAAATAGGGTTAAAATGTTCATTAAATTGACTTCATGCCTTCCTAGTGATCGATAAAAACCTGACTCTTGATCAATCGTCAACAGCTATATCATAATTTAGTGTTTCCATAATCTACAAAATTTACAGACTAATCAGTAATCACATGACTGGTCGCCACTGCATTAGTCTCTTTTTTATTCATAGCTACTGACTATAGTGTTAACAACGAAGTTCCTTTGTTTTGCTTTTTTTTTCTAATGTTAGAAGTCAGTGGCAGCCATGCCCTTGGAGATTTTATGCTGTAACAGGAAAAATTGAATCCATAGAGCAAAAATCTCCTAATACTAGTTGCTTGTCTATGTTTCCTCTATACTAGTCCAGTCAATAAACGTCGAAAAACACCAAATAGAAAAAAAAAATCGTGTAGTTTTGAAATTTTGCAGAGATGTCGGAGGGAGTGTCCCGAACAACATACTAAAAGTCCCCGAAGGTGGGGGGTGAGCGGGGGGCAAGAGGGCCCGCAGAAGGTCCCAGTTTTAGGTTTTTCGCTTATATCTAACCAACGGTGCATCATAGAGGAAAACGTTCTATATACAAAATTAAAGCTGACAAAATTTCCTACAAGACTGATCCTACACATTTCTTTCTATTTCCAATAGTTTTCGAGATATCCGCCAACGAAAATAACTAATTTTCGAAGAAAGCTCTTTCGCCTCGCGCTTTTCGACACACTTTGCCTTCTAGCGCTTCAGTCCTTAGGTATACAGCAATGTTCTCATGAAAGAAGTTGTAGAGAAATAAATTCGCTTTAAAATGAGTAGTCATTTGTTATTATTTATTCAAATGTTCAAAAGTTATAACAATTTAAAGTTTCGGTCAAATTTCGAGATTTCGAAAGAAAACCGTACATCGCACTTTCTCTATATTTAGGGGTAATGTATTTGTATATAAACTGTATATTGTGTATTTGCATCATGAAACAATTGGAGAAATATAAAAAAAACCATTAAACTTGAATTTATTAAAAATCCGATCACGGTACAAGCACAGGACATGTAATGGAAAATACATTATATTTTAGGCAAGAAAGGAAAAGTGGGCACAAAAAAAATCATGTAGTTTTAAAATTTGGCAGAGATGTGGGGGAAAGTGTCTTAAACAACATAGTAAAAGTCCCCATGGATAGGGGGTGAGCGGGGGGTGGGGGGAAGTTTTGAATGTAATTTCTCGCAGTTTTCCCTAAACACACTAAGGCTATGGGTTCTAGCAAAATACAGTTTATGCACAAAATTAACTACATAAAAGTTCTTATAAAATTGATCTGAATGATATTTTTGTGGATTTAATGGTTCAGGAAATAGAAGGATATGAAGTATGACATAGTTCTGGATATTCTGTTTTACATACACCTATATATTATATTTTTTAACAAAAATGAAAGGAGATGATAATTAAATTAGCATGATGCCAAGCAAGCAAACTAGTTCTTAGAATAATATTCGTACTAAAGGTAAACATGAAAAATAAAACTCATTGTTATTATTATAATTATTATTATAAAGCTTACAAAAATCTCATGGTATGAGTGTACGTTATAAGAAGTATAAACCAGGCCTATTATCCATTATATTTTTCTTATAAAATCTCATTTGGAAAAATTGTGAAGAGTTAGATATATTTAGTAATTATAAGACCTAGTAGGCCTACATAGTACTTGAAATAAATGTATAGTTGTCTATTTTTTTCAGTCTCCAACACTGGAATCCTTATGAATCGTATGATAACTTAGGGTTATATTGTTCTATCAACATTCAGCATTTATACACATATACAACATTAATTAAAGAGGGCCTGAACAACTTATTTTGCTTGGACGTCATCAATTTTAAACTCCTTCTTCTTCTTCTTCTTCTTCTTCTTCTTCTTCTTCTAATGGTATACTTGTTGGTGCATGTACCATGACAGGTTCCACAAACGGATGAGCATTTAATACCAGCTTTTCAGCATCCATATCTGCCACCACACCGAGTTGCACAGTGACAAAATATGATGTTCAAATATTCTCAGAAGCCACATAGACAAGTAAACATTTATTTAAAGTAATAGGTAGGCCTACTATTCTTACAATATCTCAATATATCTAATTCCTTACCATTTTTCAAAATACCGGTAATTTTTTTAACGTAACATAGAACGGCTAAGCTTTACAACAAGAATAATAATAATTATGATGATGATGATGATGATGATGATGATAATAATAATAATAATAATAATAATAATAACGATAATGAGTTTTATGTGTGACGTTAACCATTAGTAAGTATATTTTTCTAAGAACTAGTTTGCTTGCTTGGCAGCATAATAATTTAATTATCATCTCCTTTCATTTTTGTTAAAAAATATAATATATAGGTGTATCTAAAACAGAATATCCAGAACTGTCATACTTCATGTCCTTCTATTTCCAGAACCATTAAATCCACAAAAATATCATTCAGATCAATTTTATAAGAACTTTTATGTAGTTAATTTTGTGCATAAACTGTTTTTTGCTAGTACCCATAGCCTTAGTGTGTTTAGGGAAAACTGCGAGAAATTACTATAATAAAACAACGTATTCCCACTGACGAGTGGCACAGACTTATTTATTCTAGAGACAAAAGACAAACAAACATGTCTGCCAACAATGCAAGACGGATGGCAGCACTAGTAACATATTGTGTAGATATTATACCTTTAACACCCCCACTATATCTAACAATATGGATATACAAAAAATATTACAACCTTTGAATACCTAATACATCCAAAAACTTATAATGTTTCACAACACATAAAGCCTTCGTGAATACATCAGCTGGCATCTCAGCTGTAGGCAAATACTTCACATTTACAATTTTATTTACTACACATTCTCTACAAAAGTGAAACTTAATGTCTATGTGTTTTGTACGCTTGTGAAACATTGGATTCATAGTTAGCTTTTGTGCACTCTGATTATCGTTGAACAAATCAATGGTATACAAATTTTGTGTAATTTCATATAGTAAGTTTCTCAAATAAACAGCTTCTTTACATGCTTCTGTAATAGCCATATATTCGGCCTCACTACTAGACAAGGCTACAGTAGTTTGTTTTTTAGTTTCCCAAGAAATTACACAACCAGATAAAGTGAAACAATATCCTGTATATGACTTCCTATCCATAACATTTGCACCCCAATCTGCATCTACATATCCTTCTAATATTGAATTTCCATCAGCAGTGTACTTCAAACCGTAATTTTTAGTACATTTTAAATATCTCAATAGACGCTTTACATATGCACAATGTTCTCTAGAATAGCAATTGTTAAATTGACTCAAAAATCCAACTGCATAAGTAATATCAGGTCTGGTTAGAACTGCTAAGTACATTAGACAACCAATAACTTGCTGATATGGGAATTTTCCAACATAGTTTTCCCCTTTAGATACATGCAACTTAGTTTCCATAGGAGTCTGAATGGGTTTGCATTGACTCATGTTAAATCTTTGCAACACCTGATCAATATAATCAGACTGGTTCAATGTAATAGTTTTCTCAGACTTATTAACACTTACATTGACACCAAGACACTTTCTGATTTCACCTAAATCTTTAAGTTTGAAATGGCTAGCTAATTCATTTTTCAAATATTCTGTTTCTTTACAATCATTTGAAAAAATAAAAAAATCATCCACAAAAAGTGTAACAATAGTCCTCAAATTATTTCTGACTTTTGTGAACATACATGGTTCTATCTTAGATCTCTTATAACCAATATTTAACAAACATTCATCCACTTTCCTGTACCATGCTCTCGAAGATTGTTTAAGCCCGTAGATTGCCTTTTTTAATTTAAGTACTTGACCCTCATGGGTCTGCTCGGAAAATCCTTCTGGCAACTGCATAAAAATGGTTTCATCAAGAGCACCATTCAGAAAGGCTGTAGTTACATCAAGGTGAGTAATGTCAAATCCTAACTTAACTGACAATGCAAATAGTAACCTCAATGTAGTATGCCTCACAACAGGAGAAAATGTTTCTGTATAGTCTATACCTTCAACTTGTGAAAAACCTTTAGCAACTAAACGTGCACGGAACCGAACTTTGTTATCACTATCATATTTTTTACGAAGCACCCACTTACACTGTACAACCCTACCATCTTGTGGACTTTCACATAATTCCCACGCATCATTTTCTTTGAAACACTGTAGTTCTTCTTGCATGGCCAACATCCACTGTTTCTTTTCTGGTCCGTTTAAAGCATCATGCAGTGTCAAACCTGCCACATCATCATAGGTTTCAGCGCTTGTGCAAAGATTCGACATACCATATCTCTCTGGTGGTTTCCGTGTTCGTCTGGGTCTGTCCATGAAATCTTCATTTTCACACTGAAGTGTACTCTCTGAGTCTTCATCATCATAGGAATAATCATTTTCACTGTTGGAGTTATCTTCAAGACTAGATGTTGATTCAAAACTTGTTACCTCCTGGCCTTGTTGTTCTGGTTTAACCTCATCCCCCACTGAAGCAACATTCTGGTCTTGCATTTGAATCATACATTCAGAATTGATTTCTGGCTCAATAATGACCACATCTCTACTTGTAAACACAGTCCTTGTTTCTGGATTATAGACTCTGTATCCCTTTATGTTATCTGGGTATCCTGTAAGAATACATTTCACAGATTTCTTATCCCATTTCTTACGCTTTTGTTTAGCAACATGTACCATGACAGTGCTACCAAATATCCTAATATGACTGATATCTGGTTTTGTGCCAGTCCATAGTTCATATGGCGTTTTATTATCCAACGCAGCAGCCACGGTTCGATTCTGCAGGTACACTGCCGTATTGGTGGCCTCAGCCCAAAACTCTTTTCCCAGGTTTGCATCAAACAGTAGACATCTCGCTTTTTCTACGACTGTGCGATTGAATCTTTCACATAAACCATTTTGTTCTGGGGTGTATGGGTTGCTTTTCTGGTGGATAATACCAGCACTGTTTAGGTAATCTTCAAATTCCTTATTGCAATACTCTAAACCATTATCGCTTCTTATCACTTTTATTGTTCTTTTTGTTTGATTTTCCACCTGTGCTTTGAATATCTTGAAATACTTCAGAGCCTCATTTTTGTGCTTCAGAAAATAAACAAATGTTATGCGACTGTAATCGTCGACAAATAACAAGAAATACCTTGCTCCTCCTATCGATGTAGTCTCCATAGGGCCACAAATGTCTGTGTGCACTAAATCTAGCAAGTTGCTGCTTCTCTGACCACTGCCTTTAAATGGTAAGCGACACTGTTTACCTTCACAACATGTTGTACAAGAAGCCTTGCTTATTTCTGCTTTTTCATCAAATGACATTCCCAAGACAGCATTTTTCATTTTATTTAAGTATTCCTTGTTGACATGTCCTAATCTGCGATGCCATGTTACTCCTGACACAGCTGATGCAGCCAAATACTCCTGGGATACCAAGTTTACTTTGTATACCCCATTGACCAATACTGCTGTAGCGACTAACTGTTGCTTTTTATTGTAAACACAACAGCTTTTATCTGTGAAAGACACACTGTTTCCTTTTTTTATTAGTTGACTGACTGATAGTAGGTTAGTAGTCAGAGATGGTATACAGCATACGTCTTCTATCACGATGTCGTACTCGCAATCATCAGTTGAAGTCGTTATTTTAACATTGCCAGAACATAATACTGTCATCTTCTTCTCACTATTAGTTACAACAATTCCTTTATTTTGTTCATATCTGGCATTCATAACCCAACTTTCGTTTGCTGTTAGGTGTACACTTGCCCCGGAGTCGATATACCAATCATTTTTGTTGAAATTCGCACTTAAAAATGCTGCACTAAATGCGTTTGATTGCATTCTTTCTTTATTTTTCTTATTTGCTGAATTATTTTCGTTATTCATGCACTGATTTTTGTAATGGCCGACTTGTTTACACCGGTAGCATTTCACCGCCTTGGTGTTTGACTTCGACGGAACAGTAGTACTACCAACATTACAATTTTTCTTGGCCATAGACAAATTATTCTTATTTTGCTTTGCATGATTTGAATGACTGACGAATGCACCGTTCATTTCATTCTCGTTGTAATCTACCGACTCCATGTCTAATAATTTTGTCTTGATATTGTCTGCCGTAATGGAAATGCCCGAATGTTCGATTGCCATGATCATTGGAGCAAAACGATCAGGCAATCCAGCCAACAACAATGACCCTGTCCATTGATCATTTATTTCAAATCCCGTTCCACTTAATTTCTGCGCTGTATCGATAATCTGCGTCACATATGACGTCATCGAACTGCAATTTTCTCGCCGGAAGAAATCAAATTTCTCAACAGACTTATTCTCCGTGAAAAGCCACTATCATCAAATAATTGCTGTAGTTTATTCCACAATTCTTTCGAAGATTTAACGGTTTTGACGTGGACATACAACGACGGGTCGATGGTCATAATCAATTTGGCTTTTGTTTTTTCGTCATCCGCGCTTGCTATTTCTTTTCCCGGTTCTGGCTTGATACAATGCTTCATGCCTTCGAGAACTAAGAAATTTTCTGCAGCGAAACACCACTCCGAATAATTATCGCGTCCCTTTAATTTCGGCACATTGATAAGGTAATTGGTAGCCATTTTTGACGAACAGTTTTTACACTTATACACTGCGATAATTAATACGATCAGTCAGTTCACAGCTAAATCGCACTGAATACTGTCTTTTAACACTTGCTTTACTGCAAAATCCTTGTTAAAACGACTCAATACCGCGATTTTATGAGCTTCTGGGCCCATAACCTATAATAAAACAACATATTCCCACTGACGAGTGGCACAGACTTATTTATTCTAGAGACAAAAGACAAACAAACATGTCTGCCAACAATGCAAGACGGATGGCAGCACTAGTAACATATTGTGTAGATATTATACCTTTAACAATTACATTCAAAACTTCCCCCCACCCCCCGCTCACCCCCTATCCATGGGGTCTTTTACTATGTTGTTTAAGACACTTTCCCCCACACCTCTGCCAAATTTTAAAACTACATGATTTTTTTTTGTGCCCACTTTTCCTTTCTTGCCTAAAATATAATGTATTTTCCATTACATGTCCTGTGCTTGTACCGTGATCGGATTTTTAATAAATTCAAGTTTAATGGTTTTTTTTATATTTCTCCAATTGTTTCATGATGCAAATACACAATATACAGTTTATATACAAATACATTACCCCTAAATATAGAGAAAGTGCGATGTACGGTTTTCTTTCGAAATCTCGAAATTTGACCGAAACTTTAAATTGTTATAACTTTTGAACATTTGAATAAATAATAACAAATGACTACTCATTTTAAAGCGAATTTATTTCTCTACAACTTCTTTCATGAGAACATTGCTGTATACCTAAGGACTGAAGCGCTAGAAGGCAAAGTGTGTCGAAAAGCGCGAGGCGAAAGAGCTTTCTTCGAAAATTAGTTATTTTCGTTGGCGGATATCTCGAAAACTATTGGAAATAGAAAGAAATGTGTAGGATCAGTCTTGTAGGAAATTTTGTCAGCTTTAATTTTGTATATAGAACGTTTTCCTCTATGATGCACCGTTGGTTAGATATAAGCGAAAAACCTAAAACTGGGACCTTCTGCGGGACCCCCCACCTTCGGGGACTTTTAGTATGTTGTTCGGGACACTCCCTCCGACATCTCTGCAAAATTTCAAAACTACACGATTTTTTTTCTTTCTATTTTTCGTTCGTTGCCTGGACTATACACAGGTAAAATATTTCGGTGTTATTCATTAACACTCTGTAGAATCACATTTCTGGACCCAACTCCTCTGCTCCATAATTATTGACTGGACTAATGAACATGGAAAGAGATAAGAATTAACCACAGTACACAACAAAAGAACTTGCATGACAAAACTACTGTAATATGAAAAATTACATTCCAATTCCTATCGGTATAAAAGTTGAGCATATCCATTTTGGCATCACCAACTAATTGGAGTTACAGGCTGTGATGGGAAAAGTACAAAAGGAAAGTAATTGGGCTGAATTACAATCACCTGAGAGACAATTTACTTAATTACAATTACAAATTACTTTTTCAAAAAGTTATCATTAAAATTACAATCACATTTACAATTACTTTACAAAATGGCAGTAGCTAAAAATTCATTGTTTTTGGCACAACTTATTAATGAACAAACAAGAAAACATACCAATGAAAATATTTTCAGAAACATTGAGTAACTTTTTGTTAATATTAACTCTAATTTTCATATTAGTTACAAAAACAGTAACGATGACGATATAGCAAGTGAGAATGATACTAATACTAACGACTACTAAATTGTAACAATTACAATTTTATTTCCAGTAAGTAGAAATTACATTTTTTTTTTTAAATATTGATTACAAGTAAATGGGACCAAAAAAGGAATTGTTACTGTAATCCGATTAGTTTTACTCAATTACTTCCCATCACTGGTTGGAGGTAATAGTTATGTAATGCAGAGAATGTGATAAAAATCAGGACTTTAGCTCATCCCATGGACCACCACGAATCGATACCCTATGCTATGTACAGTGAACACCACTTTATGTAATTGTGGATAATGTTATCAATCGGGAAATTCTATCACTTTTATGACGGCCTGTACGGATTAATACTGATACATTGAAAAAATGTTTATTGTGATCAATGATTCGGTTTATGTTATTACATTTTCCTTTTTGCGGATTTATTTCCAAGCACTGTACGTCATTCAAAATTTCGAATGATCTTAATAGGTTCCGCCTATTATACCACTAATTAAGTATAAGTGAAAGCTGAAGAAGAATAATGTCAATATTTAATAGCTTTTTTTTATTATTATTTTTTTTAAAGCTTTTACTTATATACTTAATCAATTAGTGGTATAATAGGTGGAACCTATTAAGATTATTCAATAATACTATACCACAGGAAACATCAAAATAATCAATTATATTCAATATTTCGTTTTTAAGGGTTTCGTTTCTAACTCAACTGTATTGTGTTGTAATGGAGGTAGCAATTCTGTTCCCAGCTCACAGGATGACCAGTTTGAGGGGTTGGCATTACATAACTTTCTGTTTTAAGCAATAAAACATGTTTCACATCACAGTTAAGCTGCAGCTTTTGATTTATGAAGATAGCAGTGTTGACGTGCAGTGATGGTTATTGTAAAATGAAAAGAACAGATCAGTATAGACTTCCAAAAACACTCGTAACTGAGTATGGAGTATTGGTTAATGTACTCCTAAAGGAAAGTAAAAACAATTAAAAATCTTTGTTACTAGTTAAAAAAATAGTTGCTTGCAGTCTGTTACTGTATTAGCATATGAGTGGTTCAATGATTCACAGTTACGTATTATTTTATGAATAAATGGCTTTTAATTCTGTTTTGTAGTGTATTATCTTATAAATGAATTAGTAACCTTCATTTAATTCCTTTGGCTACTGTTATCAATCGGTTAATATTATCAGATTAGCTGCGTCCCGAAGTGATCACAATAAGCAGCGTGCACTGTATTGTATTGAAATGAAAATGAAAAGTAAACATTCACCACAGAATTCGTGGGTTTTTTTTTCTGATTATTATTATTGACTATCAGTTGTTTCATATTTATACTAGCAGGTGCCCACTCAAAGAGTAACCTAAGTTTAACATTCACATTGTGTAATTTGGTAACCTTGTTAACAGTTGCCGCAAGCACCACAACTATAGCTCTCTGAAGGTATAAACGCCCTCCACAGATGCACTTTCTCCATCCCGTGCATATTTACACACAGTCTGGTCCCATCATTTGTGTGTGAATACGAATCACGACTTTCATAATCAATTCATTTCTTTAACTGAATCATGATTCGTTCGTTCAGTTCAATGATTCATTCAGTATGAACACAGACACTCGTTCACAAATTGTTAAGACTGTTGTAAAAGTAAGAAGTGAAGTGATGTTAAGTAAGGAGTTCTGCAGTGAAACTGGGCAAGGACGCCTACTTTTGTAATAAAAATCCCTTTAGGCAGGCCTACAGGCGGAGGTAGATTTCGAAGTGCTTTTGGTTTAATTTATTATCGCTGCATAGCACTCTTCTTCTTTAGCCTTGGCATGGAAAACCTGCAGTAATAAGAACTGAATTCGGTAAAGAGGAAGAGCCTACAATCATTTGTTTTGACAACAAGAATAGGATATAATATTCTGGGAGGCCGTGCGCAAGATCAGCAATGAATAAAATTAGCAAAGCCGCCAAACAAGACAAAATTATGATATTAATTCTTTTAAGTGTTATTATTTTCAAACATTAAAATCTCGCGTCATATGAGAACTATCAAGAAACTATTTATTGATTTGTAGAGTACTCATCAAGAGCTTTTCAACGATACCCCACAAGACGTGGTTTCAAAAGTTTCGAATTTTCATCCCCCACCCTCACTCGAACCCCCGAATCGTTGGTGTCACTGTGAACTCCATAGGGAGTACTCTAATTTATTCCAACAAAGTTTCCCTCTATACTTCATAGGGGCCGAGATATACATTTTTAAAAATTTCAACCCCCTCCCCCGACCACCCCCTTGGGCCAATTTTGCTCATTAACGAACTTGTCCGAACTATTGGGCCTAGAAATAACATATTAAAATTTGGTTCAAATATCTTCAAAATTACGGCCGCTATCGTGTAAAGATATAAATATATATATATATATATATATATAAATATCACAAAATTTTTTTTTTTGAACGGGCGGTGGTTTCGTACTTAGGGGAGCATGAAACGTAAAGATATGAAAGAATTTTTCGAAAATCATAAAGTGGTATCCATTGCAATAGGTAAATTTTTCTTCGGAAATCTACCTAAAAACTAAGGAATAAATACTAAGGGCTGTGTTCACCAACACCGATAACATTTCTCCGTATCGTGTATAATAAAAACTATGATTAATCCATTATCTCAAATAGTAAACCTTTTGGGTTTCACCTTGGTTTTCAAAAGCTTGGTTTTTGTCTACTACTTGTCTGACTTAAAATTTTCATAAGAGTAACCAACGTCATCTGGCGGGTGTTGTGTGAAACAGCGGGAGGAAGAATGGCTATAGGCTATGTCCGGGCGCTAAATGTACACGTTGCCATAGCAACGGAAAGTTTCCCCTCACACTGTCTCTCGCTAGTAGTTTTACAAATGGTCACTAGATGTCTCGCTGTTTTGGGGGGCGGGGCGTATAGCAGATAATTTCGTTTTCCACTTGAATCTTGTACAGAAATTGTCATACATGACCAAGTACGACGTGCATTCCTTTGTCCATTAGGGTGACTTATTCTGTGCTCTGCTTCATATTCCCTGTCACTGTGATCATCTCTCATGTTGATCAGATGTTCCAATCGCCATCTTGATGTTGCAGTTAGCTTGGTTTATCCTGTTTTATTGGCCGATATTTCACCAGTAAAACATTAGCTTGGATATAATTGAAAATCCAAGTTAACTGCAGCTGGTGAAACACAAAATGAACAATATCACAGCTTTTTAGTCTAAAAACCAGGATCAGACAGATTATCGGCGTTAGTGAACACAGCCCTAATAATTGTATTTAAAAAAATTTAAATTTGGGTAAGATGTCTTCAGGGGATGTGACACAAAGATTGACAGTGACTTCACATTACATGAAGTAAAATTTCGTTTTTCACAATTATCTTGAAAATGGCTTCAATGACTTTGTTTAAATTTTGTAGAAGCGGTCTGTGAGTTAAAACTTTTATTTCTAACAATTTTCCATAGACATTCTTTGAAAGGTAGTTACAAGCCACTCATCAACACAGGCTCACAGGACAACTGAATAAGCACTCCTTGCAATGCAGCCTCTGAAGAGAGGAATTTGTATTGCCCATGCTTAGGATAAAGAAAGTTGCATGAGTGCTTATCCTTTGGGGAGAAGTTATAAGCCACTCGCTTCATACACAAACCTTGGTTTTAAGTCTTGCCTCACGATTAATGTGAAATTAATTATGTCGTAAGTTTTATGCAGTTCCAAAGCTACCTGTGAACACTGATAATACGTATTGTTTCTCAGCTGTTTGTTGACAGTGGAATATGATGTGAATTTGATTTGATAAATTCAGTGTAATTTTCAGAAATTATATAATTTATCAAGGGAAGGAGTGGTTTGTTTGGATTTTTATTGTCCTTGATACTTCCAGGGTTAAACTATCAATATATTGTAGCTGGTGCCTGCGGCTTCGCCCGCCATTATTAATTCACTCCAGGATTTTAAAGAAATTTAGACTGGCAGTTTATTAAAAATGTTTGTGGTTCAGAGCTATGAAAATTGTAAGTAAAAATAAAATAGAATATTTTGTATTCATTTCACTTGTACTCGTCGTGAAAGTTAACACTGCGCCGAGTATACGCGAATTGTATAAGAGTAGATGCTGGAATATGTTAAGGGTAGAGGAAAATATGTGAATATTTCAAATCAGTTGTGTACAGCAGCTTAGGCTTTACATCCTGCCTCAATGCTGACCTTGTAATCATCTTCTGCATGAGCTGCAATAATTATTTTCTGAAGTGTTGCATAAGTGATATCTGATGGCATTCAGCTCCATGGGAAACTGCTAACAAAATGACAGTCTGTCATATTAACACAAAAATATTGTTTTTGCGGAATCTATATTTTCATGGATATAGGCCTACGCATTAACATTACATATTCCTCGATTAGAACATCATCGTGTGCGTAAATGCCACTCGACAGAAGTACAACTTGTATTTTTCAATTTTGGATTACTGTATTTTCTCAATTTTGGATCCTTGATTTTTAAATTTTGGAATTTCTAATTTTTTAATTTCGGATTTTATTTTTTTATTTTGGACTTTTTAATTTTTAAAATTTTGGATTTTTAATTTTTAGATTTTTTCAATTTTGAATTTTTTATAATGTGTCCCCCACTCAATGCCTGATACCTTTCCCCGTGCACTCACGTAAATTTTTTAATTTTGGATTTTTTAATTTTAGTTTTTTGATTTTTTAACTTTTGATCTTTAGATTTTTTATTTTGGATTTTTTAATTTTTTAAATTTTGGATAAGCCTAATCATTGAGTTTATTGTTTTCTGTGCAGTCCGTCACTTGCAGTAACACAACTTTTGGTTAGCTCTCGATTTACTCCTGCCCAGTTTCTAACTGTATTGGTCACAGATAAGATTCACACATGTTTCTGAAAAGAGCATTTTTGTATTCAGGGGCCAGACAACTTGTATTTATGTTGAAAAGGAAACAATAATTCCTACATTTTATTAAAGTGATATATTTTTCTCATAGAATTTCAAATTATGGGTTCTAAAAGTATTGCACGTTACCCTCAACATCCATTTTGCTTCTATTTACTGCAGTCCCATGGACCTCATAACTGTATTTTTGTTTCATGCTTATTATACAGGGTGGTCCATATGTCTTGTTAGTGTGTTGTCATGAAAACTGATTTGCATTTCATAAATTCTTTCGAATACGTATATTACCATAAAATAGGCACTAAATTGAGCATAACTCCGAAACAGGTCAACCGATTTTATCCAATACCAATAGACGTCTTCCCATGGACATTATAAATGTGTATACCAAGTTTCATAAAAATCTGGTAAAGCGTATTTGAGTTACCGCGTCTTTAAAATAAACACTAAATTGGGTTTTACTCCGGTACCGGTCTACCGATTTGTTCCATTATCAGTAGACGTCTTCCCATGTACAGTGAGTCCCACGCAAGAGTTAGCCAATGACGCGGGTTTCTGCGTCGCGGCTGGCACAGCTCCAACTCCCGAGCGTTCGGGTGAAATATCTACGCAAATAATGCCGCGGTCGTTGTAATGATTCAGGTTCTCACATTTACAGTTAAAATTACAATGAAAATAACCACGTACCTTATCACAAGAGATGTTAGAAATGTTCTCCTCTTGCATACGCGCAACATTGGCACCTTTTTTAGGGAATTTTCTTTCACGCGCGTAAGTTCAGCTTCCGAGATAGAGTTAATTTCTCTTGTGATATTGTCTTCAAGTTCTTCTTATGTATGGGAAATTGACCTATACACTTTATTTTTCAAGTTTCCCATAAATAATATTTACATACTGTTAGAAGAACTTAACGACAATATCACATAGGCCTATCACAAGAGAAAGTAACTCTGTCTCGGAAGCTGAACTTATGTGCGTGAAAGAAAATTTCCTAGAAAGGTGCCAGTATTGTCAGCTGTGTGTAAGTACTCAGTTAAGACCTGTCTTGTACCACCACCACCACCTCCTAACTCCTATCGGTAAGAATGCAGTAAAATTTTGTAACTTGGATAGTAAACCATCGAACGAAGAGGTGTGTTTCTTCTAGTTCGAGCGATTTCTGCTCGGTCGTAATGGTTATTTATATTTGTACAATGAGATTACATAAGAACATATTTTAAATATGTTAATCAATTTGTGTAGTTTAAATCATTCAAATGTGAGCTTACTGTATATATGAGAGCGTGAAAGCCAAAGTGGTGTAAGTCATGTTTTTAAAATTTTTAACCTAAGTATTGCAATGCAATGTTGAGGTATAGATCTGTTAAAAGAAAGATTGGTGTAAGTCCTAATTGTGTTCATACACTTACAAATGGCAGCAGAAGTATCACTGGTTAATGAAACACCTGCTTTGTTAACAGCCATAGTGGTGTAAGTCATTGACTTGCACCACTATTTCTGTAAGTGTTTTTGAAGTGTGAGTTGCTACATTTGCAGGTTTGTAAACTTTGCACTGTGTCTTATGAAACTGCTTCAAAGCAGTGATAACATCGACATTATTGACCATAAATTTATGGTAAGTGGCACTGCCTTCTTTATTTCTTACAAGCCATGCTGTTAGATCTAGCAACATCGCATTGGTAGTCCTATTGGCTATCAACATGCCGTAAATAAAGCAATGAACTCCATCAGAATCATCACATATTTCAGCTTAAAGTAATCCCAGTCATTGCCTATGGTTTAGAGAACATCTGGACACACCTGAAGAGCAACTGGAGAGCATAGAGAAGGTAAAAACCGTGTAGATAATGAGAGATTTATACACACCGTCACCTCTAATTGAGTACACAAGAGAACAGTTTTTCATAGAAGATTTTTGTGTTTATCAGCTATTACGACAGAACACCAAGCTATTACCATCTACAAACGAATACAAGGGAGAGGCACGGTATGATACTAGTGTCCTTCAGGAAGAATTGGCTGCTATTAAAGAAGAATTGAAGAGAAATAGAGTCACTTTTACTGGTATGAACTTATATCAAGCTGCTCACAGTAGGCCTAATTCATCTCAATGTGGCGGACGCCAAATCGTAGTAGGCCTACAGTATAATGCAATCTCCTATCCTCCCAATATTACTACTAGGTAATCGATTCAGCGTTTTCCTACAGTTTGGTGAAGGTAATGAACGGGATTCAAACCTTAACCTTAAAAGTGCTGGCGAATCAACACAGTTCACCACCGGAGCCAAGGATGAACGAATGAACGACTTTTAGACAGCAAATAACGGAAAGCTGACTGTTCCCAAGGAATTAGGCAAAGTTATTCTTTTCAGTGGCAGCCATGGGCGTAGTCTTCCACAAAGTGCATATGACAAGAAGAGAGATATCAGTGTTCTAGGTTAACTATATTAAACCTGAGACAACTTGCTCAGTGGTAGTACAAAATGACCCAGAGAAGTGTAGCAGCTTAATAAAAGATGACTCTGTTGTGGGTCAAATAACAGAGCTCTTAGGCCTGACAGGATAAGTGAGGTTATTACCAATAAATAAGAAAAAAACGCGACATCATATCGTACAATGAGGAGACACTGAATACTACAAATTCCTTCAGATATGTGGAGTCACTGTGCGTTACGTTATTATGCACATCACAAGTATAGGCTATGTAATATAGGCCTACTGATTTGGCCTAAATAAAGTCAATATTTGTGATGAAGAAAATTATCTGCAATAAAAATGTATTCAAATGCTTCCCACAGACCACCACAGATAGGACTACCTCCTGTGTTGCCAGATTTCAAGCATCATGGCTTGTAAGATATAGAAGGCAGTGTAAGTGGGCATTAATACCTCCCTAATGATTCCGATTTTGGATCCATAGAATCGTATGCAAGAGGTAAGACCGTCATTGTTCCAGCTGACTGGCGATCAATAATCGCTAAGTAAAAAAGAAGAAAGCTTTTTTCTGTAGCAGAATGTCAGTTCAAGACCTTAAGTCTACAAAGAATCTTGAACAAGCCATTACAAAGAGAGAGAAAAATGTCACAAACGAATCAATGTCAATAAAAAATACAAAAAAAACTACTTGAATTATTTTCAGTGATAATCATAATGAAATAACGACACCTTCTGGCAATGTTCAACACGAAAAAAGTGTCAACAATTTCTTGTGTAATTTATTATAGTGAATCTAACAAAACCTTCTGTTTCTCAGAATGCGTAAAACATGACTTACACCGCTTTGGCTTTAATCCCCTCATATGTTAAACCTTCCAGGATCAATATTCCGAAGATTCAGTGGGCGGCTATTTTGTTTCTATCTGGCAGTTGGTAGTTTATCGGCCACTCCATTCACCTGAAAGCTTAATTGGGAGTTGACCTTCCACACAGTTTTTGTCGGGAGGTTGTACCTTATGCAACTTTGAGATAATTTTGCTTCTGGTAGATAAATATGTTAAATATGTTATCAGGAGGTGATAATACAGGCCTTTAAATTCACAGTCTGAAACGAAAAAAGAATATTTCACTCTGAAAACTTTGTAATTTTGTACACTAAATAAAATCAGGTAAACTGATATAACAAAGTGCCAGAATTATTTTGTTTAATCAGTGATAATTGCAATTATGATATGCAGAAAATAAGATTTTTTAAGTTGATTTCCGAGTTAAGCTCCAAAACGATTAATTAAGCAGGGCTTACAGAAGATCTAAGGTCTAAAGTTTGTAAGCATATGTGAAGGAATATGTGGGTAGTGTTATTTGTCAATGCTGCCTGTATTGCAACTTCCAAAGCTGTATATGAACACTGTAAAACAATAGGTGGTCATGAGAACTGATTTGCATTTGATAAGTGCTTTTTAATATACTACCATAAAATAGATATTAAATTGGGCATTACTCCAGTACCGGTCAACTGATTTGGTCCAATATCAATAGGCTTCTTCCCATGGACGTTATAAATGCGTAGACCAAGTTTCATGAAAATCCGATAGTGTATTTGAGTTACAGCGCGTACAGACAGACGAACAGACATTTTCCCATCCCCACACAATCTCATAAAGTACCATTCTGGCACTTAATAGCCAAATATACAACATCATTAAATTCACATTGTTTGAAATACATAGTCCTACCCAAAAGTCCCCGAAGTTCATAAGTGGTGCATGATCAAGTGGTAGTATGAAGAAATGCAGCTAGGTGACACTTCATACATCTCTTGTGGGTCGTTGTACCAGACGGGTTTGTTCTGAGTTCACACAATTTAGTATTTGTAATATTTTTCCATTGTTGCATTTTGCTTACATTGTGATTTTCAGTGACATGTGAGGGACTCTAGATTTGTGTAAAATTTTGTTTCAAACTCGGGGAAAGCATGTAACAACCTTGGAAAGGAAGTCTAGGTCATAATGAAGCTGATTCTGAAGTTCCCTGCAGATCTACAGGCGATTCTGCTCCTGCTAGCACTCTGTAGTTGCTGTAGTTCTTCTCATGTTGAATTAATCAGACAAAATCCTCTGGCATGTGCCATACGATAGTCCAACATTGTTGCAGACGTCTTTGATAGTCAGCAGCGACATTTCAAATGTTAAATTCCGTCCAGAACGATCATCTTCATGAACCGTTTTTGAACTGCCTGAACCACTTATAGGTTTGTGTCTGGCCTAGACGATTGTCTCCAAATACTTTCTTTAACATCTCATGCGTTTCTGCAGCATTTTTCCTGAGCTTTAAAACAAGACTTGATGCAGGTGATCAACCTAGAATGGAAGAGGGATAAAGAATATAGGTCTCAATGCGTAAACATTGTTCGATTTAGATAACATTCACTATGCAGGGGTTTTCTGGGCCAGGGAACTCGAATCTGGGGTTATTTTTCCATGCTGCGCTTTCTAATTGTGGAATTCACTTCAAAACCAGATTTATAGCTGTTTCATTAATTAGGCCTATCAATCGTTTAGTTCAGTTTTGCGTGCAAAGTGTTAATAAATACAATATTTTAATTATTTTGCTCTTAATTGTTTAATCTTTCGATTAATTATCGTGGGCGAAGCTGCAGGGATCTGCTATAAACCATAAAAAGCTAAAGTAAGCTCTTTAGATATCTGCGTGCCTTGACATTATAAACAAATGAATCTACCAACGTGGGCTTACAACATTCAAGCAATCGCGATGCTTTTATTTCCAAGGTATGACAAAAATAGACAACGCCAACTGCAACCGATATGAGAACTGAAATGTATTACTGAGAACCGATGCTTCAAAACCGCAAAAAAATGCACGTTTCCTTCTTGTTTTTCGCTCATAACTCGTGAACGAAAGCTAAAATTAAAAATGTACTATACCAGAAACCTTCGTGGGAGTATACTCAACAATTTCCCAAAGTTTCATGATTATCAGATGATTGGTGTAGTAATGCATAAAGGAGAGGCATACATTCGTTTTTATATAGAAAGTTTAGCTCCCATAATTAGACTGAAAGGGAGAGATAAGGCAAACTACACATAAGCCTACATGGGAAGCCACCAATTCTTGAAGCGCTGGGTGGGGATGGCTCAAGTCGCTACCCTCTCCCACTGGCAACTGTGTGAGGGTACTCAATATTTCGAATTTGCAAGATTCACATTTAATTTTCACCCACTAAAAGTTCATATGAGTAGCTACTTTTTTGCATGTGTCCATCAGTAATGAAGATCTATCTATGCAAAATTTGAGGGTAGGTTTTGACATAACTGATTCCTTGATAGATATCTTATGGACCACACAACTCTGGTTAATGGTTAAAAAAATTGAACTAAATTGCTTACTGAAGAGGAAGTCCTTTAAATCAATGATTTAAAACTTTTTAAACAGGTTTAAGCTTCTTGTGAGAATCATCGGAAATAGTCGAAATGATAAAAACACTTTTGCTCCACTTACGTCACTTCATGAAATAAGTCTAGATTTGGGTGGTGAAGCAAAACTGTTTTATCTATTTGACTTTTCTAATGATTCACTACGCTCTATTGTCTGTATTACTTTGTTTTAATGTACTTTGTCTTGTAAGAAGTTAAATATTGCAACATGTGGAAATCCAATGTATTGCACACTCCTTATTGTATCTCTGTACTGTACAGGGTGGTGTTCGTCCATAAGTAAAAAGTTCATATTCTAGTGTAGGATTTAAATTCTTTGAATTTTTTTCTAATTTATCTTTGCCGTTTTAAGTTTTTATTGTTCACATTATACGTAGTATAGAGGAAATATTGTGAATCGTGACAAAAATTGAATTTGAGATGATACCAGGAAAGCATGTTTCATGATGGACACGTGAAGTGAGAATGAAAAATTCAATGCCATAGCCGGGATTTGAACCAGGATCTTTGGCTCTCCATGCCGATGCTCTAACCAACTGAGCTACCATGGCAACGTGCCGGTACAACATTAAATTCTCCAACTGACTCACAATCCCAGAATACCACCAGGCGTTCTCAATATGAGATACAAACCCAGTGGCGACTTACAAGCTGTAAGTGCTTAAAGACCCGGGCTTTATAGTAAACCACTAGTAGGTCACAGTGGAAGATAATTCTTTCACACTGGCCGTGTGTAGGCTAAGATGGACATGTGAAGTCAGAATGAAAAATTCAATGCCATAGCCGGGATTTGAACCAGGATCTTCGGCTCTCTGTGCCGATGCTCTAACCAACTGAGCTACCATGGCAATGTGCCGGTACAACATTAAATTCTCCAACTGACTCACAATCCCATACTATAAAGCCCGGGTCTTTAAGCACTTACAGCTTGTAAGTCGCCACTGGGTTCGTATCTCATATTGAGAACGCCTGGTGGTATTCTGGGATTGTGAGTCAGTTGGAGAATTTAATGTTGTACCGGCACGTTGCCATGGTAGCTCAGTTGGTTAGAGCATCGGCACAGAGAGCCGAAGATCCTGGTTCAAATCCCGGCTATGTCATTGAATTTTTCATTCTGACTTCACGTGTCCATCTTAGCCTACACACGGCCAGTGTGAAAGAATTATCATTCCATGTTTCATGATGCGTAGAAACAAACAAAAAAGTATTTTTTGATGATGTGTATCTGTCAGTTCATGTAGTGTCTGTAGCTGCTAAAGAGTTAATTGAATTTACTTCTTTTTTGAAATGAAACTTCTTTAGGCGTGCTAGGAATAAATCGAGAGCTAACCCAAAGTTGCGTTACGCTAGCATTACGAACAAAATCGTCACGTAAGTAGCAAGCATAGAGTTGTTATCGAAAGAGTGGGGCCATGGGAGAGTGCTGGGGGAAAGGTATCAGGCATTGAGTGGGGGGGGGGGCTATTACTGCTTCAAGCTAGTGGCGTGGTGAGCCCTTCACCATTATAGATGGCTCTACTCATTGCTTGAGATCGTTTACACATCACTAACATTGTCTGAACTTAACCAAAGCATCCCGTTCATGTAAACAAACACAGTGGCTACAATCAGTGACAGTTAGGGCATTAGTTCATCACAACTGTGAATTTCTTATTTTATTTTTGAAGTGATACTTCTTTATTTATTCAGATGATTTCCTTCTTCCGTTTGATATAATTATATATATTCCTCTATTTCATTCTCAACGTTGCCAAAGAAGTTTCACTTCTGTTGCGTGGCATTCCACGCACCCGATTTGTTTAGTTAAGGACTTTTTTGAAATTTCATCGAACTGGAAACTAATTGGTTACTATAACTGAAATATTAATATGACTTTTTGTGAAAACTCTTTTTAAAGCTTTGGTTAAAAAAAAATGGTACTAACGGTTTTGATAAAAATGTAAATTTCGAAACATCTATATGTGGCTAATAAAATGGCTGTATTGGTTTTTCTGAAAAAATTGCACAGGGTGTACTTTACTCGTGTCCATTACAGTAAAGTACTAGAGGAAGTTATAATGAAGACACATTTCTTTATAAAGTTAATAGGTACTTACTGTTGCGAAGTGCAGTTACCTCAGTTATGACAATAAAAGCAGTGACTTGCAGGATTAGTGTATTTTCCATGACCATTGCATCTTTGTCATTTAAACTGAATATCAGCGAAGTCACTGAACAATAGAATCAGATGCACCCAAATGAATTATTACAAGAGCCCACTGATAGAATGATAGAATTTTATAACAAAATTGTAATTTATTAGAATTAGCAAACAAACCATTAACTTAATGATTGAATGTACATAACACTGTAGATACTTGTATATAATTAATATCTGTAATGAAGACATAGCCTGTAGTATTGCAAACACTTAAGCAATGGAACATGCTGTTTTAAATCAATTTAAAAAAAAAAAAAAAGAGCCCACTGGTAAATCTAAATATATGATGCGATGTGATGTGGTAACAACATTCTCTTCATTTTCACAACCAATTTACGTGAACAGAATGTCATACATAATAATTATATTATACTAAGACTCTAACTTTTGAGTTATGTGAGTTTCATATCAGATTATTTATGTAGGCATGATTCTATTTATAGAGTATTAGTTTGCCAATATCAATTCTATATTTTCTCACATCTCGCATCATAGAATGGGAGCATCTCACACATAGACTGCACTAAGCTATAATGTTTTTGTGGGGAATGAAGATTTCCAATAGAGTTTTCAGAGTACCAAAAAGAGTAGTACGAATAATCTGTAATATTCGAAGATTCGAAAGCGTGAATTTACATTTTATAATCTTATAAATTGTAACTGTATTTTCCCTGTCGTATTTAATAGTTTTATCTTGTCCCCAACACGTTTATAATAATTTGGAAATCCAAATACGAGATACGAGTGATCTGTGTTGTGCTCTGTCAAACATAAAACCTAGTATCTCAGAGCTGGTGAAAGTAAAACAGTGCCAATCATCTCACTAATATTCAGTTTTTAATTCTACATTGGACATTAGTGTTTCTACATTTAACTTTTTTTTTAACTGTACTGAGACTCAAATAAAATTCACAGTAATTAGATATGCATTTTCGCATTTTATATGTGTGTGTGTGTGTGTGACAGCAAAAGCATCACAGGATAAATAAGAATAATAAAAGAGGTGAGCAATATTAATTTTATTTTCAAGTATTATAGGGATCTTTTAAAGTACAAAAGTGCTGACAATCACGTTTTTAGGCCTTATTCTCCCCATCGCTATCAAGGGGGGATGGGTGAGGTGAGGATTTAATAATATTCGAAGGGGGGCGTCAGCTGAAAAAGTTTGGGAACCACTGGTTTAAACCAAGAAGTTTTTACAGCTCGAAATTAATTGATTTTAGCATGATATTAAAATTAACACGAACATAATTTTATTTTAAATGCGCAGATTTCAGCTGTTACTTAAGGTCTCAAGATCGTTTTCATGTTCAGTAATAATCAATATAAAATCGATGTCAAAGTGAGTTTCATTTTGATGCCATTATGTCACACGTAATGAGTTTATGATAAAAAATATTTTATGATAATTTTAGTTGTGTTTCTCTGTTATATTTGAGAGGTAAACTTCATCAACGTTAAGAGCAGAATACAACAAGTTATTTGGCAAAATATCCACTGAAATGGATACAAGTTAACACCAAAAATATCAGGCTCTGATTAAAGAAAAATAAATTGACTGCTTCACTTAACATGTATAACCTTTTTTTCTCCATTCGTATGTATTAAAGTGCTGTTTGTTATTTTCTGTTTTACTGCTGACAATTAATTATTACTGTCAGCAAAGAATGTTTGAGGGATTTACAAGATTGCATGAGACAGAATTATACAACACGCTATGTTTAGGGTTTAAACGTAAAATGTATTGATTTATGTGTCAATACAATGATGTTACATGTTTGCTTTTCATTTCTGTTTCATGGTTTGCATGATTTATAAATGATTCCGATAAAGAGTTCTACCTACTCTAGTATACACAGCGCAGCGTAATGCGGTTGTATAGAGCAATGATTGGTGTTACAAGTAGTAAGTAGTTCTGAGACTTGTGTTTTATTGTAACAAGTCAGAGAAAGCTATTGCAAGTGCGCAAGAAAGGTACAAATTATGCATAGATGGGAAGAATTCGGAAAATGTTTGTTCGGAAGTGAAAGATATTGAAGTGGAACATGGTCAAGAAAAATCCTGGAATTTCATCAGAGTTGAAAGAAAGCGTTGGTAAAGAAACAAATGTTGGAATGCTCACCAGAGGGCTTAATAAAGTGCCTAGGAAGAAACTGTTCATCACTAAGATAAATAAAAAGAAAGTAAGTGGTATTCTAGTCTGATAAAGCAATATATATAAACGACATATCAAATAATTTGACCTACAGTAAATACATGATTTATGGTGACGATATTGTACTCTATACATACCCACGACTCGACCGTGTGAATGACACTATCGAAGAAATCAACTGTGACTTAGACTCGATTTCTAAATGGGCAGAAAGACACGACTTAAAGCTAAATCCTTGGAAGTCACAAACTATCATAATAGGGCTCAAGTGGCAATTGTCCAAAATAGATGCTAATTTTCTAAACCAAGTGAAATTAAATGATTCTATAATTCCTTATAGTTAAATACCTTGACATACACATTGACCATAATTTAATGTGGGATATGCAAGTTGCTAATATTTGCAAAACAACATTAGCAACGCTGCATACTCTGTATGGTATAAAAGACTGTCAATTAAGAAAAACACTTGTTCAAACTCTCATTATGCCTCATTTTGAGTATTGTGACGTCCTACTTATTGACTTAAGCAGTAATTTGACTCAAAGACTACAACTTGTTCATAATGCGTGCGTCAGATACATATGTAACATTCGTAAATATGACCGCATAACCCTGTCACTGGAATCATTTCGATGGGTACGACGTGAGCGAAGATATTTTCACTGTCTCATACTGCTCTATAGAATCCTGCATACCTCAACACCTTTCATCTTTCCAGTCGCTTTCATTACCTTTCTTCCTACCATAACTTGGGCATGCACTTTCAGCTTGACCCCTTACTATCCACGCCTCTTTACAGAACTACACATTATTCGAATTCGTTTACAACAGCTATTTGTCACTGGAATTCACTGCCTAGCCATCTCAGGAGCTGCCAAACGACTTCAGAGTTCAAGCGCCATTTAATAAATTTTGTATACAATAACATTTAGGAATTTATGCTAATTAGTAATATATATAGGCCTATATATATATATAGGGTTACTGTACCAGTAGTTTACCATTTAAGGCGTTTTATTTCTTTGATAAAGACTATAATACACAATACTACAAGAACTGAATAAGTAATTTATGTAAAAGAAAGTTTGAAAGCTGCTTTACAAAATGCATATAAAAGTTTTCAATATTAAACAATTGGTGTACTACTTATCTCAGTTCAAAAATAATTTGTTGTGATGTACCTGTAGTTGACCACTACTACCCAGTTCTTGACCACTGCTTGCACCAATAGTTGACCACAATTTATATTAATGAATTTTGTTGGAAAATATATGAAACTTATATGTTTGCAGGTTGCAGAATACGTGTTGCATTTGGCAATAAAGCAGACTGCATAATGTCATTCTCAGAACAAAGTTTAGACACATTGTATGTAACATGTGCCTTACAAACATTCGCTAATAGGAGGATCGGAAACATAATTTGCTAACTCTCCACCCATGAAATCAACACATTTGCAATATAGGCAATTCATAATAAATAGCACCTGTTATCTACCCATTTCTTGATCTACCAATTCCTTAGAAATTTAAGGGCCTTCATGTCCTGAATAGGAAACTTCCCCCCCCCCTTCCTTTTTCCACTTTTGGGGCAAGTTTGAAAGCCTAACTTGTTCACATTAAACATTCTTGGGCATGTCCATGGTAACTCACGTTACAAACTGACTTATTTTTACTTGTTAAACTCTTAATAAATAATTTTCAGAAAATACCTAAGCAGCCAAAATGCATGAGTGAAACCTCTAATAAATGGAGCACATGTTGCATGCTTTGTGTGAATTCTGGATCACAAATGTAAAGATTATTGAGATTCAAAGTTCGGTAACTCACGTTACAGAAATTGGACATGATATTTGAAACTCAGATTTCAGTAAGCATTTTCTGCTCTTTTAATGGCTCAATAAATACATGTTTTGCTGTACTGGTAGGTTATCATGTTGGAAATATGAATATTAAAACAATTTGTAATTTAAAAAAAATTAAATACAGTTTATCTGACATAAAACAACTGCCTGATGGTAACTAACGTTACGGTAACTCACGTTACAATTTGTCCATTATACACTAAATCAAAACAGTTTGCTTGTAAAATAATCAAACATTTTTAAACATGTAACCTACATTTCTCTAGAAGGAAAAAGAAAAAAAAATCATTTTTTCATAGAAACATGTTTAATTTAAATTAGGTTCTTTCCAGCAATTCTAGAAATACCAGTTCCCTTACTGAATTCGATTTCCTTTCATTTTACCTTTAGGAACAAGCAAAATCTCAATTTTCTGTTTGAAATTAATGAAAGCTGTTCTTTTTCATCTGTTCTGAACAGAACATTGCTTTCAACACTTCTGACAGGTCACTTCTATGTCACCATGTTCATTGGCATCACTTTGACCTACTGCTGCATACCGAAACTTAACTATACCTTTTATACTGTTCTGATGGAACTCAGCAAGGACAAAACCATTTTTAATATTCCCTTTTATTTAACATGGAATAGAAAGTAACTTTCAGCTTCAAAGCTTGAGGTGTAGAACTGACGATAAATAGAAATTCTGTGTGATATTCCAGCACTACAAGAACTTGAAGACTCAGCTTCATCAGGCCTATCTATCCTTTGTCTTTATTCTTTCTTCCTGTTTAATTGCATTTCTTTTCCTTTCCCTTATTGTAGGTAGTTATTGCATTTGTTTTTCACTTAGTTTTTCATACATTGTTTTTGCTTTTTCTTATGTTCTTCACTAGCAGGTGCCTGCATCTTCGGTCACGGTAATTAATTCAAAAATTAAAAATTAAGAGCTAAATAATTAAAATATCACGCACAGACAGACAAACAAACATTTCCTCTCATTATTATAGATAATTTTCCTCATCCTTTAACTTCTGACTCTGACTTTTAATTTTTTCTGCTGCAGATAAAGGCATGTCTGAAAAATAATCCAAAAGTCCAAAATTTACAATTTTAATGAAAAGTACTTATGGAGACAATGTTACCTATAAATTAGGTATCAACTTGCCTGCTGTATTAATGAAAAGCTGGTTGTATTTTCTCCTTTAAGTTAAAGTTTGTACTCGACTGTGCTAGGAAGCATCAATGGTAACTCACGTTACACAAATTGAAAATAAAATTATGACTTCTAGGTTATGCATGGAAACTCAAATCAATGCTAGTGTTTTTTTAATCAACAAGTATGAAATGAAATTAATTTTTTGTTTCTATAACCTAAATTTGAAAACCGTAATAACAACTTTTCAATGTTTCTGGTAACTCACGTTACAAGGTGCTATGTACTTTTGAAGTCTTAATAAAAGGCATAATATAAGAAATAATTACAATTTGAATAATATGTTTACTTACCTAATATGTTGATAATATTTTCCAATAATTTTGTATTTTCTATATATTAATACACAAGCACAAAAACCATTGGAAAACAGACCTAAAATGAAGACATTAGGAGTGCCATTAGAATAGTGGGATTTCCTCTCAAATTGCAAATAAATGCAGGGTGTAATCCAAGAAATTTAATGCTACCTACATTCTCTCAACCTTTGACCTCCTGAAAACAGTATTGTTGTTAAAAAAATAATTTTTTTAAAAATTAAGGATTTTGTCCTGATTCTCATGGACATGCCCTCTTGAAGGATCTTTCAAAATATCCAGTACATTCTCTTCTTTTACATAAGCATGCTATTCATTGAACCAGTTTCTATTTCTTCCACATCTGCTCTAGCTGTATGAATACCTTCTAAATGCCTTTCTGACATTATTGGACACCACGTCATGAACGATTCGAACCAACGTCTATCTGGTTTGTTGTTTTTAAAAGGAATTTTTCTATTTGCATTTATCTTTAAAATCTTGTTTTACAGTTTCAAACATTGTGTGCCTTTTTATTGCCAGGCACTTCTTTTGCACAAGGAAATATCCCAAGAAACAAGTAAATTTTCCTAAATTTTTAATGGAACAGTACATTTTAGTTTAATTAGGAATGAAGAATGTGGTATGCCATATTTCCTTGCAGTTTTTCTTATGTTGGACCATAAATATCACTTGTAAGGTGCTGGTCAACTACTAGAGTAAGGGATTCCATTTGTTGACCGCTAGTGGTCAACTACTAGATACCCGGCCATTTTGGTGTTTCAGTAGTTGTCCAGCCTTTTGTTGTCCTAACAATCAAAAACTGGTTGGTAGCAATACGTCATTAGCATTAAGCAATGTGCATTTTAATCATATGAATTACAAAAGAAATGAATATGTCATTAATCAGTATGGCTGTACAAGAAAAATGCGCAGCTTACCTTCTCTATTAATATCTGAAGCAAGCCACGTTGCACCACCAGAAAACAATGCTACAGAATGGCAACCATTCAGTAGATTCAGTACCTGATAATTGTGTTTGGTGAGGCAATCCCTACTCTTTCAAATGACATATAATTTTATACTCTTTGGTTTAGCACAACAAAACACTGCCTTATTATATGCTGATTTGGTTAACTATAGGTGCATGGTCAACTACCGGTACAGTAACCCTATATATATATATATATATATATATATATATAATTTTCATAAGATTTTGTAATAACTAAGAATGTATTTGTTTAGTCTTTCATCTTTTTTTTATTTCTTATTTTAGTAATTTGTAATATATATTATTCAAGTACTTATGTTCAAATTTTTTCTTTGTATTTAATGTACGTTTCTTGTATTAGGGTATATCATTTCTTGTTAATTTATTATTATTATGTATTTTGTGTTTTTGCCCTGGCTGAGTGGTAGAGAAGGCCTTATGGCCTTAACTCCACCAGGTTAAATAAATAAATAAATAAAGCCAGTTGACTGTAGTAATGAAATTTCTAATCTCAGCTCTAATTGATGGTTTATGCAATAAAATACTAGGGTTCAAGTCAAACATCTCCGTTGTGCATTAATGATGGCCACTGGCATAACTTATACTCCTGCAGCTTACCAGACCTATGCATGTTATTGTGTCTACTTTGACAAGACAAGGGAATAGATATGTAAGCATTCATTAACCACAGATTATTGTCTCTGTTGGACATTACATGAGAATATTATACCTGGGAAAAATCCCTCTGACACTGGGACTTGAACCCAGGACCTTTGGCTATTCGCGCCAATGCTCTACCTACTGAGCTAAGCCACAGTTCAATTCACAGAGCCAGATGGAACCTCTCTCCTATGACTCATTGCCCTAATGGTCTACCTCACAGACAGACAAGTTATGCCATAAGTTGGTGCGAATAGCCAAAGGTCCTGGGTTCAAGTCCTAGTGTCAGAGGAATTTTTCTCCTATATTATTCTGAAGGCAAGGGAACTTCACTTATATACAGTAATTGGATTATTTGTCTATAAAGAGGCCTGAACCCAATGGGGGGGGGGGGGCAAACTGCTCCATGCACACATGTAAAGGGGCGAAAAATGGCCAAAAGCGTTGTTTTTATTGTTGGGGAGATAAACAAACAAATAAACCAATGTTATAATATTTTATTAATACTTTAATTTGTATTTCTAGTTCCCATTTCAAAGCCTTTTAAATACATAAATACCACAGCCTTTTGTTAATGAATACGTGATAGCTAGTGACAACATGACTATATGAATGAATTAGGGATAGGTCCTCAATACTTTCGATACCTCGATACTCTCGATACTTGCATGATATCGGCATCGAGCGATACTTCAGAAAACTCCCTCGGTACTTTTTCGATACCTCTGCAATTTAAGGAAATGCGGTATCTCTTTCTGCTTTTCGTAGTCTACTAAATATAATAATTTTTTTACAAAAACTAATTTTAGTTTTAATGTAGAGTTTAAAAATAATTATAGGCTACTGATGACATTAAATTTTGTCTCATTAAATATGCACTCTTAATTTAGTTGGTATTACACAGTTATCTCAACTTTTAATTTTTAATGTACCTATTTATTGAAACTGGAAATGTTGACGGTATTGAGTATCGAGAAAATCTGGTATCGACCCATCCCTAGAATGAATCATTCTAACAGTTTTAATAGAAGTGAACAGTTTTAAATATCATGCTCTCGACATAACACTGGCAATGAAAACAGCAACTCTGCAAAACTCTTGATCTTAATTTGCCACAATGAACTTCAGGATGCATATCCGAACGTGGCAATTTTTATAACAATGCCTGTCTCATTTGCATCCAATGAAGGAGGTTTAGTAAGTTAAGAGCAATAAAACGTACTTAAGAAACAGGAAGACAGAAGAACACCTAACAAACCTGAACATCAGTTCAAAGATCTCATATGATTATATTATTAAGACTTGAGCGGAATGAAAAAGAAAGCTCATATTTTTAACTTAAAATAAGTTTTAGAATATAAGTTTGTTCCATTGTTTTTTGTTATTGATTTCTGTCAAGTTTTGATTATCTCATTGTCATTTATAGTAAATTGTAAATAATGTTTTACTCTAAGGAATGTTAAAGATTATACATTATCAAATAATGTTGCTTTTATTTTTATAATTTTATCATTTATTTCTTAAAGTCATCATGGCAATCTATAAACAAAACCCAGATGGCATTGACCAGTCACACCAACTTTAACATGGATTTACGCATATAATTGGTCATAAAACAACAAATTTAAGCCAATACGTTTCTTTATGATAATCAGAAACTTTGCCAGGATTTTTCGCAAAACACGGTAGCCCACCTCATCATATAACAGCAAATATAAGCCAACAACTTTTCACATTTTCGTTCACATGAAAAACATGAATGCACCAACATTTAATTGCAATATATACCTTCTCGTAGTCTACAACTGCTTCCGTGATGTTGCTGGCACCAGCTGCAATTCAATATTTCTGGCTTGGACTGAAATTTCCTTGGGATTATCACTCATATTTTCACAATCTTTTTATAAATACTAGTTCATATGCATTATTGTTTACAAAAAGCGACTCATATTGGATACATATCGCATTTCATATTGGCACGTACGGTTCATTGTTGTTCCCGATTCAAGGGGCGGTGAGAATATGACAAATGGCTGACTATCTTTCATTATAATTAATTTTATACGGTATTTTTGTTTCAATTCATATAATTTAGAGAGCTTTTACTAAAAAATATTGTATGCACCACGTACGCAAAAACTTTATCGGACTCATCTAGTATTTCAGCCTCTGCTTTCGCCTCGGCCGCTATACTAGATTCGTCTGCTAAAACGTTATTTTGCGTACTTGATACATAAATAGCTATTATCTATGTGTTCTGTTTTTAGTCAAATCTTTGCAAGTAGGCCTATAGTTTAATTTTTGTATTTCTTTAAAATATTCTGTGTTAAAGTTAACTTTTTTAGGCGTTTATGTTTTTTTAAATAGTTCACTTTTGTCTTAATGTAAGTCATACACTACCTGTTCATTAATGAAAGAATTAATGGAACCACAATAATCATGCTTTGTACTTCATATTAAACCTTCTGTTTGCATTAATTTACATGGTTACGATTAGTAGCATGAATAAAAATTTACTGCCGTCATTAATTGGTGGAGGGGGGTGTCGAATTACCTTTCTGCCCCGGGAGCCAGACAACCTACTAGATCCGTCACTGGTAGGCAAAAGCAATTGTCCGGAACGACTTGTTAAAAAAATATGTATAAAACTGTAGTAGAAGTTATGAGACATTCCTGTCATTTAATTTTAATTTTATTAGGTTGTAAATACAAATTCAGTTTTTGACAGGAATCACCATATTTACTTGTGTAATAGACACACTTTATTCCCAATTTGTTGTAATAAACTAGGGAGCATCCTTTATGCAAAGAAAACAAAATTATGGAAAAAACCACATTTATGTGTAACAGTCTGAGTGTAATATGTGTGTTTCTCATCTGTTGATACTATCAATCATCATCAGGGCCCGGATTCTAATGACATGTCATCTTTTTATTGATCCTGCATAGACATTGCCAGCTTGTAGATAAATCCTAATCATGGCCTCTAGATTATAGAAATACATTTTTATTAGGTCATTTTTTGTCATTTTAAGCAATTTTATATTTTTAGGGCATTTATTTAAATTTTACGTCATTTTTTTGTCATTGCCGTGTCATTTGCTTCCTTATTTAGTCATTTTCATGTACTGTACTACATTGAGTTTTTTCGTCACTAGCGGTGCTGTCTTTGAAGTGTTGTTTGTTTAATGCAAGAAGGAAAAATTCGGCATTAAGTGTTGTCATGTCTCAGTCGGAAATGAGAATCAAAGAAACGCTAAAATTTTGTATTATATTACTATTGTTATTAGATTGACTTGGCACCTGCTTGGATTTGAGAGTGCAAACTACTGTTTACCCTCAATTAAACAACAATATAATCCAGCAGACCACAAAAGGAAATGCCGAATTTTGTGTCGCCAGTGCCTCAGTGCCAGTATAAATTTCTGTGAGAAAAGAAAATTCACAACATTACACTTATTTACAGTTTTTACAATTATGTACAAACTAGTCTATAACTTTGTGTGTACAATAATAATCTATATTAATAAAAATGAATTTACAAAAGGGTTGTTGCCGCATCACTTGAGAACGGCTCGACCGATTTGGCTGATTTCTTTTTTGTTGTGTTCGTAATTGTCAGGAGAAGGTTTGTATGAAAGAAAATTTTTGGAAAATCCACGGGAAAAGTCGGAAAAGTGAAATGAGGCACAGTTAGAGAATTCTGCTGTCAATTGTTTATATAACAAAATAAAAGTGTGACAAAAGAAGTGACATAGGTTGAGAGTTTTGTTTACATAAAAAAAGAAGTACGAGTCTTGCAACCAAGCTATTAAAATGTGTAAAAAGAAATGCGACATTATGAATATGACATTATGAATATTGTGTTAACAGTGGTGTGTTAAAAAGATTATTTTGGTTTCTTGGAAAAATGCCGCCAATAAGACGTCTTAATATCGGTCGGCGTACGCGCAAAGCAAGAGAAAATAATGCATGATAGTCGAGTCAATGAGATTGATGAAGAACATAGACAGCGTTTGGAGGCAAAACTAATAAAAATTTCTCAAGCGCGATCAATTATGACTCCGGAACAACGGATACTACAGTGTAGTTCGACTCGCTCAGTTGGAGATAACGCAGACAATAATTTGGAACGTAGACAAAACAGACGGCCAAATGTAACAATTCGACATGAACGTTTGGCGTTCAGATACGATCCATCAATCGATTACGCTGCGGAGGTAACGGTGGATTTCGGAACCATGAGCACCGTTTGTCAACATTGCAATGCTTTGAGGTTTCGACATGAACCGCCAGGAAATCCTATCCACTAATATATCACTCATAGCTGTAGGCTTTGTATTAGTTGAGAAATAGGCCTAGGGATGTTTATCAGAGGCCCGAAGCATCTAAAAGAAGACAAAATGGGATGGAACATTTTCAGTCCTATGCACGCAGTATATTATGTCCCAGGTTTTTGGGAAGGAAAGTATGAAAGTGATATTGAATTTATTTTTTTACTTCAGCCCCGAAACGGTTGTATGGTAATATGAGAGTGTGAAATACAATTTTCTGTCAAGACAATACAATCTTATGTAACAGGAAATTCTTTTTCTTCTTATTTGCACTCCTCCCAGGCATGGTGTGTAGAACCAATGGAATGCAACATTCGACATCCTCTATGAGCCATAAAAAGCTATATCTAGCGTTTTCTGAGGGAATAGTTTGAGTGCCATATGTCGTTCTTCCTCATTTCGAATTCTACATACATATTATATAAGGACCTAGAGTTTCAACATCGAAAGTAATCCATAAGTTAATTTCATATTACAAAATACAAAACCCGGGCGATGCCGGGCCTTTTAAGCTAGTTTTTTATAAATATCAGTTTTTAGGTAATTTTTTATAATTATTAAGTCATTTTCTTTAAAATTTAGGGTCATTTTTCAAACAATTTTAGGTCATCAGAATCCGGGCCCTGATCATCATACATGCAACACAATCAATATGTAAATTAGTCACTTGTTAGCTGGTGCATCTTTTAAAAGATAAAGCCTGTTGATTTAGGACCAAATCGGTTGACTGTTACTGGGGTCACGACTAATTAACGGTCACATGCTTTTTAAATAACAAATTTCCAGTAATCGATACAAGTGAATATGCTGTTGGGAACCGAAGACAAATGACTGGGTATTGGTAAGCCTTCAGATGTGTTGGCAAAAATAAAGGGATATTGTTAATGTGAGGAATTTGTTGTAAATTCATTCTAGTTTTCCCACTTATTTTTTCACTGATCAAACTTTCTCAAGAAACCGTGGTCTAAAACTCAAGAATCCGGCCATGAAAGCCTCAGATTAACCAATATTCTCTACATTTGTGTTAAGTCCAGTAAGTCATATTCAAAAACGTACAATAATTATGGATGTGTGCATCATGGGTTTATCCATCTCTAAAGCGATGTTGGGTAGGTAAAGTGTGTTAAGTCACTCTAATTCTCAGTAACAAGAAGGTGAACTTAACTCTCTTTGCCCGCGCACCTGCGATATGTAAAGTAGAGATCCTATGCCCAGTTTCTATAAACTCACAAAATAGGCCTACCTATAGGTAAATTATCCAATGGACAGAATTCACATAAGGATAACCTTCTGTGTTTCTACAATTTCTGAAGTATTGCATATTAACTCCATCTGGTAGTTAGTTTTACCTCTTTACCATGAAAACTTCAACATTTTCTTTTAGGCTAAAGTCTATTTTAAATTCACTGCAATGAGCTGATCAGATGTCGTTTTTGACAAATCTTTATTTCGTAATCAACAGGGCCTGGATTCTGGAGACATGTCATCTTTTTATTGATGCTGCATAGACATTGCCAACTTGTAGATAAATCCAAATCATGGCCTCTAGATTATAGAAATACATTTTTATTAGGTAATTTTTTCTTATTTTAAGCAATTTTATATTTTTAGGGCATTTATTTCAATTTTAGGTCATTTTTGTGTCATTTCCTTCCTTATTTTGTCATTTTCATGCATTTACTTTAAATAAATGACTAGGTTACTATAATGCAACATTTTTGTAGAATCTACTTTAAAAACAATTTTCTTATTTTTCTTCTCAAATGTTCCAATCAAGAACAAAGTTTTTAGACCTACAACATCCTTTCTACATTTACAGTGTTTACAATTATGTACACATTGGTTTATATCTTAGTGTGTAATTTTTATAAACAAAATATCAGTTTTTAGGTAATTTTTTATAATTATTAAGTCATTTTCTTTAAAATTTAGGGTCATTTTATAGGTCATTTTTAAAACAATTTTAGGTCATCAGAATCCGGGCCCTGGTAATCAAGTAAGATTTTGTTATGCAAAACCAAAATTCAATTTTTGTTCTTGCAATACTTACTTGTAATCGTCTAGCTGCGTCTGCAGTCCACAAGTTACTGATATGTGAATGTGATCCATTGTTATAATCTACTGAGGAGTGGAGGGGTCATAGTTCAGTTTGGTGTGTTCATTACGGCCGAGGTTTACTGCATTTCACAACAATAAGTTCATTATAGTTTTCTTGTTACTATGGGAAACAAAATATTAATATTTTAATAAAATTGTTTGTTTATCTTGATACCTATTGTAATGTTTGTAACAAAAAATGTTCATTTTAATTTCCTCTACAACTTTAAAGTGCTAAGTTTTGATGTATTACCTAGTGCAGTGTTTCTCAACCTGTGGTCCACAAAGATGGTGCAGATGGTCCGCAGACATAATTTAAAAATATCATAAAGCAAGTGGAAAGTAAAGAAGTAAAACTCTGGTTTTAATATTTTTCCAATTCAATAACTGTGTTTCCGTCGAATAAAAAAATGTATTTTGATTTATTTCGTTATAATGACCTATAATTAATTCCCCAAATATTAAGAATATGAGCCTACATATAGCCTACTTTTAAAAATGGGATTAAAATTAGGGGTCCATAAAAATGTTAGACATTTTAGAGGTCCTAGTGTTCAAAAAGGTTGACCTAGTGTAATGGAGATGGCGTAGAAAAATTGAAAATGGATACTGTGAAGGACTTTTCTATTCACAACTCTTATAGCTTTTGGTGCATTACGCACCAGCCCAGGTGGGCTGTGCCCCCTCGGAGCGACGACCAACTCCTCGCTCTTGTTGTTACTGTTACTCACTGTCAATTGAACTCCTCCACTCCTTGACTGTAACTATCTCACACCTCCTCTGCAACCTTCCACCGTCTCTTTCTTTTAAATTTATAACCATCGCACATGCACACTTGTTTCTTCTTCTTCTTCACTTGGACAGTGCGTATAGTGCCCAAGTTCAAATATCTCTTGTTTATAACTGGTCACGATTTTGCAGTGTGACAATACGAGTAAAGCACCCCCTAAGTCATTTTTGCAGAAAAACGGATATAGCTGTTTTATTAGTAACAGATAAGAGTTTCCAATTTAAAATTTGTATTAAAATTGTTAGAACCAATTTTTTAAATATTACAAATTTTTAAATAATGATAAAAAATCCCCTTAATATTTCATTTATAAAACTTAAATTCTGGGCGGTTCGATAAACTTCCAAAAAAGTTCTTAATTCAAAAAATTAAGTAAATACAATGAACTATTTACCCGCTGTGCTTGTCCACAGACAGACAGATAGACCTCATTCCAAAAACACTTTTTTCGGTTTCTAGGCATCGTGATCACGATTTTGATTTTTAATTTGATAAAGAAATGTGTTTAACAAAAAATATTCATTAACATTTTTTCTGCAACTTTACTGTGCTAGGTTTTCATTTATCATGTACTGTAATAGAGGTGGCCTAGAAAAAAAAAGAATGGTTACATGTAAAGTATCTCCTAAGTAATTTTTACAGAAAACCAATAGAGTTATTTTTTTAGGCAAATACTGGTTTTGAAATTTACATTTTTACTAAAAACATTAGAGCCTTTTTTTAAAAAATGAAAATGCACTTAATGAAAATTTTCCTTTATTTAATTTATAGATACCAAATTCTGGGCAGTTTGATGGAATTTCAGAAAAGTCCTTAATTAAATAATAAAGTAAATACAGGCTCCGGCAGTGAAACCAGATGGTTTTTAAATTGAAATTACGACAAAACTGTATAGTTTGCATACATTTTTTTATTTTAGAATTACAATACATCTCAAAGTATTTTACCTACATTGATTACTTTTTGAAAATTGTGTTCCTTCTTCAATCCACAAACCTAAATAAGCCCATTACATCAAAATTACTATTATGGTTTCGTGAAAAGTTGGAATCAGACGAAACTGTGTAGTGTCGTAACTCGTCGCCAGTACATCTAGCGCTTGCGCATTCAAGTAGAAAACAATTGCCACCCACAGCAGTATGGTATTCTGACGTGGAATATTCTCATTTTGATGAATGTTGAAATTGCGGCAAAACTGATGCAATCTCAGAATGTACTTCTATAACTACCCGACTAGAAACTCGAGAACAGTTTGTACTATGATGCAATCTTGTTTACACGTAGGTTTCATAACAAAGTTTCGCAATTGTTTTTTACTTGAATCCACAAGGGTGAGATGTACTGGCTACAATGAGTTACGACACTACGCAGTTTCGGCTAATTCCAACTTTTCACGAAACCATAGTAATAATTTTGATGTAATGGGCTTTTTTTTAAGCTTTGTGGATTGAAGTAGGAACACAATTTTCAAAAAGTAATTGATGTAGGTAAAATACTTTGAGATGTATTGTAATTCTAAAATAAAATAATGTATGCAAACAATACAGTTTTGTCGTAATTTCAATTTAAAAACCGTCAGGTTTCTCTGCCGGACCCTGTACAATGAACCGGTTAGCTGCTATCCATGTACATGGATAGACAGACAGATGTCATTCCAAAAACACTTTTTTTCTGTTCTAGGCATCATAAAACATGTTCCCACTGTTGTCTCGACTTTGATTCTTTGTCAAGAGCAGAATAGGCTACTGCAGGTGTGAGAAAGTATTAACACAGCATCAGGCTGATTTGAAACTGTCTTAAAGATCACAAACAGAAAATAATATAATAATAATAATAATTAAACAGGAACTGGAACCTAATAAAAACACGAGTCCCACAACGTACTGTACTAGGAAACTGTACTAAACCTTAATCTTGGCCTTGATAAACGTCTGTGAAAGTCCATTTTTTGACAGAGGAATTTGAGTAGTTTTCAGATTTCACAAGCGTTAAAATGTAAAACAACATTTCACAGAATATTGAAATATTACATATTACATGACTTGGCATGTATAAATACTAGCAGGTGTCCGTGAATTCGCCCACGATAATTAATTGAAAAATTAAAAATTAAGAGTATAATAATTATTAAAGCATTATATTTATTAACACTTGCACGCGAATCATTCATAAACTAAACCATTAATAATTAATGAAACAGCTAAAATTCCGGCTTTAGAGTACATTCCATGATTAGAGAAAGCACCGCCTGGGAAAACGATCTCAGATTCGATTATGCGGTTCCAAAGCTAACTGTGAACACTGATAATACGACTGCCTTCTAAACTGTATTGCTCGTGTGTAATTCTCGAGACTGTGGATAATAAGATGTAGACCCACAGAAAGACATGCTGGAGATAGACCCAGCGCTATATCTTGGAATTTATTGCTACCAACATCACTTTCCCTGGACCTTGGACCCTTTTGAAATGCATTGGTCTGGGTACCTAGATTCTTTTAAAATTATCAGCTGAAAAATCATGATTTTGGCACTTAGACCCTTATAAAACTGAATGTTTCAATTATATATGCAGATGATACCTTGATTTTACTGTATGGGAAAAAGCAATGAATAAGAAACCATAAACCATAACTAGCATAAAAAATGGTTTACTTACATTGGATTAAAACTTCCATCTACCATGCACTTTAGCACCCAAGGAAAACACCAGGAAAAGTGTGTGCTAACCTTTTACAGATAAAGCAAACATCTTAATGATTTATGTAAGTACAACATTAAAACAATAAATACCTCCTGCTTTAACATGCAATGCAGAGTTCAAATTACCAACCTTGAAACTAGAAAAATTAGCTATTTTTATTGTACGGTGACATATGGCATAATACTGTGCAGGGTAACGATTTTCAAAATAATAACACTTATTCATTACTAATTCTTTCTCCATTGTCTGATGTTCATTAAAAACCATAAAAACAAAAAGAAACACATTCACAATGGATCTGAAACTTAAGAAGTCTACACAGAAATGTCATATCCAACAAAACTTCTGTAATCTTTCCACCTCCGGGGAAGGCTGGCATGGTAAGGGAATTCGATATTCTGGAGTATTGGGTATTGAAATACAGTCAAACTATAGATTTTGGGGAAGAAATTCAGTACAATCCAAGTGGCAGAGCATGATGCTAGTCTATAGATGGGACGTTTGGACCGCAGTTTAATGTCATTTGTATTCACCTGAGGAAGACTCAAAGGAGGGTCGAAACTTTGTGTAGACGTTTTAAGTTTCAGATCCATTGTGAATGTGTGTCTTTTTGTTTTTATGGTTTTTAATGAATCTTAAAAAGCCAGAAAAAAATAAGGCATAATCCCAATGATGCGGATCCATTCATGCGATATTCACATTTCCACGGACTGTGTGATGTTTTTTGTTTATGAGCGAGGCAGTGTGACCAACTGTGACAGCAGACGATTTTATGCCGCGCACCAGCCAAGCTCCGCTGTTTTGTTAGGTTAGGAACGTTTATGTTAGTTAAGGAGCAATATACTGTACCTTTGCAGGTTTGTCAGACTGTTAACCCACAATCATATCTCATTTAGCGATATGAGGTCACACCTCCAACGTCCAATCACGAGGACGAGGACAGAAAAATGGCAGAGAACAAGGAAGTTTTCGCTAGATCGTGATATAAAAGAAAGTATTTCAATTAGGGTGGGTGGGTCGGACCAAATCATTTGCCAAGACATCTCCTCTCCACACATCTATCTATAACAAAATTTGTGTGATATAAGTGTTTTATGAAGAGAATCTTGGTTCTAAAAAATGGGTTCTTGCCTATGGGATTTTACCAAAAATAATTCATATTATATCACAAATTGGCACCCAGAAATCTGTTCAAAACCTGAAAATACCGATATTACTTATACGAACCAAACAAATGCTTTTAAATCTAATGTAAATTTTGACACACTATGGGCCAATTGTATAAACAGTTTGATCTAAGATCAGAAGCAAAACTGATCACAGTTCACACTGAACTCTGAAATTCTTGTTGTATAAACGTCAATCTGAGATCAGTTCTTTCTGAACTAGGATCAATTTTGACTGGAGAAATTTCCTCGATCAGATTCGTTGATCTCAGTTCAAGGTGTTGTTTTCTTATTTAAGACAGAAGATCTGCTCATTGTAAACATAATATTTAGGCCTACCTGTGTGGTTATGATACATATCAAGAACATACACAAAAGCCTAGCTTCATACATTTCTAGCTAAGCCTACCATAAATTGCTTATGTAATTATTATCATCTCATTCCAGTTTTACAGATATCTGATAACTTTGTCTATCCCCATGTGTTTTTCCTTTGTCTAAAGCAAATGCTTTCTTTATTCTGTTTTTTATGTGACCGATTATCCCTTTCAGAGCTGAGATTTGCTGGAATACGGCAGTCATCAGCTAAAAACTTCAGTCGTCTCTTACGTTTAAAATGATAGAAAAAATGTCAATGGAATACCTGGTTTCCATGAAAGACATACATACAGTAACAGATGAACAAAATTCCTCACGTTTTACATAAAGCGTTACTCTATTAATTTTACATCTCTGCTTTTATACAATTAGGGCTGTGTTCACCAATGCCAATAATCTGTCTGATCCTGGTTTTCAGTCTGAAAACCTTCGATATTGTCCATTTTGTGTTTCACCAGCTACAGTAACTTGGTTTTTCGATAATATCCAAGCTAATGCATTACCGTTGAAATATCGGCCAGCAAAACAGGACAAACCAAGATAATTGCGACATCAAGATGGCACGTTGGCAATTGGAACATCTGATCAACATGAGAGATGATCACAGTGACGAGGAATATGAAGCAGAACACAGAATAAGGCACCCTAATGGATAAAGGAACGTATGCCGTACTTGGACATTTATGACGACATTAATTGCTGCACAAGATTCAAGTGGAAAACTAAATTATCTGCTATACGCCACGCCCCCAAAAACAGTGAGACATCTAGTGACCATTTGTAGAACTACTTGCTAGAGACAGCGTTGCTATGGCAACATTTACATTTCACTCTGGACGTAGCCAATAGACAGTCTTCCCCCCCGCTGTTTCACACAACCGCCGCTAGATGTCATTGGTTCTCTTATGAAAAATTTAAGGGTCAGACAAGTAGTGGACAAAAACCAAGCTTTTGAAAACCAAGGTGACAAACTATGTGGTGAAACCCGAAAGGTTTACTATTTGAGATGATGTATTAGTCATAGTTTTTATTATCCAGGATACCAAGAAATTTTATGGTGAACACACCTTAAGTGGTGAAGCATTTATACGTCAATAGCAGTGAAAATGTTAAGCCGATTTATGTTGCCACTAAAATCTGAGGAAACATTTTTCAACGCATTTTGCTTTTGTACGAATGTTATTGCATCTGTCTTTTTGGATCTATAATGTCTTTATATTTTACCAAGACATTTTCAATCAGGACATCCCTTGTCCTCCTGTCTGCTTAATTTCTGTCAATTTTCCCTTCCTTTCGCATAACATAGTCTGGATACCAAGGAAAACAGAGTAACAATGCTCTCACCTCTCGAAACTTAGCTGTTTCTGTGATGTTGCCAAGCACTCTCTGTTTGGCTCAGATGGTATTTGCAAATGTGCAGATTTACTAAAACTTAGGTTGTTCTACTTTTGTCCACAGAAGGTGCTGCCTGCCATTACAGTTGTTCTTCGAAATGTTTCGGACTCATCAACCGACTTGAAAGGAATCCTCGCAAAGAAGATTCCTGAGGAGCAGGAGAGAGTGAAAAGCTTCCGTAAGGCGTTTGGATCAACCAAAGTTGGGGAAATTACTGTTGACATGGTAAGTAAGAGAAATGTCATTTTATAAACTGATGGGAAGTATATAAGGGGGGACATACAGCTTTCGATGCTGAAAAATAGGTGAAGTTCATTTTTTTTTTCTCAGCAATCAATTTGTTCTGTAGTCTTGTAATCTGGCATGCTTTATATTGATTAGTTCTGTAATTGCATTCTATTTTCAGAATTAATTTAACTGTTACAGTTAATGGGTAATTATCATTACAAAATGGCAGCCAGTTTTTATGCACTGAAGTGCCGTTTCCCTGATAATTTTCATAAATATCAATATTTCTGAGTGATTCTTTTTTCTATCTATTTGTAAATATCATATGAATAACATATTTTAGAATCTTTGGATTATCTGCAGTATAAGTATTTTTAAAAAATAATTCATCCCTTGTTAATTTTTTTTAGAAATTTTTACATCAGAAATATTTAAAAAAAAAAAAAACTATTAAAGTTACATCAATGATTCTAGATAGTGTTGTTCAATAATATCAAATATACTTGCATGCAAAATTTCACTAAAAAATTTCATAAATGTTTGAGTTATCAGGGAAACAGCACAAAATTTGGCTGCCATTTTGTAATGGTAATTACCCATTAATAGGGCCCTGATTTATTGGTTAAATAAAATGGCTGATTTCGGTGTTAACTTCCTTCTATTTCGGTGGGTATTTCGTGAAATGAATTACTTTATACTACATTGGGAACATTGTGCAATGACAAACTTTGCTTCTTTATTTAAATGAACTAACACCCCCCCCCCCCTCATTTCTATATTCTTCTGCCCTCGTATGAACTGAAGTAACTTTCGATTTAATCATGATTAGTGTTAATGTTCAAATATAATGACGAGAAATATTATCGTAATTTCTACTAAACACCATCAGATAGCCATTTGCAAACAGAAGTGCCAACCATACCACTGTGGATAATAGACGAAATCTGTTGAATACAAGTAACAGACATTCTACACTCTTCTGCTGTAAGCGATCATAGGCATCGCTAACTTGGCAAAGAGATAGCAGGAAAGGAGTGTACTCAACAGTACAAACCAGGTCACAGACAATCTTTGCGTAAATACTGCAAACTTTGTAATCGATCACAAATATCGATATAACGGTAAATCTTCGACAGCCACAGAAACAGCAGCAAAAAAGCATGCTGCTAAGAAATAAAAATTATAGTACACCAAAACAAAATATTGTGATTTTAAGACACATTTTCGTGCTCATTTCTCACTTTAAGGACAGAAGGGGCATATTTCGCGCTTATAGACACATTTTGCGGAATCGAGTAAATTTCGCGATATTTCGTGGATTCAATTTGGTTCATATTGGTATTTTAAGCATATAAAAGCTAAATATAGCTAATGGAGGTTGTTTTATAAAATTTCGCGCTTATCGTTGTTACCAAAAAATACGGCCCCTACCCATTAACTGTAATAGTTAAATTAATTCTGAAAATAGTATGCAGTTTTAGAACTAGTCAATACAGAGCATGCCAGATTGCAAGGCTACAGAACAATTCATTGCTGAGGAAAAAAAATAATGAAACTTCACCTATTTTTCAGCATCGAAAGCTGTATGTCCCCCCTTAAGATGGTTGGGTAATTCAGTAAACAATGTTGCTATATTGCCTGGGTCCTGTAAGAGACTGTTGTTTCACCCACTGCAACAATGGTGCCGAGCATCTTCTTCATCGAGTATACATCCCATTCTTGCCAGTAGTCGCTAACAAGGTAGCCAGATTTTAGAACAAAGACAACATGAAAACTGTCCGCATGCCCGCATCAAACTTAAATGGTTTGCAGAATGCTGACTTTGGTACTGTATGAAATCCCATGCCAGTGTGAAGCAGTGTAGCCTACATCGCAGCCATTCCATGGAAAGTGAGCCTGAAGTGTTCAGACCGTAACAACCTTTTAATATTAATTTAAAATATATGCCATCACTGAAAAAATCCTTTTCGGCAGGCCTACAGGCTGAGGTAAATTTTGAAGTGCTAAATCTCGCCTTATATGAGAGCTATTGAGAAACCAGTTATTGATTTGTAGAGTACTCTTCAAAAGCTTTTCAACGATACCCCATAAGACAGGATTTAAAAAATTTCTAATTTCCATCCCCCAACCCCCACTCGTACCCCCAAAACCCCCGAACCGTTGGTGTCACTGTGAACTCCATAGGAAGTACTCTAATTTATTCAAACAAAGTTTCCCTCTATACTTCATAGGGGCCGAGATATAAATTTTTCAAAATTTCAACCCCCTCGCCTGACCCCCCCTTTGGGCCAATTTTGCTCATTAACAAACCTGTCCGAACTATTGGGTCTAGAAATAAAATAATAAAATTTGGTTCAAATATCTTCAAAATTACGGCCGCTAGCGTGTAAAGATATATATATAAATATCACAATTTTTTTTTTTGAGCAGGTGGTGGTTTCATACTTAGGGAGGCATGAAACTTAAAGATATGAAAGAAATCTACCTAAAAACTATTAAATTAATTTTCAGTACTAGTCTACTGAAGAACTAATTCTGAAAATCAATTTCATAATTTTTCAGTGATGGCATATATTTTAAATTAATATTAAAAGGTTGTTATGGTCTGGACGCTTCAGGCTCACATTCTGTGGAATGGCTGATTGGCAGATGCAGTGAACACAAGCACTGCAATTCAGACAAGTCTGCATTGGCTTAACACCTGCTGAGGCTCAGCAATAACTTCAGCAGAGACTATGGATTTGAACTAAGTCACCAATTCCAATCTTTAGGACACTGGTGCTTCACCACAATTTGATGCCCTCCAACTCTGTCACATTCACCGCCCTAGCTCACTTCTTCCCAGAAGGTGACTGCATACCAAGAGCAGATAGATAGCAGACCAAGATTGACCAAGATAGTTCAGACAGCTTAAATCTTTTCACCTGGCTGGGATACCGAAACTGTTTAAATTTGAAATCATGAATAATTCAAACTTTTAGCATAGTCTAACGACATCCTTATACAAAAATTAAAACTTATCTAACTTATAATAATTATATAAGAGTCGAATTTTACACAAAAAGTATTGTATTGGTGTTGACAATGGTAGTGAAGGTGTCGAAATTAGTACAGGTAAAAGCTATACCAAAAGTGAAGTTTTTGTGTAAAATTCAACTCTTATATAATTATTGTTATATAACTTTACTGTGTTAACTTCCAATATAATTTAATATTATCTAACTTAATTCAAAATCCTGACTAATTCAATTTTTTGCTGGTCCTTTCAGCTTCAAATTATCCAAGTTCGTCTGTAGTTGTTTGCATACGAACACATTCTGGTTAATGAGTTTATCACGTTACCTCAACAGCAACTGAATTAAAAAATAATATAATATAAACAATGACACATTTATAATAGTGGATAAAACAATCTTTTACAACACACAATGTTTCAACCTGCCCTCCAGGCCTTTCTCAAGTGTACTGAATTGAATAAATCGTAAACATTCCGCCGTAACTATGTAGCAACCCCCCCCCTTTTTTTTTTTGACCGTAAATTATTTTTAATTGGATAGGAACTGAATTGGACGTTGACCTTTATAGCAATGAAGAATACATTTTCTATAATAACTATAAAAGTGAAGTTTAAGTGTGTTACATACCATAATATTTTTATGACTTCACAGTATTCTTCTGAATGAATATGAGTAGGAATATTTGAGTTAGGTCTAGTAGCATTGATGTCATTGCGTTGCTCACTCTTAAGATATCGTAGACTGTAGTAAAAGTGACGATTATGCCGAGGCTGTGAGGGTTAGGCATGCCTAGGACTTGCTCCTGTTCCCCCACCTTGAAGATGTGAACATAAAGCTTGTTGAGGTTCTTTGATCATTTTTAAGGAAAAAGGAATAAATTATTTGAAATTAAACAAATCTTTTGGTTTGACAGATGTATGGAGGGATGCGAGGCATCAAGGGTTTGGTCTGTGAAACTTCTGTACTTGATCCCGATGAAGGTATTCGATTCCGAGGCTATTCCATTCCTGAATGCCAGAAATTGCTTCCTAAAGCAAAGGGAGGTTCGGAGCCCTTGCCTGAAGGTCTCTTCTGGTTGCTGATCACTGGAGAAATCCCAACAGAAGCTCAGGTAAAGAAGAAAGTTACGTACTGTAGTCTTGTTAGTTAATGTGCCTTTCCCTCCTTGTCTTATCTGGCTTCCAGCTACATGCAATCAAATTTGCAAATCTTAACTTGAATCCTCTAGATTCAAAATCCCCTAAACGCCAAATTATATTTTCTTACTTTTGTACATCACCAGATTTGTATGGATGGCTTAAATTGGTTTATTTATATGTAAAGTTCAAAACCCCCTAAAGTACTATATAATGCCATGTTGAAAATCAGTGTTAAGTTCAAAAATCCCTCTATCCCACTGCTTTAAACTTAAAAAAACACTCTATTTTTGAATAGCATTTATATGGTTTTGAATCTAGAGGATTCACTTGTAAGTTAGGTTATAACAGATCATAAATATTAATATCTAATCAATTACAATGAAAGTTTAACTAAACGGCTCACACTATACAAAGAAAAATGCTGTGTGCCAATCCCTGCCGACTCCTTGTGCACTGAGGCCACACTTGCCAGAAGAAAAAGAGAGTAGATTTCCTGGAGGTGCCTGATTGATCATCAGAGTTACTTATCAATCAAAACCTCATAACTCGACAACCACTTGTCGTAAAAACATGGTTTTGTACAGTTAGCTTCAGAAACATTTCTTCTTCCTCACAGTACACTTAGAAATTTTGGTTTGTGTATAGTTTTTTGCCGCACATTTGAAATTGCACAACGTAACACTTCTGTTAGGCGCGAAGTTATCTGAGCTGGGCAACATTGCCTCCCTATCATTCACTACTCGCACAGGTGGGTCCCGTTAAAGCACCACCCAGTTTTCTTTCATATAGTGTGAGCCGTTTAGTTATCAACAAGTAACTTAATAACTACACTTATGTGCGTAATTATCGATTATATTTTTAAGTGGCAGCAGTTTTGATTTTGGTTGAAAATCATGCTTATGGATAAAGAAAATTTTCTTTTCTTCAGAACATAACAGTGATTGGTATGAAATTTTGGCAGTTTGAAGTCATGGCTATAGCAAATGAACTGAACTAAAAATACACTCAAGGACAAGAAAAAAACCGGCACTTGAATATTTCAATTATTTTCATTTTCCTACTGAGCTTTACAATTTGTTTTTAAATTACAATTACCACCTGTGCTGAGTATTTAAAACATTAGAAATTTAAAAACATAACTTATTTTATTACAGTCAACATAATTATGTGACAGCCATTTCATAAAATATAGGAATTTTTCTCTCAAAGAGAGATGTTATAAAACTATTGTAATTAGGAAGTCAAATAAAGGTCATTTTTAGCATGATTTTAACACTCAGTAAAACTAAGTAGTCAAGAGTAATCAGCTATGTCCTATTTAATTTAAGAAAATATACATCTTAAGGTACAACAGTTTATAATTTTTATTTAATTCCTCATATCGTCATTAATAATAACATTAAGACTCTTAACATTAATTGCAGAACAGCAAATAAACTGTTTTTGCACACTATTCAAATCATTGTCTAAATTATGTCCCATCCATAATAAATTTTAAATAACGCTTTGCATGTAGAATGATGGAGGCATAGTAGATTTTACAGAATGTGCAGAACCAGTTCTAATTAATTATTTATAACATGTAATGAACAAAAGTAGTTGTAATATTGTAGAATGTCGCACCCGTAATTATGAAATGGCTGAATTGTAGCATGAGCTACTAGTCTAGAAATATAAAATCTTGAGTACATAAATTAAATTAGTCATAAGTATTACTAACAATTCTTAAAATTGTTAAAAAATGTATTTTTTTAAAAGTAGGTTAAATTTCCAATGTTTTAAATACAGTAGAACCCTGGTAATTCGAGCTAATTGGGGCTGAGGTTACCTTAAATTCCAAAAAAACTTTGATTATACGGAAGTATCACTAAATCATTGGGTAAATCATAAATAAATATTTAATGAGCACAATAATGGTTTAAAAAATAAATAAATAAACAATATAGTAGGCCTACATGTTTGTATGTATATTGGCAAACATTTCCAATTTGCTACATCGGCATCCTTTAAGGATTAAGTCATTGTCTGACCCTTATTGGAGTGGAACGGGAAAGCGGCGCTACTAGGAAAACACTTTTAATTACCATTGTCGCTGAGTAGGGATTACTGTAACAATACAGTATTCTTTTCTGAAAGATTGGTATGCACTGTACAATTAATTGACACATAGTCCTGACGAAGAAAGATCGAACCTAACGGTTTCTGTCAATCTGTAATAGAAATGCATTAGCAGTCTGAAGTCAAGATTATTTCTGTGTATTATGAACGAAAACCCTAAATGGGACAGTTTTACCTACATTTTTGTACATGGAAAAATTGAAGGAAAGCTCAAAATGTAACACATTCGGAAGTGCATAAAACTTAATGCGGACATACATACTCAGCCATCTGTGATCAATTTGTACAGCACACTACAACAAATGGAAACTGGCATGGAGTACAACGTAAACACAAATGTTTCAACATTGCAGGTATGCTGAGGCACGAGAATGGATAGTGAATGCAAACGTACTTACTATACTTCTTGTAGCAAGTCTTCATTGACACCGTGATGACCCTTTAAACTTGTTGCGGACACAGCAGTACAAACAAACTAATCGGTGTGTGTTGTGACGGCAGTCAAGCCATCTACCCTTAAGACCATCTAGCGGCAAAAGTTTTGTCACAGAAAGAAAATGTTTGTTTTTACCTCCTCTATCATCCTTGAAATGTTGTAAACATATTTTTTTAACACCCTGCATAAGTAGCATACGGTACTAGTCTAGATATATAAAAACTTATGTATAAGTATTTCATAAGTATTACTATAAATTCTTAAAAATGTAGTTGGTTGGTTGGTTGCTAATGCCCAGCTTGTTGGAGCTCTTCCAATTACAATTACAATTAACTACAACATAGACTTAATAGAAAACATCAGGAAACAAGATACTGATCGCAACTGGCAAAAACAAATTGCACTTGAAACCATTCTTAAAAATGTTAAAAAATGTATTTTTTTAAAAGTAGTTTAAATTTCTAATGTTTTACATACTGAGCATAGGTGGTAATTGTAAGTTAAAAGGGACACTTGAATTTTACATCTTAAATGAATAGAACAACTTTTTAATTGGGAATAACCTTACATTTTGAACAAAGCATTACATCAACAGGAAAAACTGTTGCCTTGATTGAAAATTCATGACAATGACACTAAAAGTCATTTGTTTCGTTTACTGCAAACAAGTTTACTATGCTTGTTAAAAACCTTAACATGTAAAATTGAATTTACACTGTAGAGACATCTAGGTGCCATAGTTGGAACTATGTTTACTGGAGGCTACCATGGCAACCTTAGCGACCTAGACCAGTAAAGTGCTACTTTATGGCATGTTAGCAGTCCGAGAAACAGCTGCTGGAGAGAGCATGTACTAAAAAATGTTTTTTTAAACCCAACCTTATGTTAACCACCTTTGAAGGTTTGCAACATGTTTTAACTTCTTCATTATTAGAATTTGGGTAGGAAAACTTCAAATTATGCCACAATATTATTCCATACGACGGCAAGCTTTGTATCTGAGCAAAGTACACTTTAAGTAATATAGTATGATGCAAAGCCTCCTTAATAAAATATACCTTTTGCTAATTCATTTGATATATTATCAACATCAATTTGGAATGTAGGTATATATAACATATTATCACCAAGAACACTCACTACTTCATTAAAATAACTAACTTACTAGTTAGCCGACTTTCAAGAGGACCTTTCCTCCCATCATCAGACTCCGCCCACTTCAAAGAACATAATATAAAACTAGCTCCACAGAACAACATTATTAAGATCAGAAGTAAAAGACAAAATCCCACCAGGACAAAAATCAGTCATCTATAAGACAAAGTGTAATGATTGTGAAAATGTATATATAGGCAAAACTAAAAGAAACATCAATACAAGGTGGAAAGAGCATTACCGAAATATCAGACAAAGTGAAATTGAGAAGTCCACGGCAGCTGCGCATGTATGGAATTGTGATAATCATATGGTAAATAAACGTGAGTTATTGAAAAACTTGTATCATCCAACTGAAATACGAGGGCGGTTCGTAAAGTAAGTTCCGTTCTCTCACAACACGCGAATGAGTGGCGATAGCATCGCAAACTATGTTCCGTTGTGTAGCTTGGTTCATTACGCTCACGGCAGTATAACTGTGAGATTGTTTTCGGCCATTTATCTCAACAATACAGGCGTTTGAAATGTGCGCAGCGATAAGAGATGCCGCCAAGAGTGAGGTATATGGATTAATACGATTTCTGTGGACAAAACAAATGGCACCAGCAGCAATTAATCGTGAGATTACTGAAGTGTATGGGAACTTTATGAGTGACACTATGGTTCGACATGGTGAAACGGCGATTCTCTCTGACCACTTCATGCAATTTTGTAACAAGTTCATCATTCACAAACAGACGGTCAGCCACTTCATTCTTCATCATGGATGTTAGTGCGTCCGTCACGAATTTCACGACCTCAACGTCGAAACATAGTGTCACTCATAATGTTCCCGTACACTTCAGTAATCTCACGATGAATTGCTACTGGTGCCATTTGTTTTGTCCACAGAAATCGTATTAATCCACGTACCTCACTATTAGCGGCATCTCTTATCGCTGCGCACATTTCAAACGCCTGTATTGTTGAGATAAATGGCCGAAAACAATCTCACAGTTATACTGCCGTGAGCGTAATGAACCAAGCTACACAACGGAACATAGTTTGCGATGCTATCGCCACTCATTCGCGTGTTGTGAGAGAACGGAACTTACTTTACGAACCGCCCTCGTAACTGTATGGGAGAAGATTTTCATACAAAAACATAGGAATAACCTCCAAAACTTCGACATCCCAGGGGAGAATGAGTTGGGTCTGATTGGAAAATTCGTTAAACCGCAGCAGCGTCATCAGGTGGTACAGGATGGAAGTTCGGCAGTGGGCGGAGTCTGATGATGGGAGGAAAGGTCCTCTTGAAAGCCGGCTAACTAGTAAGTTAGTTATTTTAATGAACATGTTAGTGTTTCTGGTGATAATATGTTATATGTTATTACACTTCAGTGTGTTTCCCAATCCAAGTGAATTAATATATATATATGTATATATATATATATATATATATATATATATATATATATATATATATATATATATATATATATATATATCTATATATATATATATATATATATAAATGTCAGTATATGCCAGTAACCCAGAATTAGTAGTACACCCATTTTCTGTATGTGTAATAATCAGGGCCCAGATTCCAATGACATGTCATCTTTTTTATTGATGCTGCATAGATATTGCCAACTTGTAGATAAATCCTTATCATGGCCTCTAGATTATAGAAATACATTTTTATTAGGTCATTTTTTTTATTTGATGCAATTTTATATTTTTAGGGCATTTATTTCAATTTTAGGTCATTATTTTGTCATTTTCATGTCATTTGCTTCCTTATTTAGTCATTTTCGTGTATTTACATTGAGAGTACTTTTTTTCATCGCTAGTGGTGCTGTCTTTGAAGTGTTGTTTGTTCAACGCAAGCAGGAAAAATTCAGCGTTAAAGTTGTGTCGTGTCTCAGTTAGAAATGAGAATCAAAGAAACGTCAAGATTTTGTGTTATATTACTATTGTTATTGACTTGGCAACAGAGTATGCCACCTGCTTGAATTTGAGAGTGCAAACTACTGATTACCCTCAATAAACAACAATATAATTCAGCAGACCACAAAAGGAAATGCCGAATTTTGACTCGCCAGTGCCTCAGTGCCAGTACAAATTTCTGTGAGAAAAGGAACATTCACAACATTACAGTTATTTACAGTTTTTACAATTATGTACAAACTAGTCTGTAGCTTTGTGTGTATAATAATAATTTTTTATACATAAAATATCAGTTTTTAGGTCATTTTTTTATGATTATTAAGTTAATTTTCTTTAAAATTTAGGGTCATTTTATAGGTAATTTTTCAAACTATCTTATTTCATCAGAATCCGGGCCCTGGTAATAATTAGACTTCGGATTTTAGGTAAAAACCTATTTTAATCCTTAGGTGATTTTTGGACGGAAACTTGTATATGCATGTTTCATAAGTGACTATGCCTAAAACTGATACTTTTATAGGACCTAGAACAGCCTATTTTTACGTTAGAACCTAATATTGCCTTTTTGCTTGTTTTTCCTCTAGAGTTCAAAATAAGTTATTTTTTGTTATAAATTCTAGCATTTATTTTCAGTTCGTACTAAATTTTTAGCTCGGAATGTGCAGTACATGACACATTTGTGACATGGTTAAATAGTAAGGAATGTTTCGTCTTCAGTAGAAAAATACCTTGGAATTCCCAAGAAAATGTAGTGTTTTTCTCCCAACTCCCACATCCAGGAGAGAGATAGAGAGAAAAAGTAGTTCTCTGAATCATGAGGGATACAAGGGGTTGAATATGCTAGTAATAGGTCTATATAATTCTGTGTATCATAGGCCTATATCTGTGTTTTATCATGATTACTGATTAATAGAGACTTCTGCATTGTAATTGAGATATTTCAGAAAATTGGCAACTTAAAGATTTTATAAGAGACTATTTTACGATTTTTAGAACCTATTTTCCAATTTTTAGAGCCTATTTTAGGCACCTAAAACAGCATTTTTAGCGACCTAAAAGTCCGAAGTCTAGTAATAATGTATTCACAAATTTGTTTTGCTTCCCAGATGTACCACATCCTGGCCTACCCGATTCCTTCTAATCAAGAGTCTACCTTATTTCTTTTAAGTGAAAACAATTTATATTTGGGATTAGGAAGTCTTAACTATTAGTGAAGGTCATCTTACATGTAAGTACACTTGTGTAATATAAATTGTGTTTATTCCAAAGCTATCAACAATTCAAACTATTCACTGAAGAATCTTGTTACTTCTAGATATAATACAAACTCTTAATGTCTGTTCACAGGTACAAGCCATCTCGAAAGAATGGGCTAAGCGAGCGTCTTTGCCATCACATGTGGTAACTATGCTCAACAATTTCCCATCGAGTTTGCATCCCATGTCACAGTTCAGCTGCGCTATCACTGCTCTCAACTCGGAGAGCAAATTCGCTGAGGCCTACTCCCAAGGAGTGCATAAAACAAAATACTGGGAGGTAAGTCTGCTTCTCTCACTTCCTGTTAGCAAATCAGCAAAACTCACCAAGACCTTAGCAGAACTTTGTGAAGAGGTGACTTGCATAGCAGCAAGGGTGTAGTCCTACATCCTAAGACACACTTATGCTGCATTCACATAGAAAATTAACCATAAACTTAAGAACATAAAATGTAACGCAAACCTTAGCCTTGAGACGAAAACTTAACATTGGTAATAACCAATCACAAATGAGATAAAATATCCACCACAGACTAAAATACTTCAATGTTTCTATTAAACACATGTAGGCCTTTATAACTTGAAATCATACAAGCGTATGCAGACATATACAAATTAGCAGTATATTATATGGGCTCTATTTACTAAGTATTTTATTTCTTGGGAAACTAATGTTCATATATATTTCCTTCAATCCCGCATCTTTGTATAATGAATGGCTTTTATCATAAAGACAGGGATCTCATTCATAGACGCCATTTCCCACTTCCGTCTCCTGTTCTGTTCTCTGATTGGTTGTTTCATTATTTTTCACATAAACTTAACGCGAAAGCTTGGAGTTTGCAAGCTTCTAAGTTAACGTTTAATTTTAAATTATGTTTCAAGTCTGCGTGATGCATTGTGAATGGTCCCATTGAAATACATGGCCCCGAACTTTTAAGTTTACGTTATGTTTACGGTACTCGCCGGAAACTGATTAAAATCTAAATACAATTTAGTTTCAGTCAGGTGCACTGTATCTAAATTCTTTGTTAATTTGACGAACGAAATTAAATGAAATAAATCCATCCTTGTTAAAGACATTAGCTTTTTCACATTGAAAGGTTCTTGAAATATTTTACAAAACCACTTCAACCTAGAGCTCTGTAATTTTATGTGAGCAGGTGTCCGGTGTATTCCTTATACTGCGCAATTTGTTGTTAGTCCTTCACTTTAATTTACATTTACAAAGTAATCTCTAAACTAAAGCTTCACAATATTTTTATAAATGCTAACTAGTTACAAATTGCAGTTTAGTTGGCTTTGACCTCGTGCTTTCTCACAAAGCACTGCTATTGGGGAGTGATTTTTGTATACAAAGATCTTGGTAATATATTTTTATGATAAAAGAGATGTTTTATGCATGTCAGTAAGGGTCTCTTCATACTGGGTCACTTGTGACGTCACCGGTTTTTGCAGTGAACACATGGTGACGGTCACCGCTAGTATTGCCAATAGTAGCTATAAGATTTTGATTGGCTGATTGGTTCGATAAAAATAAAGAGCATGGGTTGAGCTGTCGGGAAACTTTTCCTCCTAACAAAAGGAAGCCGCTTGGGTATGTAATGAAGAACTCTGCTGTACCAAGCGCACAGGGCAGTTTGGTGTTGCCAGACTCCTGATTCTTAACAGAAGTTTGCAGGGCGGACAAGACATCTTCTGGATTTACTCTGTGAATGCCATTAACACATTTTAAGTAATAGTCTTATAAATCTTTATTTGAAGACTTGACCCACCTCCCGGGATTACTTACTTACTTACTTAACAATAGGAGGCTGTCCTACCCAAGTTAGCTGGAAAGACACTTCAGCTGATGACGGCCTACTAGACACAAGAAGTGTAGGCCTATTGAAGACTGACGACGAGGAGTCTCTTCTCTCTTCAAAGCCACCAGTTGGAAGTACCAGATATCACCCATACCAAGAGGTTAGGATGTAGGGAACAGCCCACTGGGAGGTGTTGTCAATCAGTACATGCTAATCCATAATATATGAATTACCATGTATAATAAACTATAATATGTACAAGAGTGTAAGTTGCTAAATAACAGAGTGTTTGTTTTAAATAATATTGTGAAGCAAAACAAATAAAATCTGTAATTCATTTTCTGAAATAACACATTCTACTTATTAAAATATATACCCAATCCTACCACATAAATTAAACTCACCCTAAATAAATACACACCCCTTTTAAATATATGTAACTAAATAAAATTTATTACACTCAAACAAGGGTCCCTAAATCACACTCTAACCTATAACAACATTCACACTGGATGGCGAACCAATTTTATTACTTTGAATTAAAATGTAAACAACTAAATACAATCTTCCGATCCCATCCTTTATCCGAAGAAGGGGTGCTGGAATTTCCTGCCCATGACATGACCAAATTTTCAAGGGGAGGCAAACAAGGCAAATTACAAATTACTGAAAACAGGGAAGCTAAACAACAAAAGAAAGATTTACTTTAAACTGAATAATAAGACTCAAAGGGCAGCTACATTACTTTAAATTCAGACAACTGACTTTACTAAAGACAAAATGAAACGGCGTGGGGACGCCACGAGCCACAATATTACGAGATGTAAGAATTACATAATTACTCAAAGAAAAACATAACTTTATTATTCAGGAAAGGCTAAAAATTCAGGAGAACAAGCTTACCTGGAAGCTAGAACAAAAGACAATGTTTTGCCATAATTACCCGAGTTTTGGAGCACAGCTCCACCAAATTGATACCCATGTCATGGCCGCCAGCTCAACGAAAGACGCCGCGTCCTAAAGCCAACTTGCCTTGGCGTCTTTCATTAGATATAACCTAATCCAATCAGTACACTTGATACTAGTAGCATGACAACGCCAAAGAAAGTCACTTCCAATTGAATGCTGTGTATTATGCAGACAAATCCGATAGTTTATAACGGACGGCCCGACCAATGAGAGATAGTTTAACACTGTTCGTAAGGATTTTTCATTTAGTTTGTTGTCATGTCATTTTCTCTCAGACCACAACACCACCGAGTGCCGCCGAGATGAACCGAAGTATAGATACGAGAGAACTTGCAACTACCCGCACTCTATGAGCCAAGGCCACAAGTTCACAGTTCTAGCGTACACTCGAGAGAGGGCGTGAGTGTTCACTGCCGCGTGAGATAACTGTCTGTTTAGCGATAGTTCCCGGATTCAAAGAGCTCATAAGAGATGTTGCGAAAATACACTGTCACTGTTAATATGATTTCGGGAGAACAATGTCTTATACCAGAACAGAGTTTCAATACTGAAACTGGCAAAGTGAAACTCGGTTCAGACTGGAAGATACGAGTTTCTGAACTGCATAAAAAGCATTTCCTGATTCGAGTCTACACTTAACTTCTGCCTTACATTATTTTACATAAAAAAAAAAGTATTATCTCCCGACTGATCGTTACTCTTGGTCGGAGGTACCTGCATTGCATATGCAAATTTTACAACATGCAAAATAACATACAGCCCTAATTCCTTTGTTGAGTTTGGCCTTGTTCATGACTTGAAAAGTTGGACAACTGCTCGTGGTCAAAATTTAATTAGAAGAAAGAGATATTCCCAAGACTGGTTTTTTAAATGTTTGTTAATTAATATTGCAGGGACACGATTTACAACCTAACTAATAATTTACCTCGCTGAGACAGGTTAGTTGAGGCATACCTATTTTAGGTATAAAAAGTATATTATGACACATATTTATATATACAGTAAAACATCCTTTTTACATTTTCCTGCTATTTACATCATTTTCCACTGGTCCCGTCTTTTATCCTATACTGACAATACATAGCATTCCTGCCATTAACTTCTTTCAAACAGTTGTATTTCCTGCCATTTACATATTTTCCTTGTTGGCAGCATTGGTTTGCTTTCACTTAACTAAATTTTCCGCCTTGCTGCCAACTCTTTTAGACGTGGTGTCAGTTGCTATTAATTGTCTTAGTCCAGGTGAAGTTGGTTTGTTTTGTGTGGGTGAGATTTACTGCATTTTTATTATATTGTAGTTATTCATATAGCGTAACTCATTGTCGTGATTTGAAAAAACACCAGTGTTTTTGTGTTGAATAATTTTTTTATGGTATCATGGAGTTGAAGAAAAATAACAGAAAATACATTTCTTTGCAAAAGAAGTAGGAAATTTTGCGTTGTATTGATTAACATGTCGGAACACATGTTCGGTTGGCAAAAGAGCTTGTACACTCAGTTTCAACTTTGAATACCATCTAAATCTATTGAATAGTCAGAGCATTAATTTATTCATTTAATATGTGTGATGTTAGAATAAAAATATTATATATTCGGCACCATATTTTAGATAGATAATGTAAATGTACATAGGTACCTATGCTTATTTTCATGTATTAAACTTTTCAGTGTATAACATTACAGCTTTTACACTTCCTGCAATTTACACTTTCCTGCCATTTACACTTTTTTGCATCAATCCCTTGAAAAGTGTAAAAAGGGGGTTTCACTGTATCTGACAACACTGCGTGAAACTAACTCGTATTGGTTTGTGGTTCACAGTGTTAATAAGCCACGCCCATTGCAGGAACCAATAGCAGTATAGCCGAGCTGTACATTCAAATAAGGATTGAGTTATTGTGTCAGTTTCTGATTGCTTGTGTGATTGCATTTCAGTATGTGTACGAAGATGCAATGGATCTGATTGCCAAGTTGCCTGTGGTGGCAGCTACAATCTACCGTAACACTTACCGCGATGGTAAGGGAGTAGGAGCTATCGACCCCAGCAAGGACTGGAGCGAGAATTTTTGTCAGATGTTGGGCTATGACAGTCCCGAATTCAAAGAACTCATGCGACTCTACCTCACTATTCACAGGTGAGTTCTCGTTGGTTAACAAAATAGCAAATCTGTCATGAGAGTGGAACCAAATACAGCTTTGATTAAATTAATTGAGAAGTGTCAGTATTAGGCTATCATGGGTGCGTGGGCAAAGAGAGTTAAGTCCACTTTCTTGTTACCGAGAATTGAGTTACTTAACACATTTTACCCGCCCAACATCGCTTTAGAGATGGATAAACCCATAACTTGCTTACGTTTTTGAATATGACTTACTGGACTTAACACAAATGTAGATAACATTTTTATCTATAACTCTATGGACATGTCTCAGTTTTTGAGCATGGTGGACTTAACTCTCTTTGCCCGCGCACCTGCGATATATTAAACTTTATACATTCCATTTCACATACTTGTTGTTAGTAAAAACTTACCAAACTAGAACCCACGTGTCCGTGTGTTCCCCTTCATCATGAGCTGATCTCTATTGACAAATTTATTCTCTGTCCACCAGATGTCCTCCAGGTTGTATGCATTTTGAAATGAGATCATTGTCCTAAGGGATGTCAAAATTTATGTCTGTCTTGGTTTTTTTTCTTTTGGATGTATGCCTTTTCCAATATTCATAAAAAAGAGCCATATTGAATTACTAATAAATGAAATGCAGTAAAACTCCGCCTTTCAATATTAAAGTTTTTTAATTATCATATGTATTTCGACCAGCTTATCACTAAAGCCTACAGACCTATCACTAAAGATGACCACAAGCTGGTCGAAATATATATGATAATTAAAAAACTTTAATATTGAAAGGCGGAGTTTTACTGCATTTCATTGATTGTATGCCTTTTCCCGAAGTTAAACCAAGTGGTATCTGAACACATTTCAGTAATTTTGCCTCACTATTGAAATCATGACCTGTAGACCAGAAATGATGAGGCACTATTTCTAAATACCAACAAATAGAAAAATCTGCAATGGCTCATCATTTCTTATGCAGGTCATGATTTCAATCTGTATCTGAATCTGGTTTCCTATATCCCCTATGCACCTATGATACCTATGATACTGTAATTACAGGAGTACCTCAGGGATCTGTGCTGGGACCTTTTTTTGTTCTTGGTTTACATTAATGATTTAAACTGCAATTTACCTTGTACAGCAATGTTATATGCCGATGACACAACATTACTGAACAGTAATAACAACTTAAATATGCTTAGGCAACAAATGACTGTATCATTAAACCTTCTAAATTATGGTTCTCCCTAAATAATTTAACTCTGAACTCAAGTAAAACCGAGAACATACTATTTACATTGCACCCTAGTGATGCCCAAAAATCAGTAAAACTTCTGGGAATACATTTGGACTCAAAATTAACATGGGGAAATCACATAGAGAATCTTTGTAAAAAACTAGCACAAACTTGGTATCTATTAAGAAAATTAAAAAAAATGTTTAAGCCAAGACATACGGTACTAATTATGTCATACTATGCCTTCTTTCATCCACACATACTTTATGGGATTAGACTTTGGGGAAACTGTACCACTGCAAAAAGTGCCTTCATTTGGCAAAAGAAAGCAGTTAGAATGATGTTAGGTTTAGAACAACGGACAACATGCAAGCCCAGCTTTATAAATTATAAAATAATGACATTACCTTCTCTATACATGTAAAACATAAAATACAGGTCTTTCTCGGAACATATGAGGCATGCGACAGGAGGGAAAAAATGAACAACGCGGAAAGCGCAACACATGATATTCAACTTAATGTATTGTCATAATTCATTTTCCTTTGTGTCATCGTGCCACATGGGCCTAAAAATGCTAGCTTGAAAGAAAGTGTAGTTAGGGCTGTAATTGACCTGCATTTTTCGGCCTCTGATGCAGCGAGAAGGTTCCATATTTCTTAAACAGCAGCTCAGAAGTGGGTACTTCACTATAATGCGACTGGAAAGTTTTCATAGGAAACATGGATCTGGCCGGCCGCGTAATTCGATGCTAGATTGGTTGCAGAAGTTGAACATAAGTTATTGATTCTACAAGTACCGGTATTATAAAATAAAATCTTTAAAAAAATGCTCCTTGAATAAACATATTCTTATTATTATAAGAACTTCCATGCAAGAATATGGCGGCTGTGAAGCATATAGCCACAGCCTTCTATATATGTTTGTTTTGGAACAAAACTGACTAAATAATCAAGAAAATACATGGATAGACAAGAGGCAGGTGTGAACCTAACCTTGAGTCTTCCTGTACATGCGCATATGCTCGTTCGTGATACTTTATCAAATACCGCCCGACGTTTTTTATTTGACCGACTGTACGCTAGTACCATGCATGTGAAAGAAAATATAAATGTATTCATGGAACGATCAGCAGTACATAATTATGATACCAGGCACAGACATGAACTAGACTTGCCAAACAACCGTCTAAGTAAGAGTAATAACTAGGGACCGGATTTTTAGGTTTTTAAAAACACTGTTTTAGGTTTTTCATTAGGTGAAATAGTTTTTTTAGGTTTTTCCCCCAAAATATCATTTTTGGGTAGAATAATAAAATTTGTTTAATGAATTTGAATGTGCTACCCACTGCCGTAATAACCTCGATTTCATTTGTTTCGCATAATTAACACGTCTTCTTAAAATTCACAATGTGATCACTAAGTATGAATAACAGGGAAGTAATAAAGGTAAACAAGGGCTTTAAAACACAGAAATCTATATCCTTGTTCATACACGGCAACAATGGTTGTTCGTACGAATATTTTAAAGGGAATACGCCGATACTCTTACACTTCCTCTCAAGATACTGTCCATCCTAGACGACAATAGGTTGAACGAAATGCTGGTGGTATTAATTTCAACCCGACAAAAATTATTGTCTCTCCGCAAAATATCGTTTTCTCAACTGATAAACAAAAAAGACAAAAAAAAGAGCCTAAATTATATATTTTAGGTTTTATATCCCGTTTAGGTGTATTTAGGTTTTTATATCCCATTTAGGTATTTTTAGGTGCCATAGAATTAATGTGGGTGAATCCTATGGACGTGATTCGAAAAAGTGTATGAGCGCTTTTTGTTTTGGAAGTAAGGAAAAAAATAGGTAAAAACCTAAGAATCCGGTCCCTAGTAATAACAGTCATACTTACCAACAACTAAAACTCTTCAACAAGCTTCCTTCTGAGATAAAAGAACTCCCACTAAAATCTTTCAATTGGAAAGTTAAAAAGTGGTTCAAATTAAAAGCTTTTTACTCACCACAAGAGTACTTGGAATGCGATATGCGGATTTCTGAATTTAGGTAATTCTAAATGAGCACCTCCTAGTTTTAGATTATTAATTCTGATTATTATAACTGTTATTATTCTCTTATTTTTATTCACTTATTTTTATTGTGAATATATGTTATTTGAAATCAATTCCTAGTTTTAGATTACTTGTATATATATTTTTAAAAATTTTTATTATATTTTTAATTATTTTAACTATTGTACTTAGACCTAAGTGACGATACCTATTGCTTGTGTAAGCTTAAGGGTTAATAAAGATGATGATTATTATTATTATTATTATTACTATTACTATGTGCATTTTTTTTCACTTATTTTCTGAGAGAGGGCAGAGGGACAGGTGGTAAGCCCATCGCCTCTCAACCCCCCTCCGGAAACTAAGGTATTACGTGGACGTGAAAGGGCCAAGAAATTTTGTCCAGAGGCTCTAATTTAGGCTTGGAGTTCTTTTACGTGCGACACATTCTTTTACACGGGCCCCCAAGCTTAAGGGTTTGATCATGCGACCTTTGGATCTAGAGGTGGGCACCATCATCCCCATCCTTGGCTAATGATCGACTCATGTTCTCGTGGCAATGGCTGGTAGTTCTTGTTTGTGTTGTGATGCCCTCTCTGTCCCTATTGGTTAATCTGATGATGTCATTAACTGGTGGAATTTCAAAATTCATAACAACGTCTTGGTTTATCGTTATAAAGATTTTTTTCCCCCAAGTATTGAGTTCCATGTATTGACTTTTAACATGTTTGAGTGGTTTGATATCTTTTGTAATGTGGTGAACATATGTGCAAGAATGATGTGTGTGCCGCTGTCTGTATGAATTTTATACTTCTCAGTGTGACTGAATCCTTGGTACAGTCTACCCGAGTGTTTTCAGCTGTAAATGAAATTCTAAAGGACATTAAGGTAGATGGTATACATTTATGTCTGCTTGTGTGATTTTTTTAAATAAGAAGAAATTTATTGTTAGTACTGTATTATGTGAGTACGGTAGGATTTTTACATTTGAAAATAACAGTAAAACTATACAGTGAACCTCTATTATCTGAAAGACTTTAACCAAAGTACTGTGTAACCGGAGCAACCAAAAAAAGATAATTGTTTAAGTTTTACTGTGTGTATAGGTTGTATTTCAGTGACTTGGGCTACCTCATCTCCCTCGTCAACCTGTTTGTATGAATAGGAAGCGAGCGAGGAAAGAATGACTGATTATAAGGGCTGTGACCTTGATTGCTTCCATTCCTTATTTATTGTAAAGGTGCATGCCAATTCTGTTTCTTTTATTTGTTCACAGCATTCATGTTTCCCCCTCTTTGTTTTGGTGAACGGAGTTTTTGCTTTGTGTGTTTGACTTCTGAATCATGATTTGTTTTTGCTTGCAGTGACCATGAAGGTGGAAATGTGAGTGCGCATACTGTACATCTCGTAGGATCTGCACTGTCGGATCCTTACTTGTCCTTCGCAGCTGGTATGAATGGTCTTGCAGGTCCTCTTCATGGTCTGGCCAACCAGGAGGTAAGAACCCATACGCTACTGAAAATATACTATTCTTACGAGGGTTGTCTCAAAAGTAAGTTACACTATTTTTTTAAAATCCGTGTCGTAGGCGGGAAAAGCCTGAGAGTCGCAGGGAATTTACATCTGGGTGTAGTGGCAGCACTGTGAAATTCCCATGTGTGTGTGTGTGTATCGGTCCAGCAGCCAGGCTCCAGTCACTATGGAGACGCCGCTTGTTCCTACCGCCGATTGTGAAGTTCTTGGTGTTTGTAGGGATCCGTTTCGAGAGGAACAAAATGAAGGGAACTCAGTAGGATTAAAGTATAATATAGGTGTTTTCGGAGGACCAGGCAATAGCCACTTAAATAATAATCGAAGGGAGACAATGGACTGTAGGTAGCTGGGACAGAGATTTTAACCTGGGTAATTTGCAATGATATATATTCAAGAAGCCTGAATTCTGAACTAATGGATACAGCACTTATACACAATAATAATAAAAGAATGAATACAGTTAATGT